>JABTTQ020002398.1:0-373344 GCA_016081115.2 Rehmannia glutinosa | reverse complement strand
GCTTACGTGGGTTGCTCACCCAAAACAATACGAAAGATTTCCAAGACGGGGTTTTTTGCCTAACAAAAATCTCATACGAAATAATAGCAATAATCCACTCTCAAAGATACTATTTAAGAATGTGATAGTTAGTATTTAGGCCTGCCAAAAACGTTTAGTTAAATTTCGAACTCAGCATTTACCTTCGAGTCATTTCTTGCATGTTCGATTTTTTTTCCGCTTACCCCATTTCATACGGGGTTTCAAAAGCGTAATTCATGAAATGCCCTTCTTCTATCACAAAATATTTGAAACTTTACTTGTGTTCTCAAATTATTTACCATGATCAGCTTCTAATTCTAGCAATTGAAGTAAGGGCCAGATAATTACATATCATTTTATGCAACAAAAGGATTCAAAACATCAGAATTTTTCACGTAAAAGTTTATCCAAGTTGGGTAACTGAAAAATCATCAACGCACAGTGAATATTTCTTACCACCAAAGACTTTCGACCACACAACAGACCTTATGAACTAAGTGGAAGTAATTCAAGACAATGTTGTTGTGTGGAAAGTGTCAGGACACTTGGGCGCGGTATTCCCTGGGCTTTGAGCCTCGCTCACACGAACCACACACAGGTATATTTTTCAGATTCAATTCTGTGTATTCCTCTCACAAACTACATTAACCAATTTATCAATCATACGAAAGCAAGATGACCCAACATTTGATGCCACAACTCGCTTCACTTAAATTCTACTATGATAAGCATGATACCACCAAATTGATAATAAATATTTATGTATCTTATCCCGGCTAAACACAAAGAGTTGTCAGCTGGCAAACTTTACAAAGAAGCCTTAACAAACTTCACATGCATATTATCACAATAATGCGATGGCTGATATCGGTGAAGGTTTGCAAAGAAGACCTTCTCGACGCAGAACGCTTCTCGCTTAAAAACCCCTTCACATCTCGTAGCACTTTATCAATAATCAATCCACTCTGTTACTTCCACCATATTTTACCACACCTCTTCAAATCGCTCATAGTCAAATAAATATTCACGAAGATCATTGGTGCCGTTAACACCACTATCATGCTACCAAAGATCCTAGCGTATCTAAAGAAAGTATAAACAACATTACAAGTACCCGCTTGCGAACCCGCATGCCTCAATTCGGCGGTGTCGCTGGGACAAGGTTAACACGGAGAGGCACGTAACCGTGAGACATTGCTGGGCGAGCACGAACTGTAAGCATCATTTTTTAAATCGCATTTTTAACTTGTAGCAAGAGGGTCTCGATATGTCTGTGTTTGTTGAATACGACAAACGTAATGTCTCAAGCATTTAATTCTTTATTCAAAAAGTTACACTTAAAGTTTTTCTTAACCTGATGAAGTAGAGGGTTCAAGTTCTCTTTACAAAAAACAAGGGGTTTTATACCCCAAACCAGCTTTATTATCACTTCCTTGAGACGTAATCATCTACTAAGCCTACCAAGATTCAACCTTTTAACGCTTTCAAGAGATTTGTCAAGTTCATATTTACCTTTTCCAGCTTCTTCATCTTTCTAGTCGTTAGCTTCCGTTTACTGGAAAGCTTTTCTCAGCTTCTTCATTCTCCTTAGTTAATTTTCGCTCTCCTCAAAGATTTCCAACTTGTTGAATACGCTTGTTCCATTCACATACAACTTTATAGTTTCAACAATATTTTGTTCTTCACCATCTAGAGTCTTCTGTACTTCCTCGGATTATCCTCTGCTTTCAACCACAAAGAGGCAGATGTTAAGCAAAATATCGAGGTGTTGACAAAAGTGTACCCATTATGTTAAACATCTGCGACACCACGCCTAGACACCTGTGAGATTGGATCTCGGGCAGAGACCTTGTTTTTTAATAACCATAAACACAGAGCCATCCTCTTAACCTCGTGTTTTCTTCCTCGAACTCATCATCACTTAAGGTAACAGACAAACCCATACCTTTTTTTTTCTCAAGTGTGTTAGTACATTCATTAGCATAATGACCAAAACCGTAATGTTCCTCTACATTTTACTATCAATATCAAATTGTTTTCCTGCTTCATTTGATTTTTATCATGTAAATTTCTTTTGAGGATATTTAGAGTATCATTTTAAAAAGGATCTTTGACTTTCGTAGAAATTGACTTTGCTTATCACGATTCTACTAAAGCTTTTTAGCAAACAAAGTCAATGATTCTTCTCCTAAGTTAGATTCTCACCTTAAATAATCAACTAACTAATTCACTGTGTTCCTGCACACCAGAAGCAACGCCACCTGGTGATCTCCTTCACAAAGCGAGTCCTCAGTTTTGAGAATCCCTGTCAACTCTCATCAACCGTAATGTTGTGACACTCGCGTACTTCTAGCGTGCTAATTTCGACGCCGAATCTTTCAATGCGAAGATCGATCATCTTTGCCAACCGGGGCCAGTAGGCAGTTTGATATTGGTTCACCAAGAGGATTGAGATCACAAATAACATCGCATGTGCCTTTCCATGATATGAAGTGATGTCTTCGCCCCTCCTCCATCTTTAAGTTCTCAAACCTCGACGCTCGATGTCGCAGCTTGGAGAGCCGGACACTTGATCCTCACAGAATGCTTCAGAAGCCTCTCATGCATTCTTTAGTCAGATAGTTGCAAATAATTTTGAAGTTATTAAAACTACTCGCACCAAAGATTGCGATCAGCTTTGAATTGTAGTTCACCACTGATATTATCATTGTGACGCTGATCTCATCCTGAGTTACGACTTATCTTTATCTTGAATTTTCTGAGGAGTCCATCCACCAAGACCGCACATCAAGCTTTCTCATCAATTAACTGATAAAGCGCACGATCTTTATCTTCCAAATTGAAAAGTTTGACCATCCAAGATCGGAGGATCAACTTACCTGGTCCGGGGTTGTCCATTCCGTAGTTCGAACGCAGATCGCACTCTCATGCAGTAACTGCTGCTGGCTCGATACCAACCTGCTTTTAAGGCTCCAAAACGCCGCTTCAAGAATGTCGTCGCAGCAGAAACCGTATGTTGTAACACTTACCGAACAAGCAGCTGAAAAAGAAACACATATGGGGGAATTTATCTTTACAAGTTAAGAATAACTTGCACGTGTCAATTATGACTAAATCACTAGTTGAAAATATCCGCAGAAACTCCGACGTCAATGATCCAACTAAATAGAAAAACAAAACTCCTAACGAGAGATCTGGCTTGCAAATTGTCACCCAAAACATATCTTCAAACCTAACGGCGAACTATAATAAAAATGTTGAACGGATTTAAAATAAATCGACAAGACTAAATCGACTAAGTATATTCTCCACGGATATCACTGCAAACATTCAGATCATGTAGGATTTTGAAGACTTTAATCTTGTTGCTTTTCTCGGGATTGTATCTCTTTATATCGTCAGTAAATTTTTGTTTTTTGGTGTGTAAAGAATACATGGCCGATCCTCTTATATGTGGCTTGGAGTCCTTGATCTTCGATCCAAGATTCATGTTCTTGAATTTCGATCTTCTTGATGTCCAAAGACTCCTATTCATAAAAGGAAACAAGGAAAACACAAATAAGGAAATAAGTATATCTTTATAGGTTAGGAAATAAGATAACGGACTCCTAATACTTCTAGAAATCAAATCCTATTAAAGGTAGGAATCCAAAATAAATCTTTCCCATATTCATTAAAACTCTAAGTTTGGAATAGTCTAGAAAGGCAAAATTTAAAAATCTTTTATTTAAAAATCGACAGGAATTAAATTAAATTCCTAACACCGCAATGATAATACGCTTCAGAAATTATTAGTAAGTTGAAAACTACTGATAGAAGGTTGAGAAAGAAAAAAAGATAAAAAGTGAAACTTAAGAAATTAAATATAAATGATCCATTTTTCAAATATTAATGAACATTTGATCTCATTATCAGTCAGTTTTTTAATCTTTATTAGTAAATAAGAGAAACAAATTGCAATACAAGTTACATATAATGCCAACAATAACCCTATTTTGCTCTAGGCCAGGTACTATTGACTAGATGTGTTGAGACAAAAATATCGTCGATGTTATTTGTAATAATTTAATTATAAATCTATAACTTTTCCAGAAAATAAATTAAACTTTTCTTAACAATAAATATTTTAAATAAAACACCTTTTATTTTAAATCTTCTTCCCTATTTGTTGCTTAATCTTTCCAAATGTTCAATAATAACAGATATGTTGATTTTTCAGTTTAACAAGTCAATATATCAAACGTCCTGATTTCGTAAGTTGTACATGTGATTTTCAGTAAATTACACACACACATACATACACACACACACTTATATATATATATATATATATATATACGATTTGGCTCAAATGAGACCATCCTCCCTTAGCGACACAACATGTTTATCTTACGACTCCATTAATCTTAAAAAATGTAGGGATGTGAATAATTCAGTTTTTTAAAAATTATATCATAATTTGGGCCGATTTTAAGGTTAATGTTGTAATTTTGTAATTCAAATTAGTGGTCCCCATGTGGTTTTATGGGTCAGTCGAGATTGAAACCATTGATTTGGCTGGCTTTAATTTAATAAACAATTTTTTTCCAAATATTTTATTTTTACAAAGATAGTGTTTTTCTGCATCGCGATAATTAGACATCAAATCATGATATTTAGTTTTTTGTTATATTGTTTTTTTAAAACAAGACATAACCAATATAACATACCGTATATTTCAAGTATTCTACACCGCACAAAACAGTTCAATGTAATGTATATTTAGTTGGCGAAAATGAGATGTTGCTTTGAAAATTATTAAAATGGGATGTTGCATAATATCTTTTGCATATTTAGTTATTACACACCGCATAGATAGTTTCTAGAGAATGCATAGTTAGTTGATTTTATTGCATAGTTTATGACGTCTTGCATAGTTGGGTATCTTTGTACTACACATTAGTTTTTTACGTACGCATAGATAGTTTTGCATATAATGCATATTTAGTTGAGTTTTGTTGCATATTTTCAAATATGTAATATCCTACATGATCCGTGCATCGCTTCATAAAGATTATACATCATTTCATGCGATCTATGCATCGCCTTATTCGTGAAAATTCACGCTTTTTAAGAGTTTATGTTAATGGTTAGTTCAGTTCTCCATCGATGACTACACCATTGATCTTTGTTGGATAGAGGATTTTCCATGATTGATGATTCATCAACATGTTTCAACTCACCGTTCGTTAATTCTCTATAATATTGCACCGATTTTTCTTGCCTTTTCTTTGTAATTTTCATGAACTATAATTTTCAAGTTTTTCATATTTTTCTTATTTAACGGGGCGTTAATGAAGAGATTAGAGAGAGAGAGAGAGAGAGAGAGAGAGAGAGAGAGAGAGAGAGAGAGAGAGAGAGAGAGAGAGAGAGAGAGAGAGAAACGTGAGAATGGGGTGGGGGGAGAGACAACACATGAGATTGGGGGAGATGTATGAGAGAAAGAGATTTGATTAACGTTTTGAATCATCTTTGTTATGTTATTTCTACCCTACTACCTTTATGTTGATTAAATTAATATTTTATATATTTTTTATCCTTTAAATCATACCTATTGGATTAATAGTGGAGGATGGTTAAGAGTAATTCATTGTGTCTCGCTAGATATATGGCCTGCCTTACTGATCCTCTCATTATATATATATATATAAGTACGCTGCTCACAAGTACAAATGCCATGTATAAACATTAATTGTTTGTTTCTACTTATAGTTATTTCATTAACATACAAAAATATCGTGAATTTTCTGAGTTATAATTTTTTTCATTAACAGGCACATTATATTTTAAGCTGGTGTCAGTATTTTCCGTAAGTAAGACGTACACAGGCAGGATATTTTTGAATTTTCGAAACTTCAAAATCCAAAGGTGAAATTTGTGTGAATAGACCAAATGTGATGGTGTTTTTTTGCAATTAATCCATATGACAGATTATAAAGCAAAGCCCATGCATTTGCAAGATCATCAGCCACGTCCACAAAATCAGATTAGTCAAACAATTTTCTAAAAACTGCTAATAAAGCAAAATATCTTTTTAGTTTTTATACAGCTTCTCTGATGAGTCATGAGGATAACACGCTGATTTACACTAGAGAATATCACAAAATCTAAAATAACAACTTGATGTAATCTTAAAGACGAACATTTGGACTCCTTTTCAGCCACCTTCTTTATGGAACTTTCTTAGTGGAGTGGCCACCCAAATCAGTACAACCAACAACCCTTATTTCCTTTGCAGTATTTGTACTACTGAACAACATTACTCAATATCTCATCCTTCAGTTATAAGTAATAAAAGTTTCAGCTCTAAAGTTTAAACTCACCTATCTATGGAAAGCATCTGAGTAAGAACGAGCACTACACTAATTAACAAACTGCCACCACAATTAGCAATAGCCCATTGGTTTATCTGGTTGTTTTAGCTCAAAAACTACTAGGATAGCCCATAGTGTTGTCCAGCGTGTCAATCTGATAAAAGGTATAATTACAAACTACCCCTGAGATTTAATCTAATTACAAAAATCCAGTTACCAAATACCCCCTTCAGGTTCCCCTCAGGCATCAATTGGTGCAATTTGTAAAATAAAAACATAGGTCAATGGAATATTTGTAATTTTGAAAGATAGATGGGTTTTTTTGTAATTAGACTAAACTTTAGGGTATTTTTGTAATTAACCCTTAGATGAACTTCCTCTCTAGATCTGACCAACGAAGTTTTGACTGCACCATTTTCATCTCATATGACGATCTCTTCTCATAGCCGACACTACTTTCTTTTTGAACAACTTTGTCATCTAAGTTAGAGGTAGCAACCCATTAAAGACAAATCAATATCAGCTCACTCTACTTGCTTTCTGATATTAGGTAGATAGTAGATGTCCACAATTATTCAAAGATAATTAATAATCACTCGAAAGTAATTAATAATACTAAAGCGTAATTAATTACTTGATTAATTAAGGAAAAAGATTGAAGTAGCTAGACCTAATTAATATAGTCAATTAGTAACTATCAGTATTTTCTGTGAAGCAATAGCCATTTGTGCTATTATGTATGTTTTCAAGTAGCTGACATTGATAACGTTTAGAATTACTGTACTACAACTGTAATGTAGTCCTTCACATATTCTCCAATTCATAGAGCAGATTATCACAAAAATTCAATTTCTTTCTTTCTTAAAACTTTTTTTTTTCTATGAAAACAGGGTCATCCTTCAAACTGATTTGGTATAAATATAAGACAACTGCAAAACTCAGTATATCACAAAGAAAACCATAATGTAATGGTCCTTACATTACTTTCTTGCTTTCGAAAAAAGACAGTCTCCGATCTATAGATTGCAACTGGCTTCGGGTTCTGGTTTTCTTCAAGCAACCGGTCGTATTCAAGAAGAAACCCTTCTGATTGCTTTTTCAAAGCGATAGCATTGGTTTCGCACTGCTTGCCTCTTTAGTCTTTTCTTCAAGCTGTGTCTCGAGCTGTTTAATCCTTCCACGCACTTTAGTCATCTCTTCTTCCATTACTTTGATTTCTCGAAACTGAAAGCTTACTATCTTCAAAAACTGGTTTTGTTTCTTCACAGCTTCCATGCTCTTCCTCCTTAGACGCAGTTCTCTGATATAATGATGCAGTCTGTCGATCATTAGGGCAAGAAATAGCGTAAAATCCTGCAGAATAGACATGAAAAAAAATTGAATTAGTGAAGAATTAAATGTCATTGAATATCAAAGGTAAGAAACATGAAACCATAAATGATATAATATGTGTTCTACATTGTCGTTATAACTAAAAATGTGCCAACGAGAGAACACATAAAATTCATCAAAATGTAGAGTTCTTTTTTACCTTTTTTACCGTTTCTTAAATTGTTGGAGTCTGGGAGTAATGATTTACGTATTTCCAGGGTTGTTACCCTTAGAATCATACAGCTCTTGGATATCTAATAAGGTGCTAACTTGCCCAAGGATTTATTTAACCAGGCAAGACCATGTGTAAAGACAATGAAAAAGAGTATTATAACTAACATGAAGCATATGTTGATGTCCATTTTCAATTGAAAAGACAATTGCATTGGCATGGTCGAAGGCTCAAGAAATGTAAAGTTCATTTTCCTGTAAGGGCTGTCCCAGATTACCAAAACAAGGAGTAACCAAGAGCATAGAGTCCCCAAAACCAAAATCATCAGAGCATCAACGAAATAGAAATTATAAAATTTTATGGTATGGAAAAAAAGATTCTCAATTTTTTTTATGTGTACTAAACATTTTCTAGCAAAATATAGTTGCTTTCAAGTTCAAAAGTCTCAGGTTCATAATATTAAAGAATGCAGTGAGTTTCAAAATAATAGTTGATCCTTTTCTTTTCAAAACTGATGAGAAAATTATATTTGTATTTGGGATTAACGACAAGAGAACGATGCAAAACCAAGTATGATGATGACAAAATAAGATACTGAAGGTCTACGTTCAAGTCCTAGATTGACTACGGGAAATTTTTTTTCCTCCTGACTGTTGAGTGATGCAATTCTGTCACCAATGCATAGTTTCAATCGAAGAGTAAATTAGAGTGCATTGCTGAAACACATTTAAAGGCAAGTAATTACTACAATTGAGATTTTGTTTTATTCACAACAGAAACAGATTAGACCTGCTGTTAGAGTGCAACTTCACCCTGAATTCTGCAATCTGCACTCTAAGAATTGATCAAATCAAACCACAAATTAGGCACCTACATTTCTTAACACTCTATTTCCATTAACAGATGATAATAGATTCTAACAAACATAAACTAACAGCGATAAAAGAAGAAGGTATCCAGTTTAGTGTCAAGGAGATAGAATGAAGAAAATGTCCAAATATATTGCACCTTAGTTTATTTCTTGTTATTTCATAAATTTGAACTATCTCATTATTGCCACCTAATTCCTGTGATCCATGCACATTCCTATATCCTATTAAAGAGAAATAGTAATCCATATGAGCTTATGTAGACGTTTTCACTGGTAATATAATCTGCAGAAAACCTGTTTTCTTATTCGCAATAAAGAAAGAAAATCTGATTATGATAATCGACCATAGGTTCAATGGACCAGATCATGTAACGCCTCCGTGTTTTAATGAATATGATACACGTGTATGGACATTAATTATTTTCCGGCCGCCCAAGTTAAACTTGGTTCTTTTATCTTATTATATCATATTTATGCTTTAAAGTCGAATCATGCCTTCTTTCTTATTGGGATTATATGCCTTTCAGACAAATCCATATTTCTACTTGGATTAAAACTATTGGAACACATAGTCTATATGCGAGGAAAACAAAAATGCCTTAAGCAATGAGACTTCTGAAAACCAAAGGAATGATGTAGATTGAAGACAGAGATACAGACATATATCACATAAAACATACCGCCATTCGTCTACTTTTCTTCACGAAAAAGGAAGAGATCATCTCAAGGGGAGTTTTTCAACATATGACATAAGAGAACATTTGTGGTTCATGAATTAAAAGAACAAAAAAAAATTGAGCTCTGAAATAAATCTGATCTAGAGGAAGCAATTGAATCTGAAAAACCACTTAAAACATAAAACATCAAATCCATACCCTTATCATTTTTATTTATTTTTTGGTTAAAGCAGTTAAACCATACTAATTTCCAAAAGAATAATCCAATCACGAAAAACAAATGCATCACTGATGCAATGCAAAAATGAGTTCATGCAGCTTTACCTCCACACTGATACAACGCATAACACAAATTAAATGAACAAAACAATCATACGATCACAGAAACCAAAATACTACCATTCGGACTACCAGAATTTAATTCCAAAAAAAAAAGAACGAGATTTTTCGATTGATTACCCATGAGAGAAGCTTCGAGAAGATGCTTAGCATGGAGAATTTGATCCGTTGGGTTGACTTCACCTTCTTGGATCCAACGCCTCTGGATCGCCACCGCATTACACGGTGGCCAGCATCACCACGAATACTGTCCCCGTCACCGTCTTGACAACAATTGGGCCCCGTCCACGTTTGACCCGGTCCAGGCCCATTATCACCAGCTTTAACGGTGTCTTGAACACGAACACCACGATCAGCGCCATCTCCCGCGAATATCAGGGTGAATAGTAACTGGATCATCTTTCTTCCTTGTTTTCTTCGCTGGTGACAGATTTTAACGGGTGTGAATTTAGCTACAATTGAAGTTTTATGGTGGGCGGGTTATGGGGGGAAGTGGGGGACTATATCGGAGAATGGAGAGAAGGAAAGAAAAGGAGAAAGGGTATGGGGTTTTAATTCGTTCGATCCAAACAACTACAAGGGGGCTCCCAGTCTTTATTTGAATTGAATGTTTTAACTTTTAATTAGGGATAATTTCATTTTTGATACCCAAAATTTACCACCTTTTCTCGCTTTTACTAACGTTAAAACCTCTAATCAATTTTGCACCCAATATTTTCCCATTTGATCAATTTTACTTCAACTCCAGCTTAATTTGGATTCAAAACAAAATGAATTGCTGTTGGCGGTGGAACCTAAGTTAAAATTAGTAAAAATGAAGAATAAAAAACCTTTTGGACTGTACCAAAGCGAAAAGATGAATTTTGGGTATCAAAGTGAAAAGATGGTAAATTTTGGGTATAAAAATAAACGTGATTTTTTTATACATAGACTTTTTTATAATTTTCAAAAATTGATTCAAGTTTGAAAGAGTAGTCACGTTTATATATCAAATAAAATTATCCCTTATATATATATTTATATATATTAATAAAAAAATGAAAAATTTAATTTTTCTGTTTTTCTTCTCTTCCACTTCATTCCTTCCGTTTCATATTTTTTTCCCATTTTCTTCACCCAAAGAATTGAAAACCTCTTTAATTTGATTTTGAGTTTTATGGAGTCCTAAATAAAAAAATCAAAAACACTTTTTAAAACTTGAAATATGTTTTAAAAATTCTGAATTTTTATTATCGCATTTTAATATCCCAATTATGGAATAATTTTAAGACTTTTAAATAATTTTTTGATTTTTTCAAAACAAATTTCAATATTTTCATTAATTTTTATATTTTTTAAATAGTTTTTAGTTTTTAAAAAATCAATATTTTACCCTTTTTGGATTTTTTTAAGTCAATCAAATTTTTTGGTTAATTTTTTCAAACTCTTATAGTTTACTTTTAATCCATTTTGAATTTTAGAAAATTTCATTTTTAATTTTATATTGAATTCATTTTTTAAGTAGTTGTCGATTTTTAACACAACTTTTAGTTCTTTAAACAATATTTTAGATTTTTAAAACATCATTTATTTTTAAAATAACTTTTTTGGAAATAATATTGAGTTTTTTAGTTTATAATTTAAAATATTTTAAATAATTTTTGGGTACCAAAAATAGAAAATGTGGTAAATATTGGGTATCAAAAGTGAAATTATCCCTAACTTTACCCAAGAAGAACGGAGTTAGCCGCTTTTGGATGGAAAAATAACGGCATGTAGTGAAAGTGACTAACGTCCTGAAACTTAGGGTACAAAATTGATTAAGTGGAACACCGTACCAAAAATAAAAGGTGATAAACTTTGGGTATCAAAAGTGAAATTATCCCTTTTAATTACATTATTTGAAAATTAGGGCTTTAAGTTGTTTTTATTTACACACGGATCCCCGGTGTATTATCATTTACCGACATGCTGCAATTCAAAAGAACTCTTATTATTTAAACTTTGATAATTGAGTGACTTATATCACTAATATTTTTAGTACAAATTCTTGTATGGAGAAAAGGTAGGTGAGAATCGCATGAACATACCCAAATTTTATAAACGTCTTATCATTAGATAGGGTTGTAAATGAATAGAGCTTTCGACAAATAACTCGTGAACGAGCTCAATTTGTGTTCATTTATGTTTGTTTATTAAGCTTAATGAACATAAACGAACAAGAAAAATTTGTTCGTTTATGTTCACTAATTATTCACGCGACATGTTCATTTAGTGTCTGTTTGATTTTGTTTATTACTCATTTTTAATTATTAATTATACATTTAATAATATTCATTACTTTATTATGAAAAATAAGCTTATTTTAGTTTAATATTACAACTTATTTATATTTGCAATCATCATAAATTGTTCGTTTCTTTTGAGTTAAGTGTTCATAAACAAGGTGTATTTAACTTTTTTATTCACATGTTAATATAGTTATTTATGAACAATTAATGAGCATGTTAAGAACGTTCGTGAACATGTTCGATTATTAAACAAACGAACACAAACAACCTTTTTAAAACAAATAAATGAATACGAACAACCCTCATTCGTTCGAGCTCGGTTCGTTTACAGTTCTACCACTAGACTACCAAGTGATTCCCACATGTACAAATAGTATTGATAACTAAGAATTAACATACAAGAGTTCACATACTCAAAAAAAAAAAAAAAAGTAAGAGATCACCTCTAAATAGCACCCACAATAAAGAAGGAACTAAAATTTAAAATTTTAAAATTTTGAGAAAAGGATTATACTATTTTGGATAAATCTCATATTAAATTACAAAAATCATATAAATGCTACATGTGTACATATATATATTTGGGCAAAAATATTTTTAGTCACTAAGTGGACTACTTTAGATATTTGACCCACTTTCTTAAAATTATTTTAAATTAGTACACTAACCCGGACAAAAATCATATTTTTGTCCATTCACATGCTATTGCAGGTTGCAATCCCATGTGGAATTTTTTTCTTTTTGGTCTTCAAGTATGAATTATTTTTGTTGATAGGGCATATTATGTGGCATTTTGGAGGAAATATATTATTTCCAATGTAAATTAAATAAAAATATATAATATTTATTATGAATAAACTGAAAATAGTTTACACAAAATATTCAAATTATTATTAATTTGAAAAATGAAAAATAATTTAAAGAAATCCATAAAAATAAAAAATAATGTTAATAATATTTAAGATATTTTAATTGGATAAATATATTTGAATTATAAAATATAAAAAATTATTATATCATATGTTTAAATTATAAACTATTTAATTGGATAAATAACATTTTATTTATGGATGACAATGAGTAGTCAACCTCACATTTCGCCCCATTTTAAAAAAAAAAAAAAAATATATTTATAAAATATGTATCAATCGTCTTCAACATAGTGTACTCTGCAACAAATGTGAATACTCACAACAAAATGCAACAAATTTATACTACATAGTAATACAATCATATTAAAAATGCAACACAAAATTATATTATATAAGCAATACACACAAAAGATAAACAATAAACTTATAGTACATATGCAACACATTCATTTTAATAAGCAACACACTCACTTTAATGTGAACACACACAACATAATGCAAAGATATTTATACTAAATATGCATTACTGATCACATTAAATAAACAAATACACGTGATACACATCAAGTAAGCAACAAACTTATACTAAACAATACACTAACTTTAGGAAAATTGCAAAATTTGTCATATAACTAACTATAAGCCGTTTGCAATTTCGGTCTTGTAACTATTGAGTTTGCAAAATTGGTCCTAAATTTGAAAGTTTTTTGCAAAATTGGTCCTATATATTTTATATCTAAGCAATTTCGGTCCTGTAAGTTTCAAGTTGTTGCAAAATTGGTCCCTCAGGGTTATTTCATATTTTCAAAATACCAAGAATACCCTTATGCACATAATTGACTTATTTGACTAAGTGCTTAGCCTAAAATGGTATCGAGCCCAAATTTATTAAGAACTTTAAGTTATATTTATTATTTTATATAATTAACAATTGGTGAGGAGAATTTTCTCGAGAAAATGGATCTCGACGAGTGTCCAAGATGTATACCCAACAGAGATATCGTCAAATTTTGACGATGTATGTCAAGAACACCAGGACAAGATAATATATTGGGATAATCAATATGTTGAAAAAGAACTCGCAGGAGCCGATAGATGAAACCTTTGAGACATTGCGGAAAACAAGCGAAAGATATTGTCTAAGTATCACTACGCCCGTGAGTACCCCGCCCGCCTCTACCTAGAATTTTTAGTTTTAAAATATATTTTAATATATATGTTGCATATATAATATATATTATAATATATTTTTATGTATTCTTATATTATATTTAATATTTATAAAATAATAATAATAAATTTTGTAAATAATATTTTATAAATATATATATTTTTTATTTTTTAAATTAATTTAATTTAAAATGAGGCGAAAACGGTAGACCCGCCCGCCCGACGTTTAGGCACGAGACGGAGTGCGAGTCCCGCCAACCCGCCCGACCGCCCATTGCCATCCCTATAAAATTGCTAACTTTAGAAAGATAAAGGACCAAAAATGTTATGCAACCACAAGGGCAAAATTGTCTAGGACCAAAATTGCAATTTTTAAAGATAAAGGACTAAAATTACAACTACCCCAAAGTTACTGGGACTAAAATTACAATTTACCCCTAACTTTAAATAAACAATGATTACTTACATTCATATACTTTGTGTAAATGCACTAACTTTGTGTAAATTACTAGAATTATTTACTTGTGCACACCTTAAACCCTTAGAGAACTTTGGTGATGCTCCAAGAAGAAAACCGTAGAGAGAAATTTTAGGAGAAAGATTATAGTTTTCCATGTAGGGACGATTTTCTCAAATCCACTGATATTGTAGGGAGAAATATCAATATATATCTCAATCTCATATTTCAGTTAGAGTTGGGAGACATGTTTCTAGATAAACCTCATCTAAATAGGACTCTCTATTATCTCAAATATGGATGCAACCTAATTGCACCCAATATATAACTGATATTCCAAATTCTAATTTATATAAAAATTTGATAAACTCTCTTTTTTTTAGTGCGAACAATTTAGAGATTTTTTCAAGTTTCATGATCAATCCTACTCAAAATGGATCCTTCTCCATGAAGATAATGATTTACATCCACT
Organism: Rehmannia glutinosa; assembly: GCA_016081115.2. Classification (NCBI taxonomy): domain Eukaryota; kingdom Viridiplantae; phylum Streptophyta; class Magnoliopsida; order Lamiales; family Orobanchaceae; genus Rehmannia; species Rehmannia glutinosa. Next base: position 358,299 of record JABTTQ020002398.1, on the reverse strand, counting down.
AAATAATGGTATCAATAAACAGTAATTATGAGATTTGATGCCCATTACATGTTAAATATCTAAAGTTGCATAATGAGTTTTGTGTTATCTCAATATTATCTTTTATCTTTTCTTTTCTTTTTTTTATTTTCTAATGATTTTGAGATATCGTTTGAGTTCAACTTAATTTGCAATTTGAGAAAGAAAAAAACTCTCCATATATCCTTCTATAAAGTCTCTCCTATACATACGAGGAAAATAACTTAGTTCAAGAAAATATATGAGTACCTTCGAAGTTTATAACTTTAAAACCTAAAGTTAGTCTCTCAGGAGAAATATTAGAGATTATTAGAGCTTCAATGTTTTAACCGTATAAAAAAACTCGTTTTATAACAATAAAGTGAATTCATAATCAGATAAAGGGTATATTTGCAATGAAATTGAAATGGGATGTTAACTCGAAAAGTCAAAGTGTACATTCGAAATAAAATTATGAAAGACTATTACTTTAAATTATTGCTGTAATATTATTGGTACTTATGCATTTCCATAGACTTTATCGAAAATGACCGCACTCTTTTTTATGTTATATTTCAGTACATTCTGCCTTCACTCTTTGGTTTATGATATATGAATGTGTCAAATTTTGTTTATTTTTAAATGATTATAATATCAAAAGGAAACATGCCATATATCGTCATATCCGAAGTTTTAGATGGAAGAGGCAAATAGATTTAAAAATATTTAATAAAGATTTTGCAGAATTCTTTTTTAAAAAACCCAGGAATTCTTGATTAAAAAACTGTCATCTAATAAGTTGGAGACTTTATAAAAGGATAAAATCATACAAAATTTTAGTAAATTGCACAACAGAAAAACAGGATATAAAAGAAAATAAAGAAAATTTCAGTGATTTGCAATGAAATTTGTTAAATGATAGATAAAGACTTGAGTTAGACCGTCTAATGGGTCTTTTCTATTAAACGGATCCAACCCAGGTCCGGGTATTTTTGTAATTTCATGTGCTGGTGACATTATTGTAATATTCTGGCGGTGCCATAAGATCTCTAGACCTATGACATTTTTGTAATATTGAGGGCCTTTAAAAGTATTAGTATTACATCTGAAATGTATTATTAGTACATCCAAAAATATTAGTAATCCCATTGAACAATATTTTTAGTAGCCCTCATGAAAAATATTGATTTTTTGCCTCAAAAGTAGTAGTAATCTACCTAAAACATATTAATTGTCCACTTGAAAAGTATTAGGCATCGACGTAATATTAGACAACCCTCAAAAGTATCCATTGAAAAGTGTTAGTAATCCCTTGAGCGGTTTTTAGTAATTCGATGAAAAGTATTGGTTTTTTCTACAAAAGTATTAGTATTCCCATAAAATGTATCAATAATTTTTTATTGAAAAGTATTAGATTTTTCGATTAAAGGTATTTCAGTATTTCTCCTGAAAAAAGTATTAATAGTCCTCCCAAAAAGTATTAGTATCCCTCCTAAAAATAATAACAGTTGTCGTCGGATGTTGTTGTTGTGGTGTTAGTGGTTGTGTGGTTCAACAGTTCCGAACCGCCGATTTCCAAAACCGGGAGGGGTGGAACCGGAACAAAACTGTTCTAAATAAGGTTTCGATTTTGATTTTGGTTCTGGTTCCGAACTGCCGGTTTATGATCAGGCGGTTCTGGTTCCGGTTCTGGTTTTTTTCGGTTTTTTATTTTATTTTATTTTTTTAAAATTTTTAATATTGAATAACTTAAAAATTAATGAAGAAAACGAAATTGAGTAAGAAAAAATTGATTTTATTGCTTTAAAAGTAAAATTACAACTTACAATTTACATCTTTAATAAAAACAATTGACTATGCAATTTAAGTTACAAAGTACAAATGAAAAATTCTAAGATATTACAATTCCAAAGTACAATTAAAAAATAAAATTACAAGTTGAAGAAACCGAAAAGAAAAGAAGAAAAAGAAAAAGAAATAATGGGTTTGAGTTTTATTTTAATATTTTAAGTTAAAAATTTTAAATTTAATTTTGAATATTAAAATAAAATTGCCTACGTATCCTCATAGAGGAATCAAAACCCCTCGTAGTTCTCTTACCTTCTACTTACCTTAGGGAAGCTATTAGGTGACAACGTGATTGTTCAATCATTTTGTGAATCATTGTTTGATCCGGTATCAATAGTGTCGTTTCTTCTAATTCATCAAAAATGGTTTGTTGTTCACGTAACTCGGCTTTGGTCTAATCTTGGAGTAGTGCTTGAGCCTTTAGAATTTGTACTTTTAATTTAGATCGTCTAGCATCCAAAATATAACCTCCCAACTAAATGTTTGCTCTACGAAAACGGTTGAGGCAGAAACGTCTAAAACTGGAAAACCGTGGTTTAACCTAAAACTGGTGGTTTTGGTTAAACCGGCGATTTCATCAACATTCAAACAATTGTGACCATTAATCATCAACGGTCAAATAATCTTGACCATTTATTTTAAAAAATTTGAATTTCAAAAAAATAAAAAAATAAAAATAAAAAACCGCTTTTTGGTTAAAACCGGTGCCAACAATCACAAATGTGACCATTGATTTTATATTTTAAATTATAATATATTTAATTTAAATTTAAAAATTGTAAACCGCCGGTTTACGGTTCGAAAATTTGCGAACCGCAACCTAACCATATAAAAATGGCTTTTTCGGTTTCGGCTCAAATCAAACCGTGGTCAACGGTTTTTCGAACCATCGACCGGTTCGGTTCTGGTTCGAACCGAACTGTTGGATACCTCTAAATTCGCCTAACGCAATTAGATCCGTTAAATGGTCCTGACAAGACACACTAACCCTAAATGACAATATGCTCAATCCTTTAGAATTTGAAAACTTTATTAAATTATTAGACACGCGCACACAATTACATTAAATATTAATCAGGCACAACTTTTTGGTGGAAAACTTTATTAGGGTTGCAAATAACGTGCAGTGAACTTCACATGGCCCGTCAAGTGGCTATCATCACGAAGCCCGTATTTTATTGGTGTAATTAAGTTGCATATATATTTGAGATAATAATAAATTTTATTCAGATAAGGTTTATCTAAATATATCTCCCATACAGGGACGAATCTAGAAATTTTCTACGAGAGGGGCACAAAATAAACTACATCAAAAATAATTAACAAGGCACATTTTGCTTTCTTTTAACCTAATTACTATATATTTCTTAATAATTAAATAATAAATTGTAAAACGAATTTAAGGTGTGCACATCAAAGTAGTTATTTATACCAACGAGAAAGATGGTTCATGATCATGTTCGTGGTTCAACCAAGTAAAGAAAGCTTGTAGACGAGCTTAATTCTGGAACAAAATGATGCTTGTCGACGAGCAATTAATCCTGGCTATGTGGATCGACGGTTCCATGCAAATAGGTATTCTCGATCCATTTTATCTGTGCAAATATGTTACTTATGGTTAAATGACTAAGGCTGAATTTTTAATTCTGGAGGTCTTGTGTTTGAGTCCTGACAACTGCAAAATTTACATTATTATGTAATTTCTCCCCCTTTTTTTTTCCTGTTTTTAACTTTTTTTTTTCTTTTTTGGCAAAAAAACCAAAGTTAAAGTGAATTAATTTTGTCTTTAAATGAGGATATGATTCAACTTTTCCAAAAAAAAAAAATCAATTTAACTATGTCTTTGATTTTAATTGAGCGTGAATTTCTGGAAAAAACTGATTATTAAAGATTGATTGATGACTTGTAGATAAATATGCAAGAATATCAATTTTTCATAACTAATTCACTAAAAAAAGTTGTCTTTTCTCTATAGTAAATTATATTTTTGTTTTAGGCCCCTCGAAACCTAGGACCGACCCTGATTTTAACTTATATTGGCTAACACATACATTGCCACCAATGAGGGAGATAGGAATTAAAGATAATGTAATATTTATTAAGATTAGTTTTAATGAATTATGTTATTATCTTTCAGGCATATTAATAGTTATGAGTTGTATTATTATAGAAATTTAATCACATAAATACTTACTTTGTTATTATTTTTAGGGTAATTTAATTCCTCAACCTCAATAAGTTAATAAAGTTAATTATTTGAAATTTTCGAATGGAATTTTCAAGTTCCTATTGTCGCATACAACTCTTTTTTACTTTTTAGGTGATTTGGTTACCGGAAATACATTCTAGCAATTACTGCCATTATTTATTCTGCTTAAATTATCGTCCCTCTTTGTTAAAAGATTCCTCTTTTGTTGGTAATTGGCTGTCTAACTCTGGCTGACTATACTCTAGTAATATCATTACAGGCGTAATTGTCTATGTTTTATAGTTAAATCATTTTTCCTAGGATTAACTACAAAAATATCCTTCAGGTTCAGTCTAATCAGAAAAAAATTCAACTATCTTCAGGGCGTCTCCAACCAGTGCGCTAATCGCCAAAATGGAGTTGAATTCTCACTCCAACCCAGCGTTATTCTCAACTCTAATTTAGAGATTTCAACAGTGTTGCGCCAACATTGGCGCAAATGTGGACACTGACGCTATCAATTTCTTTTTCTTTTTTTTTTTCTCTTTTTTATGGTTTTTTTAATTAAATTATTACATTTTATCACATAATTTTTTTTTTATTATAGTGTATATTTATTTATGATGGTTTATTTTCAACTAAATAAATCTAACCATTTTATTTATGTACATCAATATTTTTAGTAAGATTTAATTATGTATTGAGTTTTTAAGGCATATTATTTTATTTACAGTAATTTACATTATAATAATAAAATCTACTATTAATTAAATAAATATATGTACTTATATTAATATATATTAATAATATTTGATGAGATAAAAGAGTTTTTTTTAAAAATAGATAAAAGAGTTATTATTGATGTAATACTTAAGGAATGTTCCTTTTGGTGCAAATTTTGATATAGATGTGTTGGGGATGAATTTTAAGTTTGACGGTATTTTAGCGCAAAATTTACTCTAAAATAGAGTTTTGGGTTGGAGATGGCCTTAACCCCTTAATATTTGTTTGTATTTTACAAATTGAACCATCAAGAGGAGATGATCATTTGTTTATTTTATTTATTTATTTATTTTTGAGTGGGGTGTTTATTAAGTAAATACAAAACTCAAGAGATTGTTTGTAATGGGGGTATTTGTAATTTTTAAAGATAATCAAGTTTTTGTAATCAAAGCTAAATGTTAGAGAAAGTTTTTGTAATTACCTTTGTTATTATATGTATAAGTAGCAATTGTAAAATTATTTAATATGAGATGAAAATGAGTGTGATCAAATCTAATTCGAACGAACTTAAATTTTCAGTAACCTTACATTTCATCAATTACTATAATATCTTTTTACCATGTTAAAATTTGGATTAAATAATTGTAGATTTATTATAGATGTATGATCAAATAATCATAAATTTATTATAGATGTATAAAATTCGCACACAATCACACAATCTGTCATGTATTTTATGCATATCTACAATTGATACTATATCAGTGACTAGTGTATGCCTTTTTGCCGAAAGAAATCATCATACAAATAGAATTGGAAACTAATAAAAAGGCTTTGTCCCTGCTGCGGTCTGCGTGGTTGTGGGGTGGTGACCGAACTTTGAGTTAATATTGACTAAATGCTTGCCAGAAGACTTGGGCAGTTGGGCTTCAGTTGCAACTTACAACAATAAATACTGTAACCTACTAACTTGTAGTTCCTTTTCCCCAAAATTTGTTTAAATTAGGGATAATTACAAAAAGTACCCTAGATTCAATTGGCCTAATTACAAATATGTTCCTTTTCCTTGTTCGTCTCGACTTAATTTAGTTGCACCCATACCTTTTTAAATGGAACATGTGATTTTTAAATATGTTATTTTGAAACTTAATAAGCCCCTTTATTGAAACTTTATAAATTAACCAGACATTTCATAAATTCTCAAACATCTTAAAATATATTAATTTTCAAAACAAATTCAATCAAATGTCCTCTAACTTTTCTCAACACATATTTTATTTGAGTTAGTTTTTGCCCTTTGCATCTTTGTCAGATCCACGAGCCACGCCTGTTTACAAGTGGAAAGGGAAAAAAAGGACCAAAAGTTGTGTTTCAATGAGTACAGCTTAAACCTTAAAGTAGCTAAACAAAGAAAACTTCGCAGCAAGTCATGAACTTTGGTTAATTTGCATATGCAAGCAATGTTATTATAAGAGCTACTTTCTACCCTAGGCGTGACTTTTAATTTTGTTTCAAGCCTTTGCATAATGTGGAACGTCAGAATTGTTTTTGACAGGTAGACAAGTCCACGAGATTGTTTAATTTCCAATAATCCAATCAATTTAATTTGCATTGGAAATGCCCAAACAAGTACCAAAAATTTCAGTTAAATAGTCCATCCCGTGACTTGTGAACCACTCCTCTGTCCTCAAAATTGGTTTAGTTATTACTCGTACTTGTCTTTTTAGATATTAATTGTATTTTAATTAACTATATATATATATATATATATATATATAGATATTGGTGTAACACAAATTTCTTGCCTGCGAATATTATAAACAAGAAAAAGTAATACAAATAAGATTTTTTTGAATCAAATGAAATAAAAGGATTATAATTCCTAATGATCCTCTGATTCTTCTCTTCAAAAATGATATTTGAATATTCGAAGGTAGATTCGTCACTTGATCTCCTTCAAGCTTGAATTTGGGTCGAAATAACGTTAATTCGAGGCTTGACGGCTTAATCCCGAATTAAACGCTTTGAGTCGAATCGGCGATGAACGCCTTGAACGCGCTTTGAACACCGTGGACTTCTTTAGATTTGGACTTCTTGATTTGAGAGAATTTCCTCCACCGCCTTGCTTGGATTTCTTTCTCTTTGAATTTTTTTGTGTCTATGAATTATGAAGAGGACCTCTATTTATAGGTGTAGGATGAGAATTCTTGCCATAATTGCGGGATGAAACGAGGCGATTTGATTGGTCGATCATGATTTGTCTTGTATATCTTGTCATAATCACAAGATTGTGATTTGATTTGATTTGATTTGACTTGATTTATTTACCAAAACATTGGTAAATCACTTTCTTATTTGCAAGATCTTACCTTGATGGCCAAAATTGAAGATTTCGATACTTGACAATATTTTGTAATAATTTTGGTATCTACAAATGCCCCCTCGCGATTTGTTCACGGATAACATGTCATGGAGTGAATGAATCGTGAAAGTCGTTTCACTTGGGATCAATTTAAAGCACATAAATAGTTAATACTCATATTAAGGAGCTCTTGAATTTGTAGATAGTTTATACTCATATCGAGAGCTTTTTGAATTTGTAGAGCAGAATATTCTCATACTAAGGGGTCTTCAATTGAGTTTGGGACATGTTGATAGTTTACACTCGTATCAATGAGTATTCACTTGAGTTTGATATATGCTGATAGTTTATACTCGTATCAAGGAGTGTTCATATGAATTTGGGACATGTTGATAGTTTACACTCGTATCAAGGAGTATTCACTTGAGTTGGAGACATGTTGATAGTTTACACTCGTATCAAGGAAGGAGTATTCACTGAGTTTAGTATATGTTGATAGTTTATACTCGTATCAAGGAGTAAACATTTGAACTTGGGATATATTGATAGTTTATACTCTTCGTATCAAGGAGTAATCATTTGAACTTGAAATATATTGATAGTTTATACTCGTATCAAGGAGTAATAATTTAAATTCGAGACATATTGATAGTTTATACTCGTATCAAGGAGTAATCATTTGAGTTTGAGACATATTAATAGTTTATACTCGTATCAAGGAGTAATCATTTGATTCTGGGATATGAACCTTATATACTCATGTCAATGAGTGTTGTTGATAGTTTAGGCTCTTATCAAGGAGCATTTGAGAAGAATTTATTTAACATATTTAGATAGTTTATGCTCATATCTAGGAGCCATATGGACAAGTTTAGCTCTTGTCAATGAGCTTTATTTGCCGAAAATTTTAAGAGTCAACTTTCATTGCCCCCATGCTCACTTCTTCACCTTCATCGTCATTGATATTACTTGGGTATTCTTGATCATCGACGTTCATTCTTATCTCGATAGCATATGCACGCGTGGCTAATTCTTCAAAAGTTTTCGCTTGATCCTTGAAGTATGTAGCATAGACCCCAATTCATTCCTTGGATGCACATCTCAATTGCGAAGCTTACCGATTGATCTTAGCGATTGAGGCTTAAGTTTCTCCAACAATTGATGTAATCGATGACACACTCTTCATTCAACTCGCGTAAATTTTGTGAGTTCAATCATGCTAATGGTCCGTGTACTATAGAATCGATTGAGAAATTCTCGTTCAACTACACCCAACTCAATTGAATTTTGCCCCCAAGTCGGCGTACCAATCAAATGAAATTCCCTTCAAAGATCGGACAAATTGCTTCACCATGTGATCTCCATAAGTCCCATCGTCATTGCACATTTCAATGAAGTGAGCCACGTGTTGTCTGGAATCGCCTTTACCGTTGAATTGTTGGAATTTTGGAGGTTGATAGCTAATCGACATTTTCAAATTATCAATTCTCGAAGTGTATGGCTTAACATAAGCTGAAGTTGACTTGGAGCTTTCATCGAACTCTTCTTTGATAGTTCCTTTAATGAATTTTTTCACTTGGTCAATTGGAATCATCTCGCCAGACGAGGCTTGCAGCTCTTCAGTTTGAGACTTCTCATTTTCACATGGTTGTTGCTTTGTGGATGTTTCAACATCATCTCGAGCTTCGACTTGTTTGCCCATCACGCCACTTGAATCAACTTGATCTATTTTGTCCATCAACTTCATGATTTGGGAGTCTCGATCTTGAACATACTTTGTGAGTCCCTCTATAGCCATTGTCAAGCTTGCAATTTGCTCCTCCAGAGTTGTAGCATTTATCACCATGACGAATGCCACGTTTGAAGTGAATAAGTAACTTGACGCAGAGCGAGGAGTTGATGAAGAAGACGTATCCTTCCGGATCTCCAACATCATTGTTTGCATTGCCCTGAAGTGATTCATCCTCAACAATTTCGAGCAATGGAGTGATCTCCGACGGTGCTCGCAATTCACTGGATATGACGCCAAGACTTCCACTTGGGCGTTTGAGGAGTTTGATGTTGGAGCTTTGATTATTGTCGCCTTGCGATTGGCCATGATACTTGAGGACTTTAATGAAGAGAAGAGATGAGAGGTAAACTGTCCCACCAGCGTGCCAAAATTTGTAACATAAATTTCTTGTTTGATCTCCTTCGAGCTTGAATTTAGGTCGAAATAACGCAATTCGAGGGCTTGACAGCTTAATCACGGTTAAACGCTTTGATTTGAGTCGAATCCGCGATGAACGCCTTGAGTCGCTTTGAACATCGTGGACTTCCTTGATTTGAACTTGATTTGAGAGAATTCGCCTATTGCTTGGACTTTTTCTCTTTGAATTATGTCTATGAATTATGAAGAGGGCCTCTATTTATAGGTGTGTAGGTGGGGATTCTTACCATAATTCTTTGGATAAAACGAGGAGATTTGATTGACCGATCATGATTTGTCTTGCATATCTTGCCATAATCACAAGATTGTGATTTGATTTGATTTGATTTATTTACCGAAATATTGGTAAACCACTTACTTATTTGCAAGATCTTACCTTGATGGCAAAGATTGAAGATTTCAATACTTGACCATATTTGGTAATAAATTTAGGTGTCCCACCTAAGTGTCGTGCAAAATTTGTAACACAAATTTCTTGTCTGTGAATATTATAAACAAGAAAAAGTAATACAAATAAAATTTTATTGAATCAAATGAAAGAAAAGGATTACAATTCCTAATGATCCTCTGATTCTTCTCTTCAAAAATGATATTCGAATATTCGAAGGTAGATTCATCACTTGATCTCCTTCAAGTTTGAATTTGGGTCGAAATAACATTAATTCGAGGGCTTGACAGCTTAATCCCGAATTAAACACTGGATTTGAGTCGAATCCGCGATGAACGCCTTGAACGCGCTTTGAACACCGTGGACTTCTTTGGATTTGGACTTCTTGATTTGAGAGAATTTCCTCCACCGCCTTCTTGCTTGGATTTCTTCTCTTTGAATTGTGTCTATGAATTATGAAGAGGGCCTCTATTTATAGGTGTAGGATGAGAATTATTGCCATAATTGCGGATAAAACAAGGCGATTTGATTGGTCGATCATGATTTATCTTGTATATCTTGCCATAATCACAAGATTGTGATTTGATTTGATTTGACTTGATTTATTTACCAAAACATTGGTAAATCACTTCCTTATTTGCAAGATCTTACCTTGATGGCCAAAATTGAAGATTTCGATACTGACAATATTTTGTAATAAATTTTGGTATCTACAATTGGTTCAAATGAGACCAATATCCTAGGTGAGACTGTGAGACATAATATGGTACATCCATTATATTTTTTGAAGGGCTTGGATTAATCTTATATTTAAGGTAATTTTAATTAAGAAAAACGTTAAAAGGGACAAAAAGGTAATTAGACTTGTAAAGCAGTTATTTATTTTAGGAGACTATTTTTCGAATCCCTTAATTTTCGCCAATAATGCACTAATGGGAGATCTTTTGATGTATCCAAGATACATTGGGAATCAGATTTCTTCCCAAAACCTCTGTCAGACGCCTCTTCATTTTCTCACGCCATTCCCATTACCAACTTTATTTCTTTTCATATTCAACACAAAGCATAAGAAGAGGTTCTTGTTTGCAAGTAAAATTCTACTGTAATTTATCGAAGATTTGAGGATTGCGACCTGAAGACTGAGTATTTATTCATTAAGATTTTTTTTTTACAAAATCGAGTTTTCTTTTTTTACAAAATTGATTTTTCTGGTTAATTTTGTCTCCTTTTGGCACAATTTGTTGATTGATGCACATGCTGGACTTCTGTAAGTTGACATGCTTTGTGTTTGGCGCTACTTCACTAAAATCTTATCTTAAGCCCAAAGAGAGTTACATCGACGGGATGCGTAAGGGACTGAATATACATAATTTTGTTGGATTTTTAGCACTTTTTCGTTGAATATGTAATGCCACACCATCGATTTTCTTTGTATGTAATGAAACAATCCGATTTTGTTTATTTTTTGGCAATGTTCTAGATTTTCCATTGTTGTATCAATGTTAATATATTTGATGTATTGATTTCAGTTTTCTATTGCATTTGATTGCAATTTTTGTGCATATCTTTCATGATAAGGCATCATGCATCACAATTTATACACGAGGCATTTTGTATTTGAATTATGCATTGATCATTTGTAATCTATGCAAACAAATTATACTTTTCATACATCAATTTGGTATGCATCAATCAGCTAGTATATATGCATCATTTGTACCATATTTATTCATTAGTCTCGATGACTTATAGATACATCATAATTAAATTATTTATACAATATAATACAATTATTTATGCATAATTTTTTTTTGCGGGGGCGGGGATAGCAAACCGAGGTTGTCAACGATGGCTAAGTCTAAACAAAAGAGGAGATTTCGCTAGGAGGGGATGATGGAGGCAATGGAAAAAGCGATTCACAGTACCAAAAAGTTGAGGAAATCTGAAGCGAAAAGCGTGCAAGTTTTTTTAGAAATTTATGAGTAGGTTTTAGTTTTCGATTTTTTTATTTTTATGTTTGATGTATAGGTTTTGTAATTTTGTTGCATATTTTATCACTTTTCGTTGCATATGTAATTTTGTTGGGTGAATGCAAGATATGTAATTTTGTTGCATATTTAGCACTTTTTCGTTGCATTTGTAATTTTGTTGGGTGAATATCAAGATATGTTGCATATTTTCCTTTGTTAACCCAGAGATATTTCATGTTAGATAAATGTTTTTATCATGATTTTGATGATTATGTTCGATTTTGTTCAAATGAGTTTTTAAACCAAAACTATGTCCCTAAATGTTGTCTAAATACTTCCAATCAACTTAAAATATTTTTACTATTTTTTGGAGTATTTCTTGAAGTTTATTTTCAATAAAAAAATTGGACAACACATTTGTTTCAGGCTCGACCTGGTCGCCGCTATAGAGCAACCCGTACCGAGTTGAGTGAGAAGCAAAAAATGGGGCGTAAGAAAAATAGGGCGGGGTGACCGGTCGGCCGATCGACCGGCGGCAACCTGCACTGGAGTTGGATTTTGTTCCAGGACTTCTGTTTCGTAAAATCTTCAAGGGCAACCGTCACAGACTAAGAGCGACCGTCGCACCCCCTTCTCGACCGGTCCCCTGTGTAAAATTTGCAGAATTCAATTTCAATCTTATCTCTCGCGACCGGTCCGAACCCCATGTTTATCGACAAACTATCCGTTGCGTTTTTAGCATGACTTTTCCCTATTTTGTGGGATTGATTTCTAACACTATATTGATCATTTTAAATGGTTTCTTTTGCAGCAAATCACTCCCCAAGGAGAGCCAATGTCTGAAAATGAAAGCCAAGTCCTCTCCTATAAATAGAGGCTCCATTCAAGCAACAAGATACAACACAACATACAAGAAAAAGCAATTGAGAAAACACTTTCATATATCTTGTTGTATTAGCCTAAGCACTTTCACTTGCACAAATTTGAGGTCTAGGCTTTCAATTCTTGATTACACTTGTACTCATATTGTATCAATCTTTATTGAGTTGTAATATTGATTTTGGTCATCATTCAACACAAGACATCCTTGTGAGTATTCTTGTGGTAAGAATACACTTGGGTGATCTAGGTGATAGGTGTTTGAAGGTTGTGGTAATCTTCAAAGGTGTTGTAAGAGGGTTGTGGTAATCCTCAAGGTGGTGAAAGAGGGTTGTGGTAATCCTCAAGGTGTTGTATTAATTTTTGGTAAATTAATAAAACCTTTTTTTCTTTTTGAAATCCATCCCTGGATATCTTTTGGGGTGGTAGAGGATTAGGCCCTAGGTGGGTTGAACCTCTTTAAATCAACGAGCGTTGTTTAATTTCCGCATTTACATTCTAGTCATTTACTTGTTGTTTTCAAAAAGAGGGTGATTTGCGAAAAATCGGCATAATCTATTCACCCCTCCTCTAGATTATTGTAGCCACTTGGAGTAACAAGTGGTATCAAAGTCAAACTCTTTGGCTAGCTCGTTCCGAGTAAAGAGGAAAGATCCATGGCTACAAATGATGCTCATCTCACCACCGGCGCCTCCACCATTAAGCCACTATTATTCGACGCCAACAACTACGCATTTTGGAAAGACCGTATGGAGTGCTTCCTACAAAGTGCGGGTTCGACATTTGGAATGTGGTCATCGAAGGAGTTGATCAACCAACAAAGAAATCGGAGGATGGCACCTTGGCTCCTAAACCTTTCAAGGAGTTTGATGAAAACGACAAAAAGGCTTTCTCTCTAAACGGTAAGGCCTTAAATATTTTGCATTGTTCTCTTACCGCCACCGAAGTACAATCGCATAAGAGGCATAAGGTCGGCACATGGGGTTTGGGAAAAATTGGAGACAATCTATGAAGGGACTAAGAAAGTCAAGCAAGCAAGAAAGACCATGCTTGTTAAAGACTTAAAAAACTTTAACATGTATGATGGCGAAAGCATCTCAAGATGGTGGAAAGGCTTGACAATATTGTCAATCCTCTTGTGGCCCTCGCAAAGTCATCTCGAAGAAGACAAGGTGACCAAGGTATTGAATGCACTTCCCGGCTCATGGTCCGAAAAAGTAACGGCAATCACGGAGGCACAAAATCTTGAGACACTCAAGTTTGATGAGCTTATTGAAATCTACTCATCTATGAAGTCTATCTCAAGGAGAGAAAAATTCCAAACCATCCACAAATCAATCGGGTATGCAAATTATTCCTAAAGGTCTTGCTTCTTCTTCTAATAATGCATACTATGATAATGATGATGATGATGAGAGACGGCCGCACTTGTTCGAAAATTTGCAAAATTTGTAAATAAAAATAAAGCAAGAAAACCAAGAGATAATGCTTGCTTTAAATGCGGAAAACCCGGCACTTCATTGCCGATGCGGCTTCGATGAAGAGGAGCAAAAGAAAAAGAAGCCTTTCACAAAAAGAAGGCTCTAAATGCGGAAGTCAAAACATGGGATAAACTACTCGAAACAACCGATGAGGAAGGAGAAACCGAACACGGTCTCATGGCTATAGGCGATGAAAACAATGAGGTACACTCAAATTTTTCTACTTCCTCCATAGTTGATGACTTGCAATGTGATTTTGATGAATTGCAAATTGAGTTTCAAAATTTAATCGTTAAATACAAAAATTTGAAAAAGGAGCATAAGGAGATTAAGGTTGAAAAAGAAAAATTATTTACCTCTTATGAATCTCTAGACAAAGCTCATGCTCTTACTCTTACTAGAATTCATTCTCTTGAAACCGAAAAGGAATTGCTCACAAAAGATATTGAATGTTTGAAAAATGATGTGCATCGTTTCAACATAAGTACGGATAAAGTCACAAAAATTTTAGATGCACAAAGAGGTGAGCATTCCAAATCGGGACTTGGTTATAAGCCATTTCAAAGTGTTTTTAAGAAAAATAACCAAGGTCCGACTTTTGTGCGTGCTAATAATTATAATACTCCTACTTGTTTTTATTGTGGCAAAGTTGGACATTATGCTAATAATTGCAAATTGAGAAATAGCTCAAGACATGTTTGGAGACCCAAAGGTCTTAAGACTAACCCCCCATGGACCCCAAAATTATAGGGTACCTAAAAGAAATTCTTTTGTAGGTAATAGGGGCTATAACCACAATGGAAGATTCAAAATGGCTCGTGGACAGCGGATGTTCACGCCATATGACCGGGAGAAAGAACTTTTTACCAACATCAAGCTCCAAGAAGAGGGTATGGTCATGTTCGCAATGGCAAAGGAAACATTCTTGGAAATAGAGAAATTGGTAACTCTTCTTTCTCTCTTAGTAATGTTCTATTAGTTGAAGGGCTTAAGTTTAATTTGATAAGTGTTAGCCAACTTTGTGATTCAAAATATGATGTTTCCTTTAATAAAGAAAAATGCCTTATACTTAAAAATGGTGAAATTATTTGTGAAGCAAATAGAAAATGCAATCTTTACAAAATTTGTACAAGTGATTTGGTTAGTCAAAATGTTTCTTGTTTAGTCGCCAATAATGATTTAACTAGTTTATGGCATAGGCGACTTGGACATGTTGGATACAAGAATTTGAAAAATATTTACAAAAACCAACATGTGAAAGGACTACCCAAATTGAATTTTGAAAATCTTGGCTTATGTGACACTTGTCAAAAGAACAAATTAGTTAAGAGTAGTTTTAAACCCAAAAATGAAATTTCCACAACCAAACCCCTACAAATGCTTCACCTTGATTTGTACGGGGATATTGGTACTGGCTAGTCTAAGTGGAAAACATTACACTTTTGTTATCGTCGATGATTTTTCTAGATATACTTGGGCTCTTTTTTCTTACCAATAAAAGCGATGCCGTTAATGAGTTTGTTAAGTTGTGTAGACTTATTGAGAATGAAAAAGAAGATACTATCAAGTCTATTCAAGCGATCGAGGTGGAGAATTTGACGGTGAATTTAGAGTGTTTTGTGAAACCAAAGGATATGCTCATAATTTCTCGGCTCAAGGACACCTCAACAAAATGGAGTAGCTGAACGGAAAAATCGGACACTACAAGAAATGAGTCGATCCATGCTCAATGAATTCTCACTTCCAAAATATTTTTGGGCCGAAGCCGTAAGTACCGCTTGCTATGTCATTAATCGAGTTTATATTCGTCTAAAATGAATAAAACTCCATATGAGCTTTGAAAGGTAGAACTCCAAATATTAGTTATTTCAAGATATTTGGTTGTAAATGCTTTATTTTGAATACCAAGGATCAATTGGACAAACTTGATCCTAAGGCCGATGAAGGGATATTTATGGGATATTCAACAAAAAGCAAAGCATATTGGGTTTACAATAAGACTAGTGGAGTTGTTGAAGAATCCATCCATGTTAAATTCAATGAAGCTTTGGGAGTTGAAAGAATTCCTAATGATGAAAGTGATGAAGAGGATATTATTGAACAAATTGTTCAAATTGATGATCAACCGTCTACATCAAATGATCAACCGCCCACTTCAAATGGTCCTCAAGAAGATAGAGGTGATATCTCGGATCTTCCCGTTGCATTGAAATTTAAGGGAGATCACCCAAAAGATCTTATTATTGGTGATCCCCTTGACAAAGTTATGACCCGGAGAAAATTTGCCGAGAAAGCTCTTATTTCTCAAAAAGAGCCTAAAAATGCTAAAGAGGCTATTGAGGATGAGGATTGGTTCCTAGAGATGCAAGAGGAGTTGAATCAATTTGAAAGAAATGATGTATGGGAATTGGTACCTTGTCCTCCTTCTCAAACCATTATTGGTACAAAATGGGTATTCGGAACAAACTTGATGATCAAGGCAATATTGTTCGAAATAAGGCAAGGTTAGTAGCTCAAGGGTATTGTCAAGAAGAAGGTATTGACTATGATGAAACTTTTGCACCCGTAGCACGTTTAGAAGCTATTCGTATTTTACTTGCCTATTCTTGTTTTAAAAATTTCAAACTTTACCAAATGGATGTTAAATCCGCCTTCTTAAATGGTATTATTCAAGAAGAAGTCTATGTAAAACAACCTCCGGGGTTTGAAAATTTTTCTAGGCCTAATGATGTTTATAAACTCAAAAAGGCCTTGTATGGTTTAAAACAAGCACCCGTGCATGGTATGATAAACTTAGTTCTTTTCTTTTACAAAATGGTTTTATAAGAGGTAAAGTTGATACAACTCTATTTGTTTTTGAAAAAGGGCAAGATTGTTTACTTGTGCAAATATATGTTGATGATATTATCTTTGGTGCTACTAATGATTCTTTGTGCAAGAAATTTTCTAAGTTAATGCAAGGAGAATTCGAGATGAGTATGATGGGGAGCTTAACTTCTTTCTTGGACTTCAAATTAAGCAATGTCAAGAAGGTATTTATATTTCACAATCAAAGTATACAAAAGAAAAAAGTTCGGCATTGAAGAAGGAAGAACCGTCTCTATTCCTATGGCAACAAATGTCAAAATTGACAAAGATGAGAAAGGCAAGTCCGTGGATGAATCAAAGTATCGAGGTATGATTGGTAGTTTACTTTATTTAACCGCTATCTTCCGAGACTTTTTCTTCAATACGAGCTCGGTTAGGCATAATGCATATTGAATGAAGCTTACGTTTGCATTTTACTTGTTTTTAAAACTTAGGGGCCAAAACAATGGATTTTTGGTTGAAAATTCGGATTTTGGAAAAAGCGCCGGCAGTGGGTTGAAGGGGTTGAGGGCAACCGGTCGCCCTCAACATCGACCGTCGCCTAAGCTATATTTTGGCTTTTAAACGTTAAATGCTTCGATTCACAAGTTTAACTTATTTGGCCATTCTTTGTCCCCTTTGCCAAATTTTCACATATTTCATTCAAAAATGGTTTTCATGCACTTCTTTCACAACATGGGCGTTATATAGCATGACCATCATCATCATGGCTCATCTTTTCCGATCAAATGGTAAGAATTTCTCTTCTTTTGCTCAATTGGGTTGAACCCTTGAGTTGATGACCTTATAGTATATTTCTTGATAATTTTTGCATATGATTTTGATGAGCTTATCTAGTATGTTGAATTGTATATTGATTAAGGTGAATTGGTGATAGAATTTTTGGCTTGAAACATTTACAAGGGTTATATTCAACCTCTTTTATTTTTCACGCACACAAGGTGTTCGATGAAATGTCGCAATGAAAATTTCTACTTATACATGATTCTCTTACTTTCAAAAGTCTTCCATACTTATTGAGATCATGATTTGGTAAACAAAACGAGCGTATGAACTCTTCATATTACATTTCTCCCCTTTTCCTTGGAGTGTTACGCTTTAATTGCTCAACGGTTAATAAACCGTCCCTTTGGCGCACTTTGATAATATTGTATGGTGTTTTCACCTTTCTAACATTCTTTTTGATGATTCCAAAGGGGGAGAAACAGGATATTGGCTCGTTAGCTCAAGAAAAGCTAATAAAAGCTTGCAATAAGTATTGTGGACTCGAATACCTAGTCCATGACTTGAATTTTGGACTCGAATGAAATTGTTTATAAGTATTGTGACGGGGGAGCTTAGCTCATGATGCATCCTATATAAGCTTGTTATAGCTTGTGCTTCTTACTTATAATAATCGTTTGTTGAAATGCTCATAAATAGGGGGAGCTTTGTATGAAATACTTTTAACGGATAGTTTACTTGTAAAACCGAAAATTTTATTTGGTTTTCAAATCATCCTCAAGAAAATTGTTTTGGTTTGTAATCATCAAAAAGGGGGGAGTTTGTTAGATAAATGTTTTTATCATGATTTTGATGATTATGTTCGATTTTGTTCAAATGAGTTTAAACCAAAATTATGTCCCTAAATGTTGTCTAAATACTTCCAATCAACTTAAAATGTTTTTACTACTTTTTGGAGTATTTCTTGAAGTTTATTTTCAATAAAAAATTGGACAACACATTTGTTTCAGAGGCTCGACCGGTCGCCCTATAGGGCAACCCGTGCACTGAGTTGGTGAGAAACAGAAAAAATGGGCGTAAGAAAAATAGGCGAGCGGGCGACCGGTCGACCAGGTGGGCGACCGGTGCGGTCGGCCGTGACGACTGCACTGGAGTTGGATTTTTGTTCCAGACTTCTGTTTCGTAAAATCTCCAAAGCAACCGGTCACAGCTAAGAGCGGCTGATCGTCGCACCCCTTCGACCGGTCTCCTGTGTAAAATTCGCAGAGAATTCAATTTCAATCTTATCTCTGCGTGACGGTCGAACCCCATGTTTATCGAAAACTATCCGTTGTGTTTTTTGAACAACTTTTCCCTATTTTGTGGGATTGATTTCTAATAGCTATATTGATCATTTTAAATGGTTTCTTTTGCAAAATCACTCCCCAGGGAGGAGCCAATGTCTGGAAATGAAAGCCAAGTCCTCTCCTATAAATAGAGGCTCCATTCAAGCAACAAGATACAACACAACATACAAGCAAAGAGCAATTGAGCAAACACTTTCATATATCTTGTTGTATTAGCTAAGCACTTTCACTTGCACAAATTTGAGGTCTAGGCTTTCAATTCTTGATTACACTTGTACTCATATTGTATCAATCTTTATTGAGTTGTAATCTTGATTTTGGTCATCATTCAACACAAGACATCCTTGTGAGTATTCTTGTGGTAAGAATACACTTAGGTGATCTAGGTGATAGGTGTTTGAAGGTTGTGGTAATCTTCAAAGGTGTTGTAAGAGGGTTTTGGTAATCCTCAAGGTGGTGAAAGAGATTGTGGTAATCCTCAAGGTGTTGTATTAATATTTGGTAAATTAATAAAACCTTTTTTTCTTTTTTTGAAATCCATCCAGGAGATCTTGGGGTGGTAGAAGATTAGGCCCTAGGTGGGTTGAACCTCTTTAAATCAACGAGTGTTGTTTAATTTCCGCATTTACATTCTAGTCATTTACTTGTTGTTTTCAAAAAGAGGGTGATTTGCGAAAAATCGGCATAATCTATTCACCCCCTCTAGATTATTGTAGCCACTTGGACTAACATTTCAAGCCTCTCTTTTTGGGTTGTTAGTTGTACATATTGACATAAAATTAACATTAAATATACACCAAAATTAGATGAAAAATGCATCATAATATTTTGGATTTTATGTTTACAAAATATGAAAACTGTATTATTCATTAAATATGCAACATAATATATGAACAAGACATCGTTATAAGATTAAATATGCACGAATAAATATAATATAACTGTAGGTACATTAAATATACAACATACTATACGTATCAATACATCGAAATATACTATTAAATATGCAATATTAATTATAATACCAACACCAATTTTTGGTTCATATATTTTGCATTCATGCATCATAACAAAATATACAACATATTATACGTATACATGCATCAATATATAGTTAAGTATGCATAAATTCAATATCGTTGGGACCAAAAAAAAAAAAATCATAAACGCTCGGGGACACAAATTTATTTATGCAAATTTTGGAATATTACCATATGCAAATTTCCGTTTTTTTTGGATAGAGATTAGAGTTTTTTGGAGGGGATTATCATTGATTGCACCTCCTAAATTATAGGTAATAGATATGGTAAGTTAGAATCATGCAAATCTTGTTAGTTGACCGATTTTTATTGATTGTGAGATATGCCCTCACTTTCGAAAATCATGATATATAATGCTTCTATATTTAATCTTTCAATCTCAACCATCCAATGATTAATTATAACAGTTGATTAGGTCTCACGGTCTCACCGCAAGAGATGGTCTCACAAGAACCAACCCCTATATATATATATATATATATATTGAAGATATATTTGTTTATTGGGATAATTACAAAAGACTCCTAAGGTTTTGGATAATTACAAAAAAAAAACTAGAGATGTTTTAAAATTACAAAAAGCCCTATGAGGTTTAATTATGTCTTAAATTTAAGGGGGTAATGTAATATTTCTAGAAATATTAGGGTGTTTTTTGATTAATTTTTTGGCTTGTGAAGGGGAAAATATAAGACGAAATAAAGGTTTTTTCGGAATTTTTAAAAATCTCTTGAGCTTTTTCTGTAACTAGCCCGAACCTTAGTTTTTTTTTTTTTTTTTTTGTAATTATCCTTTTTTCTTTTAATAAAAGTTAAATAAGTGATTTTTTAAGAATTTATATTGTTCTTTCAAAATATTTTTTAAATATTAGTTGTGTACTGTCAATGACATTAACAAAAGTATTTTTTTAAATAAAATCTTATATGAAAAATTACGAATCATATAGAGGGATGGTAAATTAAACATATATTAATGATTGGTTTTCTTGCATATGCATATCAACTCCAAATGCACATGATTATCTGTGTTAGGAGTTCAATATTATTGCGAAATATTGTCGTTTATAGCACTCAATGATGTTTATATAACTGCTGATCATGAGTTGCTATAATTTTATTATATGTGGTAGATGATTACTGATAATGAGGGAACCTCTTTCTCCCTTAATAGTGGGGAAGTTGGTTATCCTGCATTGTCCTGGGGTGGAATGATTTTGCTTGGAAACTGATGATTGATTGAGTCTGAAATTAAGGTCGCATGCAATGGGTATTGCAAAATTGTGTATTATGTGTATCGTGTGGCATGATTTTTTATTTTATTTTTAATTTTAAGTAAAGTGGGAGTTTAATTGTAAGTGAGGGGACAGTGGGACACATACTTATAACAGATTAAACCGAGGTATATTGCTCTGATAGCACTAGTTTTTACCGTTGAATCACAAATTAAAATTGATCACATCGTGTGACATGATTATCTTAAAAGAACAAGTTTGATTTTTTAAATGAATTTTTTTTAATCAATTGAAATATATAAAAGAAAGGAAAAGGTCCTGATCACAAGTCGATCAGGTAGCAAAGGGAATAATGTTAAACTTCAGAAAAAAGAAAGAACAAAAATAACTTAAAAATGTAATTTAAACGAAGGCAATCTTTTTCTAAAAGATTTTCGAATGACATAATTAGTTGTTATTTTAGCACGTGCTCGTGTATCTTCTTGATGGTCTGATGTAGCCCGTGGAATGTCAGCTCAGGATCTACGATCCACAATGGCCATAGACTTTATAGCTTAAAGAATCGCATGAGGAAAGACAAGCGGAGTGGTTGAGGTCACCTATCTTTTGTAAGTCCAGCGGCTACGATAATCTGAGGGGGTGAATAGATTATCTCCATCTTTTCGATTTCGCCCTCTTTTAACAATCGAATGCTTAAACAAAATAATGAAGGTGCGGAATGTAAACAACACACGTCGATTTAAAGAGGTTCAACCCACCTAGGGCCTAATCCTCTACCACCCCAAAGATATCCGGGATGGATTTCGAAAAGAAAAAGAATTTTATTAATTACCAAAATTAATACAAATTCAACTTACAACACCTTGAAGAGCACCACACTCTTCTTCAACACCACCTTTGGAGATTACCACAATCTCCTTGAAGATTACCACAATCTCCAAGCGGCACCTTGTGAAGATTACCACAATCTTCACCCTTGAAGAAAGACCACACTCTTCAACACCTCAACAAGAAGATTACCACAATCTTCTCACACCTAACACCTAGTTCACCCAAGTGTGTTCTTACCACAAGAACACTCACAAGGATATCTTGTGTTTGAATGACGACCACAAATTCAAGATTACAACTCGATAATTGATAATACAATAGAGTGCAAGTGTAATCAAGAATAGCCTAGACCTCAAAGATGTGAAAGTGATAAGCTAGGCAATTTTACAACAAGAATAATGACAATGAAAGACCAAGTGTTTGCTTGAAGTGTATCTTGTTGTGTTGTATCTCAATTGTTGTGTTGGTTGCTCCAAAACTTCCTCTATTTATAGGAGATGATTGATCAAGCATAGGCTCCTCTTGGGGATTGAAAATCTACAGAAAAATACAATTAAAATCAAGAATATAGTGTTAGAAGTCAATCCCACAATTTAAGGAAAGTTTGTCTGTTGTCAAACGGTCAAATTTTTTGTCAAAACATAGGGCGACCGTGCCCATTTAAATAGACGTTGAAAAGAATACACAGAAAAATAACACAAGGCGACGGCCGACGTCTACCTCGACCGAGTCGACCATCACACCCAACCGGTCCCCCTCATGGATTTTGCAAGGATTAAACGTTACGTTTGAAACACACTTGCAGTGCGTCGACGGCCGATCATTGGCGGCCGGTCCGATCGGACCGGCCGACGCCTTGAAGCGACCGGTCGACCGCTCGTTTTTCTTTCCGTCTCATTTTCTGTTCTAAAAACATCTTCGGTATGGGTTGCCCTATAGGGCGACCACTCCGACCACGAGGCAAAATGTTGTCCAATTTTGTCGAAAATAAAACTCAAGAAATACTCCGAAAATATAGTAAAAACATTTTAAACCGATCGGAAGTATTAGGACAATCATTTAGAAACATCGTTTGAGAGTGAAAACCCAATAACGTAAAATCATTAAAAGCGTTGTCCAATTTAGACGAAAATAAACTTTGAGAAAATACTCCGGAAAATATTAAAATCATTTTAAATCATTTAGGAGTATTTGGACAACCTTTAAAAAACATTGTTTTGGTGATAAAATAAAATCATCAAAATTAAGATAAAAACATGTATCAAACAATCTCCCCCTTTTTGATGATTACAAACCAAAACAATTTTTACACAAACTAAGAGAGCAATTTTAGAAATGATTTTCCGGTAAAAACATTTGACCGTTTGGAAGCAACCAAAATTTCCAAAATATTAAAGCAACCAAGTAGGAGTAAATATTTTCAAAAATAAGCTCAAGCTCCCCTATCCACAAGCACATTAAGAATAATGTAAGAGCAATAATCCATAAGCTAAAAGCTTTAGCTTTTACAATTTGTTCAAGAGCTTATAAGCTCCCCTCACAAAACAACATTAAACAATAATATAAGTCCATCAAGCAACAATTGGACTTAAGATAAATCACAACTTATGGCTTTTATGAGCCATAGCTTATAGCTTTTATGACAAGCTTTTATTAGCTTCTTTGAGCTAATGAGCCAATATCCTCGTTTCTCCCCTTTGGAATCATCAAAAAGAATGTTAGGATGATAGAAACATCATAGAAGTATATCAAAGTGCGCCTAAAGAAATGGTTTATCAACCTTTGAGCAATTTAGGCTTAAAAAACAAGGAAAATGGGAAAAATGTATCATGAAAAGTTCATACGCTCGTTTTGTTTCCCAAAACATGATCTCAATGAGTATTGAAAACTTGTGGAAGCGAGAGAATCATGTAGAAGTTAAAATTTTCATAGCGACATTTTAACAAACACCTTGTGTGTGTGAAAAAAGAAGAGGTTGTATATAACCTTTGTAAATGGTTCAAGCCAAAAATTTGCATATCATCAACCTCATTTCAAAGCTCAAAAATCATATGCACCATATGCAATAATTTGTTCATCAATAAAGAAGCTCAAAGTAGATTCTCAAGGGTTCAACCCAATTGAGATAAGCTAAGAATGATCAAGGCATTACAAATGCCAAAAATTAGAGCAACCATCAAGTAATAAGTCATGCTTTCAACAATACATGTATCAAATGTCCCAACATATTCAACTAAGCATAACAAAGCAATAAAAGAAGCACTTTTACCATCAAGTACTTCATACCAATTATCAAACAATGCTTTAGAGTATTTTTACCATCAAATACTCCATCAAAACTCATGATCATCCACAAGTCATTAACAACTTGCAATATTAACCCTTTTAAGAAAGACAAGCAAATATCATTAGTACAAATGAGTTTTACAAAAATTCATCAAAATACAAAACATCATTAATGAAAATGCTTTAGAAAGTAAAGGGGTGGGGTAACATCATTCCTCATCCGAGGAGAAGCAAGATCCGGAATAAAGTCCTTGATGAATTTCTTTAACTTGCCGATAGACTTTTGCATTTTAGAGGTCTTTTGCTCCAAAGCCTCATACCTCGTCTCATGAAAAGCCCTCATCTCATCAAATTCGGCTTGAGTATACCTCCTAGGTGGTTGAGCACCGATTACCCTCCGGATTGCTCGGTTCGCCTTCTTCCACCAATCTTGCGGCCCGGCGTCATCAAAGATGTCATTAGGATCGGGAGACTCTTGACCTCTTCCTCTCGCCATTTTGGTTGGTCGGATGTCCATATTCTTGCGCATCGTGACTATTTGGGAGATATTATCAATGTCGAAGTCATTTTGAAAAACTTCCGAGTTAAACTCCGGGCGAAGGAAGTCCCGATTGAATAAGAAGTTTACAAATCCAATTTCCCATAACCAACTTCTTATTACCTTGAGTAATGGACTCGATTAGACATTGAATAAGTATGGCGCCAAAGTTAAGTGGTTCCCTCCTAGCAATCTTATAAGTCAAAAAATAATCCATATTGCTAGGCATCTTTCCCGACTTACCACAAATGCAATATGCGACAATGACCGATAAAATACGATGCTCAAGTGTCATTGCCAACAAAGAATACTTTGGCCATACTCCCAAATACGTCTTAACTTCTTTCATTGACACCCCCAACATTTCATCATTCCAAGTCCCACACGAGAAATAATCCCAACCACCTTCTCTAACATGTAAAAGCCGGCAAATATCATTGGGAGTCCATCTAAAATGACGACCCTTTATAAGTGAATTAACGGCAATCGGCTTTCTATCATTATCATATTGCACCCACATATT
Organism: Rehmannia glutinosa; assembly: GCA_016081115.2. Taxonomy (NCBI): domain Eukaryota; kingdom Viridiplantae; phylum Streptophyta; class Magnoliopsida; order Lamiales; family Orobanchaceae; genus Rehmannia; species Rehmannia glutinosa. The sequence goes on along the minus strand of JABTTQ020002398.1, from coordinate 332,871 downwards.
AGCATAAAAATGTTGGATAATATCATCATCATACAACACATAAGCATGCTCCCATAAATACATCCAACCTTGCTCCTCAAAAAATCCTCTAATCGTAGGATACTCATTCGCAAAAGAGCTAAAACGACACATTTTAGTCCTCGCAATAGATTTACCTTTCATCCCCGTATCCTCATAGTACCATTCCGCATACTTATTGATGAAATTAATAGCATTGCGGGAATTAGGAGCTTGAGTAACAAAAGATTTTTTACCTTTCGCCCAACGGCAATTTTCGAGCGAAATTGTTCCGCGGAGCTCGGTGATTTGGGCCCGAGAGAGAATGGGATTTTGAACATCATCACCTTCTTGAGCCACATTTCTTTGAGCGGCTCGAATATCCCTTTGTTCGGCTTCTTCTTGCCGATTTCTTGACGAACCCTCTCCGTCCCTTCTACGCTTGGAGATGGGATTTCGACCGGTGGAATTCTTTGGAGGTGCCATATGTGTAAGATTCTTGCAAAAAGAAGTGAATTAGCAAGAAAAATTTCAAGGATTGATGAAGAATTGAAGATTTGAAGAAAGAGGGGAAAAATGCGCTGATAAGGGTTTGGGGGGGATTTTTCTTCTTCTGTTGCGAAATGAAGAACAGAATGTTTTAAAGTGCAAAAATTAACCTGGGCGACCGGTCGAGGTGGGGTGCGACCGGTCGAGGTGCGGGCGACTCGTCGCCCCTGGCCGTGACCGTCCCAGTGATTTTTCTTTCTCCCATAGTTTTCCAAAATTCGATTTTTCACCCCAAAGTTTTAAAATTGTGCAAAAATATAAGTTTGGACTATATCCAACAAATATGGGTTTTGGAAAACATGTAAACGATAAAATCGAGACTAAACACGTAGTGCCTTTTAAGAGAAAATATTTGCAAGATCAATTAGGGGCACTAAAGGGTCAAAATGAAATATCTTGAAAGATATGTGCATAAGCATAAAATCGAGTTTTAAGGAAAAATACGAGTAGACATACCTCGATGGTTTAAGAAACTTGATGACGTAATAGCCAATGAGTATGAAGTATGTATCCTACACAATTCTTAGACAACATATGCATAGAAAATACAAGTGTAGGCAAATAATATTAGATAACAAAAAGAGCTTACTATAAGATTTCATAAGAGATAATAAGCCACATAAGTCTAATGAAAAGCTCAAAAGTTTATAGAAAAACATGCAAGGTCTCTTTTAAAAAAAATATTGAAACTCATAAATATATAAGAGACCTATTTAAAAAAATACTTGAAAGATCATTTTGCAATTAAGACACAATAAAAAAAACATGCATATAATTAAAAGAAATAAAATGCATATATAAATGGGGAGATACGGTTTACCAATTTCGCCTTTTCCATGGGTTGTGTCTTTCCCATTGTTGATGATGATATCTTCCCATTTGGAAGTCACTTTGTTGATGATGACTTCCTTGATTACTCCATTTCAAGGTTTGTTACCTTCCCATGGTTGATGGTTTCTTCTTCTTTGAAAATTATCTTGTTGATGATGTCTTTGCCATTTCCAAGGATTGTGTTCTTCCCATTTTTGATTATACGCTCTTCTTGAAATTGGCTTTGTTGAGAGTAGTTCCTTCTTTGATCAAATGAAACGTTCATTTGATATTTTCTTGGTGGCATGAATTTTCTCCGATTTTTGTTTTGCGGTACCTAATAGCACATTGTTTTGTGGTACCCTCATGTGTTTGGGTCCTTTAAGATTAGCTTTGAGACTTTTAGGTCTCCAACAATATTTAGAGTTATTTCTAGCCCGACAAGAATTAGCCGTATGACCCTTTTTGCCACAATAAAAACAAGTAATAATTCTAGGAGCATAATGACCAATATGCATATTTACTTGATCCTTTTTCATATGATTAACAACATTAGGCTTATGATCAAGTCCTTTATCACAATTATGAATATCAACAATATTGGACATTTTATTGGTACTCAAGTTGGATTTTAATAAATCCTTTTCATGCAATCAATATTTTCAACAAGAGTACTATTTTCTTTTTCAAGGTTTCTAACCTTGTCAAGTGTGGTGGTGTGAGCACATGATAGTGATTCATAGGAAGTAAATAAACTATCCTTATCATTTTTCAAAATAATGAATTCCTTTTTCAAATTTTTGTATTTAACAAGTAAGTTTTGGAATTCATCTTGTAGTTCATCAAAATCATTTTGCAAATCACTATAATCATTTTGAATAACAATATCATAAGAAGTAGAGGTTTAAGACATACCTCATTTTCTTCATTGATGCCCATAAAACAATATTCAACTTCTTCATAATTGGAAGTTGTAGGAGGCTTATTCCTTAGATTTGAGCTTGTATGATCTTGAGAAGTAGATGCTTTTGTTTGACTTCTTTCATTTGCAAATACTCCATAGATGGCTTCTAATTTTTGCCATACTCCATGTGCCGACTTTATTCCTACAATATGTTCATATTCTAAATTAGTAAATGAACAATATAAAATATTTAAAGCCTTACCGTTTAAGGAGATGATTTTCTTTTCTTCATCATTGAGCTTTTTGAAGCCTTTTGAGGTGTATGGTGTATCTTTCGTCGGAATGGATTCTCCATTAATGACGGTGTTCCAAATGTCGAACCCGCAACCTTGTAGATAGCATTCCATTCTTTCTTTCCAAAAATTAAAATTCTTGGAATCAAATAGTGGTGGCTTGGTGGTGGAGGTGCTTGGGATAGATGAGCTTCGTTCGTAGCCGTTGATCGTTTCTCTTCACTCGCGATGTGAAACGAGCTTGCCAAAGAGTTTGGCTTTGATACCACTTGTAAGTCAAGCGGCTCACGATAATCTAGAGGGGGTGAATAGATTATCTCCATCTTTTCGATTTCGCCCTCTTTTAACAATCGAATGCTCAAACAAAATAATGAAGGTGCGGAATGTAAACAACACACGTCGATTTAAAGAGGTTCAACCCACCTAGGGCCTAATCCTCTACCACCCCAAAGATATCCGGGATGGATTTGAAAAGAAAAAGAATTTTATTAATTACCAAAATTAATACAAATTCAACTTACAACACCTTGAAGAGCACCACACTCTTCTTCAACACCACCTTTGAGATTACCACAATCTCCCTTGAAGATTACCACAATCTCCAACGGCACCTTGTGAAGATTACCACAATCTTCACCCTTGAAGAGCACCACACTCTTCAACACCTCAACAAGAAGATTACCACAATCTTCTCACACCTAACACCTAGTTCACCCAAGTGTGTTCTTACCACAAGAACACTCACAAGGATATCTTGTGTTTGAATGACGACCACAAATTCAAGATTACAACTCGATAATTGATAATACAATAGAGTGCAAGTGTAATCAAGAATAGCCTAGACCTCAAAGATGTGAAAGTGATAAGCTAGGCAATTTTACAACAAGAATAATGACAATGAAAGACCAAGTGTTTGCTTGAAGTGTATCTTGTTGTGTTGTATCTCAATTGTTGTGTTGGTTGCTCCAAAACTTCCTCTATTTATAGGAGATGATTGATCAAGCATAGGCTCTCTTGGGGATTGAAAATCTACTGAGAAAAATACAATTAAAATCAAGAATATAGCTGTTAAAGTCAATCCCACAATTTAAGGAAAGTTTGTCTGTTGTCAAGCGGTCGAAATTTCTTTGTCAAAACATAGTAGAGGCGGCCGACACGAAAATAGACGTTGAAAAGAATACCACAAAGAAAAATAACACGGGGCGGCCCACCGGTCGACGTCTACCTCGACGGTCGACCATCACCCCAACCGGTCCCCTCATGGATTTTGCAAGGATTAAACGTTACGTTTGAAACACACTTTGCATGGCCGTCGACCATTGCGGCGGCCGTCGACGAACCGACGCCCGATGCCGAGCGGCCGGTCGACACGCTGCTCGTTTTTCTTTCCGTCTCATTTTCTGTTTCTAAAAACATCTTGAGTATGGGTTGCCCTATAGGGCGACCGGTCGACCACGAGGCAAAATGTTGTCCAATTTTGTCGAAAATAAAACTCAAAAATACTCGAAAATATAGTAAAAACATTTTAAACCGATCGGAAGTATTAGGACAATCATTTAGAAACATCGTTTGAGAGTGAAAACCCAATAACGTAAAATCATTAAAAGCGTTGTCAATTTAGACGAAAATAAACTTTGAGAAAATACTCAGGAAAATATTAAAATCATTTTAAATCATTTAGGAGTATTTGGACAACCTTTAAAAAACATTGTTTTGGTGATAAAATAAAATCATCAAAATTAAGATAAAAACAAGTATCAAACATCTTTGTCTTTAAAAAATCAATTTTTTCTGCATCAACATGAAAATCAAAATTACAAGGATAACTTGATGTTGGAGATGTTGACTCATGAGCTGAAATCAAAGTCTTTTCATCACTTTCTCTTAAATTCAAACTTGATTCAACAACATTTGAATAAACCACAATAGCTAGCGGATTATCTAGTGTTATTGGTACGAAGAGATCATTTGTAGTCTTTTCTAAAATGAGCCCCGGACTGTGATCTTTTTTCCTGTAGAGCCTCAAAGGGATTGCGAGTAGAGATGGTTTGTTGAGGGCGTGAATGACTGGTATTCTTACCATTACTGGCTGATCTTTTGTTGACGACCACGAATCCATCATTGTCCATCTAAACTATTAGCATTTGGACCAGACAAAAGATTTCCCATTAAAAGGTTGATCCTCCACACTAGGGTCATCTTCCTCAATATAGTCTGCCCACCATTTATGAATGACTTTTGGACCGACAGAATCCAGAGTGGGCCGATGTTTTGCAGAATCTAAAGTAGACAAAGACATAGTTCGAGGAGGCGGATAGTGGGTTTCGTATCCAAATCAAAATCATTCTCAAGAATGGCAAAAGAATTGCCCAAGTAAATATTCGCACTTGGAACAATGACTCGAGAGGGAGAACAAGGTCCCCCAAAAGTAATTGTCTCGACTCCGGTACTAAGAATCGACTTACCCATCCCAGCATTATTGGGGATGGATTGATAAACCTGACGAAATCGGGACCTACCCCTTTCAGAAGAAACATCACGACCAGCCGCTGGTTTGAGGGACGATGAAGGCACAGAACCATTACAAGAAGTTGTAGAGTGACCCGATGTACAACAGTGAGAGCAAAAATATGGCAATTTCTCATAACTCACCGAAACAAAGGTACAATACCCTACTCGTTCGAGCATAATATAGTCCTGGAGAGGCTTGGCAAGATCAATGTCCACAAGCACCCGCACAAAGTGTCCAAGAGAGCCATATAATGACTTCTCATCAATCTGAATGTGTCCGATGGCGTAGCAATACCCATGATGAAGCTAGGATGCGATATTTAATCTAAACTCAAGAAATGTGAACCCAAAAACACTTTGTGGGCGTATTTATCTTATATGAGTTGAAATCGGGCACCCACGGAGATAACCGAATCGTACCGAGATTGAGTAGCCAAGATGATCGAGTGACAGCCTTAGAACGATCAACAACAGTAAAAAACTTAATGCAAAAATAACCTTTGCCTAATGGGATAAGTTCTAATCATTCTGAATGTTCCATAAATCATTGAGACGTTTTCGTAAGGGGATCAAGGGCCATGGTTTAGAACCTTTGTTGAGAATCACACGACCAATTAATGAAAAGGAGAACTCCATAACTCGTTGCTTTTAAAGATTTTCGTCAATGGAAACTGAAAAATACTCCTTTTTTTAATGGGATCCGGTGCTGGATAATTAAAACCATGAACAACATGCGCATAAGATTGTGGGGGGATATTCTCTGGCGTTTGTTTCACCAGAACGTTAGAATTTTTAGCAATAGAAATAAAGCAACTAGAAGGTACCTCCTTAGTTTGATGAAGTTCAGAAAAGTCCGGGATAGATGTAGATGGGTGAAGACCGCAACTGGGATTGAGTGTAGATGAAATTTGGACATCTGTGATACGATTTCTTGGGCAGGAATCAATAGCAGGAACCCTAGCCGACTCATGAGGATTGCTGAGCGGAAGGGATGAGCCAGGAGCAGCCGCACCGAAAACCTTAGAAATTGCATAAACCTTAGCAGAAGCAGCGTGAGGAGATGTGGATGATGGTCACGACGCTGGAGTGAACTGTAGATTTTTGGAAACAACAGTAGGTTTAGCGAGAGAGTTTGCTACCGCTTGAGAAGTAGCAAACAATAATTGAGAGGTTCCTCAAAAAAAAAAAAAACAATAATTGAGAGGCATCTATCGCATGCACAAATGCAATATGATGAGCAACAGACATAACATGGGATAATCCTTTGGTGAAAAAACCAACGGGGTGCAAATCGAGGTAGTGGAGAAAATGGAGAATAGTCCGTCGGCCATCTGAGGGGTGGATGAGATGGTCGGAATCTCAATCACGGTGGGTGGCGCTAGGGTTACGAAGGGAAAGCATTTTCTAAATGAAAATTGAAAAATAATTTTTTTTTGAAAATATTTAATCTTTAAGTATGCGATGGTTAGTGGGATATTAGGACATGCCTTTTTAAATGAGAAAATCCTTTTGAGAACATAAATAACCTCTTTTAATAATGAGAAAGTCTATCGTAAGACCGTGTTATAGATCTTATTCCGTAAAATAAAAACTAAGACCTAGATCCATAATCTTGATATATTATAAAAAAAAACTATCGTCAATTTTAAGGTAAAAACATATCTCTCTCTCCCCTCTTCTTTTTCAATCTTATGGGTGACAATTGTCCCGACCCGCGGGTATCCGTCTCGTTTGGGTTGCCCCACCTCATGACCTATGGCGGGTGGGGCGGATCTAGGTATCAATTCTGCCCCACCCCGTATGGCAAATTTATTCTTTTTAATATATTTAATATATATTTTGCATATATAATATATATTATAATACAATTTTTATCTATTAATATTATATCTAACATTTATAAATTGGTAATAACAACTTTTGTAAATAATACTTTATAAATATATTTTTTTTCTTTTTTTTATTTAATTTTATTTAATTTGGGTTAGGATTGGTCGCCCCGCCCATGACCCACGGCGAGTCGCCCCGCCCATGACCCACGGCGAGTCGCCCGACACGCCCATTCTAGGGACGAGATGGGTGCAGGTCTTTAGATACCCGACCCTCCCCATTGCCATTCCTATTCAATCTATATTGCAACTTTTATCTCTCTTCTTCTCCATGCAACCTCACCATGTTGGGAAATTATTTTTGTAGATTTTGATGAATGCCATGTAAAACTTAGATTAGAATGTTGGCACCACATTTTCCTTGTAATTCTTATTGTAATAGATATGGTGAATGAGGAGGTCAAGTCATCTATGCCTGAGAATACAAGAAGTCAACTAAAGAAGTGAAGTGAAGACTCATTGAGAACAATGAGTATGGCAAAGAAAGAAGATCAAGGACTCGACTGAAGACGTAACAGCTGAGGATAGGCGTGTGAAGAGTCGATTAAGTCAACCAGAAGTCATGTCACAAGTTGAAGTGACAAATGAGTCTCTCAATCATAGGAAGCAGACTCAAGTCACAGGGAAAAGGCAGGATGCAAAGAAGAATTAACTGAAAAGAATCTGTTGCACAAAAGTCAAGATTATTACGTAAATAAGTAATACTTCCATGCTGCCATGTCTTAAAGTGCTCAGTCCCAGAAGCGTGCAAAAAGAATAAACCAATATGAAGCATTGCACCTCGTGTCAGAACCTGAAAAGCTGGACATTCATTTAATACAAGGAAAGGTCTACATCTCAAGATTGAAGACCAAGAAAAGACAAGACAACGAACACAAGTGAATTTTAAAAATCAGCCTATCTCTTCAACGAGCAGATTTTTGAAAAGTTCACTATAAAAGACTGAGAAATTTCATTGAGAAAAGGTTACCTGAACCACGAACGAGCAAGCAATATTCAAACTGTAACCTGCAAAATATTCTCAAGATATTCAAGTAAAATCCTCAAGCCTAAATCTCGAAGGAAATCGATCCAACACCAAGCTATGAAGGAAAGACAACTTCAAACTGTTAAAGAGGAAACTTTTGAAGAATCAAAAGGGGTCTACTTTCCAAGGAGGATTGTAGGAAGGTTCAAGGTCGAACCAATCTCAAGTTATTGGAGGGCTTCGTGATCAAATCCAAGAAGCTTGAGAAAGTGAGCTGAAGTAGCAAGGCAGCTGCCCTGTGAAGAAATTGAGTCGGACGAGAAGCCAGCTGTGTGACCAAGGCATCTCCAGACTGAGTCCAATGAGCAAGTCAGTTGCGTGATCAAGACTTGTCTCTAGACTGATAACCACTTTGTACTCTGATCATACTTAGTAGATTCCTCCAACAGTTGGAGAAGAGAGGAGTAGAAGAATTACCCCATCTTCAAACCTCTATAAAATTTACTTGTGTCATTTACATTTCAACATATTTACATTCCTGCACACATACTTTATATCTGCTGATAATTTTCTATCCAACTGATAAAATAACAAAGTGCTTAAGTCAAATGTTAAAACAAAGTTAAATCAAATTCAAGGTTGTTAAGTCTTCCGCTGAAAAACTCATCACAACCAAGTTAGACTAAACAACTGAGTTATTCTATCAGTAGCTCTATCGAGTCTATTGAGTGGCTAACTCTGCTGATTAACTAACTTAGTTGTCCCTCAAGGACTTAGCTATGTATTAACTCTGTAATAATTTTAAAAGGACTAAAATCGAAAAAGTTGGTAAGGTTTATTCAACCCCCCTTCTAAACCTTACCTACAAGTGGTATCAGAGCGGTTGGTTCATTGAGCCTTCCGCACTGATTACTGAACTAGATCTCCAATCTTTCAAAGGAATTTTTTTAACACTTGCTATTTCAAAAGATATTTTTATTCAGCAAAGTTATTATCATGGAAGCAAATTTGACACGCATTCCCATGTTCACTATTGAGGAATTTGATGACTGAAAAATTCGTATGCAGGCTCATGTATCTTCTTTACATGATGAAATGTGGATAGTGATAGAGGATGGGCCACTGCAAATATTGAAAGTAAACACAAATAGGATGAGAGAAGCATTTGAACACATTTGAAGGAGAAGAAGCTACGAGGCAAGACCAGCCTAGTTGAGAAACCAAGGACGAGTGGACAAACAAGGGCAGAAAAGATTCAACTTGGACAATGTAGCCAAGGACATACTTTACAAAACCTTGGACAAAGCAATGTTCAACAAAGTCAAATCTTGTCAAACCGCAAAACAAATCAGGATAAATTAACTTTAACTTGTGAAGGATCTCGAGCAAATTAAAGAAAACAAATTGTCTATTCTTTGTCTGAAATTTGAAAATTTTAAAATGCTTGCAGGTGAAATCTTGGATCAGCTGGATGCTAGATTCACTGAAATAACAAACGAGCTATCAGCACTTGGGAAAGAGTATACACAAAAAGAAATGTGTATGAAATTTTTGAGAAGCCTCCCAGCTGAATGGGAAATGAAGGTCATGGCCCTGAGACATTCAATAAACCTCACAACAACATCTAATCACGAGCTATTCTCAGACCTCAAAGCCTATGAGTTTTAGCTGAGAAGAAAAGATCAAGAGGAGACAGTTGTACCCAAAAACAAATTTGCACTTATAGTCAATGATGGGAAGAGAGGCCGAGGTCAAGTATACCATAGACCAAGAGGAGATTGCCCGATTGTTAAAAGATTCAACAAGTTCTTCAACAAGAACTATAAAAGAACCAAGGGTGAATCCTCCAGGAGACATTCAGCTCCCTCCAAGTCAAGGGAAGATAGGCCACCCAAGAGAGCTGAGCATCAAAAGGTTGAATATCAGAGGGCTGATAACCCAAGAACGGAAAGAGCTGATCAAAGAGCCGAGAACCTATGTTGGAACTGCAGAGAACCAGGGACACTTTGCTATTGACTTGTCCATATCCGGTGTCAATAAATACGGGGAATGAAGAAGAAAAGAAGAGTCTTGAGAGAAAGAAGATAGGAAAAAAAAAAAGGCTATGTTGGTTCTTTGAGACACAATTAAGTCTAAAAGCGACGGACTCATAGAAGCGGTGGAAGACTACTCAAGTGATTACGAAGAAGAAGCAATGATCCGTCTAATGACTAAAGAACAAGATCAACCCAGACCAAGAAGATGAGGTACACTCTAACTCATCTCACTCGGACTCTAGTGATAGTGATTGTGACACACACACTTCATCACCCACCGACCTTTATGATTCATTAGGTAAAATGATGAAAGACTTTGAGCACATTAAATCCTCACACACACTATTAAATGAGGAAAACAGCCACTCAAAGCCAAAACTCACAAACACTAAAGACCGAGTACTCGAGTCGAGATAGGTGATGAGAACAAAGAGTCAAGGTGAAAATGTTAAACTAATAAAGCGAGAGATGGTGCTATAGAAAAGAAGGAAAATGATCTCAAAAATGTGATTGCATCATTTACAAAGGCATCTAAATCATTGGATGACCTTATTATGAGCCAAAAAGAGTGTGGAGATAAGACAGGCATATGATTCAATTCCTTTGTGCACAGTCAAGCTCCCAGTTGATTTTGGAAAAAGGATCTTCAAGTAATGAAGCATCTCAAAAATTCAAAACACCAAATGTTGCACCCACACTCACTCCAAAGCACAATCACAAACAAACTGGCCTTGGATATAAAGGAAAAAGAAAACAGCCAGTTGAATATGCTGAGAGGACAGCTGAGAAGAAATCCACCAGAGTTCCTCAACAAACTCCAAATAAGAAGTACTCTGTAAAGAATGAACATAACTACCAAAAATCCCAGAAGTTTTATCAAAGAAACACAAATGATGGGAATGGTAGAAACTACCCAAGCCAAGCTGATTGGAATAATGTGAAATATCAGCAAAAACCTATGAAATACAAGCCTAAATGGCAAAGACCTAGAACTCAGCAAAGGTCATTCCAAAGGCAAAAGAGCTATCATCAGCACAAATATGCACCCAGTCACTACACTCAGAAATATCACAACTACCCAAAGAAGGCAATTGTTAAAGCACACACACAAGCATACATACAAAAGAGACAGATGTGTGAACCTAAAACCCCCAAGCAATTTGTCAAAGTGAGTTATGATTATGGCACAGATAGATGGCAACCTCTTAGAGTCAAGTCATTTGGCTATAGGTTGGTTGGATCATCTTACAGCACTAACCCCTCAGGACCCAGACAAGCATGGGTACCTAAAAACTAATTTCCTTGATTGCAGGTTCAAGGAACAACTGAGTGCCAAAGAACCTGGTACATGGATAGTGGCTGTTCCAAACACATGACCAGAAACAAGAAAAATCTATCTAAATTAAAGGAGATTAGAGGCGCAAAAGTCATATTTGGAGGAAATGAAGCTCCAGGGGAAATAAGAGGCACTGGATCCATCAAGAAAAATGGATTAGAAATCACAGACGTTGCATATGTTGAAGGCCTCAACTTCAACTTGTTAAGCATCAGCCAACTCTGTGATAAGGGCTACAATGTTGGATTCAATATGGAAGTGTGCCAAATTAAAGATATTGAATCAAATGAAATAGTGTTGCAAGGATCCAGACAGAAGAACATGTATGTGGTAGACTGGTCCACTGCCACACCAAGCACCTATCGGCTGTCTGTTGGCAAAGAGCACAACCGAATCAAGTTGGCTGTGGCACAAGAAGCTGAGTCTTCTGAATTTCAAGACAATCAACAAGCTTGCAAGAAGTCATCTTGTAGAAGGATTTCCAGACTCAGTGTACAAGAAGGAAAGTGTTTGTGATGCATGCCAGATGGGAAAGCAGATCAAATCATCATTCAAAGAGAAGCCTAGTCCTTCTTCAATAAGAATATTACATCTGCTGCTTATGGATTTATTTGGTCCTGTTGAACCAGCCAGTATAAGTGGAAAGAAATACACTTTAGTAGTGGTGGATGATTATTCAAGATACACATGGACAATCTTTATGTGCAAAAAGAAGGAAACCTTGCAGAAGTTACCTCAGCTGATGAGAAGAGTTCAAAATGAGAAGAGTCAAACCATCATAAAGATAAGGTCTGATAGAGGAACTGAGTTTGTAAATAGGATAATAACTCGAGTATTGTGTTGAAAATGGTATTGCTCATGAATTATCTGCGGCAGAACTCCACAAGAGAATGGAGTAGGTGAAAGAAGGAACATAACTCTCAAGGAAGGCTGCCAAGGACCATGTTAGCTAAAAAAATTTGATGCTAAAACTTTTTGGTGAAGCCATAAACAAACACGCATGCTATACTCAAAACAGATGCATGATTAATAGACAAGCGACAAAGACTCCCTATGAAATGCGGGCAGGAGAAATCCAAATGTTGGGTACTTTAAAATATTTGGATGTAAATGCTTCATCCACAACAATGGCAAGGACAATCTAAAGGCTTTTGAGGCTAAAGGCGATAAAGGTATCTTTTCGGGATACTCGGCTAAAGTAAAGCATATAGAGTCTTGAACAAGAGGACTATGGTCACGAAGAGTCTATTCATGTGGTTTTGATGAACCTAATGTAAATAGAGAGGATATTGAAAAGTTAGGCGATAAGCTAAATCACCAACCATGCGAAAGAGTCCTTATGTTGAAGTCAAGAAAGAGTTATCAACCAAGATGAAGATGAGATAGTCAATCTCAAAGACAGTGGAAAATCTGGTGAATGATGAGAAAGAGCTTCTCAGATAACACAATGTGAGACAAACCAACCCAACCGATTTGCTTCAACCCGATGTGAGATGGGCGAGACCATCCACCAAAACTAGTCATTGGAGATGTGAGAGATGGCGTGAGAAGATCGAGCTCGGCCAAGAAGCAATGTTCACTTGTTTTATTTCCCAAATAGAGCCAAAAGATGTGTCCCAAGCATTGGATTCAAGCCATGCAAGAAGAGTTGAATCGGTTTGAGAGAAACAAGGTATAGGAATTAGTGCGAGAGACCAACCCATCAAAATGTTATTGGCACAAAATGGGTTTTCGAAACAAGATGAATGAGGAAGGTTACTTTGTAAGAACAAAGCAAGATTGGTAGCCAAAGGGTATTGCCAAGAAGAGGGAATAGATTTTGATGAAATATTTGCTACTGTTGCAAGACTAGAAGCAATAACGATGTTTCTTGCCTATCTTTTTTACAAGAACTTTATTGTATATCAAATGGATGTGAAAAATGCATTGGATTGTTGGAAGAAGAAGTCTATGTTGAGCAACCTCCAGGCTTTGAGTAGAAGACCATTGGAGATAAGGTGTAAAAGCTCAAGAAAACTTTATATGGATTGAAACAAGCACCTAGAGCATGGTATGACACATTGTCTCAATTTCTAACGACAATGGATTCATCAAAGGCAAAGTAAATGCAGAACACTCTTGAAATTCAAGATGGAGAGAGTATCTTTTTGTTCAAATATATATGGATGACATCATCTTTGGATCCACAAACAAAGAGTTGTGTGATAAGTTCTCAAACCTCATGCAAGGCAAATTTGAAATGAGCATGATGGGAGAGTGACATTTTTCTTAGGACTTCAAGTTAAACAATGAAGGATGGAACCTTCATATGTCAAACAAAGTACACGGAGATTTAATGAAGAAGTTTGGTATGGAAGAGAAGTCTTACGTGAAAGTACCAATGAATACATCGGTCAAGATGGACATGGATGCACGATGGTAAAGTCAGATCAAACAAGAGACAGAGCACTTATTGGATCACTGCTCTATCTAACAACAAGCGAGCCGGACATCACCTTTGCGATTAGTGTATGTGCAAGATTTCAATCTGCGCACCAAAGGAGAGTCATATGACCTGCAATGACTAAGAGAATCCTAAGATATTTGAAGGGAAGCCAAGAAGTTGGCTTATGGTATCCAAAGGAAGGTGGATTCAAGATTATTGGTTACTCGGACTCGACTATGCGGGATGTAGAGTTGACAGAAAAATACTTGGTGCATGTCAAATCTTTGGGAAACAGTTTAGTTTCTGGTTTAGCAAGAAGCAAAACTCAATAGCCACATCTACGACTAAAGCATAGTACATAGCTACGAGGAAGTTGTTGTGCCCAAGTCTTATGGATGAGACAACATCTGAGAGACTATGAAATTGAAGAAAAAGAGATTCCACTTATGTGTGATAACACAAGTGCTATTGCAATCACTCAGAATCCTGTGTTGCATTCAAGAACAAAGCACATTGATGTCAGATATCACTTTATAAATCATGTTGAAAAGAAAGACATCACTTTGGAATATATCTCAACCGATAAACAGTTAGCGGACATATTCACCAAACCATATGTGAATCAAGATTTGAAGAACTTAAGCATGAGCTAGGGTTAATTGAGCTGAGTTGACACTCAGAAGACTCAATAAGAAGAGATGGAACGTGAAAAGATGAAAATAGAACAAATCTCATGAATCGGCCAAGTGAATCAAATTTGTGTCGAAAAGTTAGTTATATCGAGTTAGGCGACAATTGAGTCACTAAACGAAAGGAGAGAAGAAGAGTTGAGTCATTTGTGGCGTAAGTTTTAGTCATTTATGAGCTAAGTGACAAAAACGCAATTTTTTAATGAGCGGGAATGTTATTAAGGATGATGTCGGTAATAATAATGACGGATCAAAAAAGTCAGCACAATAAGCATATGATTGGATATTGATAGGTGTGAGTTTTGCATGTATTTTGAGGTATAAATATGACTAAAATGGTGATTAAACATGCAATAACGTGTATGAAATGGTATATATTCGCTCTTTGTGGAAAAAGATATTACGCTTGCTTGTTTTGTAGGAATTTAACGATATTTGGAGTGATTTTGTGACAAATACGAGCATTGCTACCTAGAATCATCAAGAATCGAGCGATTACACCCAATTGGAAACCAACTATATGGAGTCTAGAGTCATAGTGATGAGTCGTGTGTCAAAAGAAGCATGGATGATCAAACAACAAGGAGATTTATCTCAAGGAACATCCAAACGCGTATGGAATTTCCAAAGATCGGCAGGTTTAGTAATTTGGCCATAACTCTCTCTACAAAATTGATATTGGGGTGATTCAAGTGGCTATGGAAAGCTAAGAGAGAGCTACAACTCTTATGAAGACCCTGCAAGCAAATTCGGACGTTTGGATGACCCCACAAGAAATAGCTCAACTTCATCAAGGAAGAATCAAGAGAAGAATCGGGTCGAATCGGAGCTTGAGGATTGAAGATAAATCGAGAGATTATCCATTTCCCTAAGTTTTCTCATTCTTTGTGCTTTAATCTTTCATTTTAGCTTGTCATGAATATGAACAATTTGTCTATGAGTTGTTTATTTTTAATGAGTAGCTAAACTTCTTGTGATTTCCGGGTTTTGGAAGTAGATTAATTGAACTCTTGTTGAATGTTTTAATCTTAGTTGAAGTTATTGTCTTGAAGTCTATTTGAGTACTTTGAGCTTATTCTTGTTTTATCACTTGGCCAATGATTTAACATGTTTGATATATTGATTCATAATTCGAGAGATGAGTTTCAATATTAGATCTTGAGTACTTGACACGAATATTTGCATGAATCGAGAGGTTTGTAGATTTTGTGAGGACATTTGATCTTTTGTGCATTTGGGAGTTGTGTATCTTATGTTGAGTAGAGATGCTAGCATAGATATTTCAATCTACACTTTATATACATCTCGAGAGGGAGGATAAAATACCGTTGTGATCGTCTTATAGGTGTATTGATAATAACTTTGGCTTTGATTAAATCGGACAACAAGAGGAATATTAATCGAAACCATAACCCGAAATCCATTTCATTCCCTTGATAATTCCATTATTATTTTCATCTTGTGTTTTTGTGGTTATTCTTGTCTTTAACTCCACAAAAATCATCCATTTCGATCGTCTAAATAAAAATAAGTCTATTACGATCTCAATACTTAGCGCATAAATTTATTAGTCTCTGGTGGATAGGACCTTGCTTACCCTATTCTATAAACTACACCGTACACTTGCGGTGAAGCTAAAAATAAGGCGAACAAGTTTTTGGCGCCGTTGCCGGGGACTAATACAATTTTTGGTGCTAATATTGCGATAAATAGAATTATTTTTAATTTAGACTTTTTTTTTTTATTTCATTTTTCTTTTGTAAATTCTATCTCTACAATGTTTGATTTGTTTCTTTGAATTGGTATAGGTGCACCCGCTCGAATGGATTTCAATAACTGGAATTCTTACAGTTATTGGAATAATCCTACTCCTTTGTGCTATTACCCAGATTGGGGGAATTACGAAGATTTTTCATATACTAGCACGGAGAATATGATTCCACCCTCACCAAGCTCCAATGTAATGAATGGGTTTACAAATGCAGAGGCAAAATCATCTTTAGAAGAAGCCCTCACCTCATTCATAAATCAATCCAATGCATTCATGAGTGATACGAGGAGCCGTTTCACAATGCAAGACGCAAGGATGGACAAGTTGGAGCTACAATTGACACGGTTGGCAAATCTTGAGACCCAAGTGGGCCAATTAGTTACAATTGTTGGTAGGCAATATCAAAAGGGTAAATTTTCAAGCACCACTGAAGCCAACTCAAAGGAACAATGTAGTGCCATTCATCAAAAGAGTGGTACTGAATACGAGGAGTCGAAGATCCTGAAAAAACAAGAAAGTTTGGAACCAAACACGGACTGTGTGTCTATGCACTTTCAGCCCGTGTGTGGTGTCAAAAAGGAGCAAAAACAGGACAAGGAACACAAGAACCATGTGTGTACGCCCGTGCAGCGCGTGCAAGATGTCATAAGAAAACTATTCCGAATGAGATGGGCACGAATATGTGTACACGCACGGACAACATGGGCATAACCCGGATCAAAATGTTCCAATATCGGGACTCCAATACTTGCTTGAAATCCCAATTATGCATTACTAGATGCAAACAATGGAAAAACGGTTCTTGACTATGATCCAAAGCAACTAATATATGCATTCAAAGGTGGTACGAATCGAAATTAACAGCGTCAAGCTAAAGACGTTAAATATAGCGCTTGTTGGGAAGGCAACCTAACGGTTTGTGGTGTGATTTTTGTTTTTGTTTGTTTTCTTTTTGTAAAAAAAAAAAAACCCGAGTGTTCTTTATGCGACATCACGCACGGGTGACCGTGTGCTAGGCGCCGCTCGTCGTCCTTCAAACCGAGATAATATTAAGGTAGAAAATTTGAAGTGATGGTTGAAGGAAGAAGTCTAGCGATATGAGGAGATGCGAGGAGGCCACCACCAAAGACATTGAATCGGGTAAATCCACATTTTATATTGAAATTCTATCTTCTCTACGTGCGATATAATTTCATTTAAGTTTGGGGGAGAGATAGTTATTTTGATATGAAATGTGTGGATTAAAAAAAAATTTGCATTTTGTGTGTTTTTCATATAGTTGCATGTAGAGCATTTTAGATTGCATTGCATTAGAAGCACGTTTACAACTTTAGCACGTTTATTGCTTTAGTAGAGTTTAGAGAGTGAGTTGACCAATATTGAGATTCTTGTGCTTAGTTTTGAAAATTTTGTATTGTTTGGATTGGGTGTTGAGCATGAGTTGATTGAGCCATGAATAGATGATATTGAGCATGTGGATATTGAGAACATGGTTTGATGCTTTGAATTACGTATTTGCAAGCTGTGAGCTTTTGAGCTTTTTCTTTGCTTTCATCATATGCGATCTTGTGTTGATTGATTTGAGTGTATCATTCATGTTGTTAGAATTCTAGAACTTGCTCCGGTGTCTCTATCAAAGTCACATGTTGTATGCGGTGTGAAAATGATTAAAGGCCATTTTTTTTGTTAGCCCTTCAAGCCTTTTGCTTACCTAATGATATTGAAATCCCTAGTTAGCCAACTTGAGCCTATTGCCTAATTTCTTGATAGCAAAAATTCAAGCCTTAACTTGATATATTTGTTACCCTACACTTGAGCGTATAACATTGAGTAGAGGGATTGAATGAGGTTGAATGGGTTGGAATTGAAAATTTGGATAATTGTACAAAATTGGTTGATGGGAACAAAAGAGAAAGAAAAGGAGGAGAAAATAAATGTTGAAAATTCATAAAAGAGTCGAAAAAAATTGACTTTATGATGTGAGTTTTCATTGAATGAACTTGGAGGCTAAGAATTGTATGTGAGGTGATAATGTTTACAAAAAGAAAGGGGATGGAGATAAGAAGAGTTGATGAAAATGAGAGATGATTTGGGTAGCATATTAAGCTTTGACGTAGATGATTTATATGCTCACCGGTCTATACGCTCGAGTTTGAGTCACTCCATCTATATTTTCCTACCTTAACCAAAGAGCCTTCATTACAACCAAAGAGAAAAAGTCCTTTTTGATTCACAAATTGCATACATTCTAGTGGCGAGAGATATGAGACGATTTGCAAGCTTATGGTAATTCTTCAACATTGAATTGAATTGAGCGTAAACACGTCCTATATTCATGTGAGATGAGAGTATACACTTGATCTTGAGAGTGATTCAAAGCATTTACCATGATTTATTTGATGTGTGCTCTATGTTAGATGTTTGAGGCTTGGTCGATTCGTTGCTTGACACCTACGATAAACAATGCGAATTTTATGGAGTTGTTATGCGTTCTACTTTTCATTACTCCCAATCATGTTTTGTCTAGTTTTTAAAAGCGTTGGCCAAGGACGGCCAACATTTAAGTTTGGGGGATTTTGATAGGTGTGAGTTTTGCATGTATTTTGAGGTATAAATATGACTAAAATGGTGATTAAACATGCAATAATGTGTATGAAATGGTATATATTAGCTCTTTGTGGAAAAAGATATTACGCTTGCTTGTTTTGTAGGAATTTAACGATATTTGGAGTGATTTTGTGACAAATACGAGCATTGCTACCTAGAATCATCAAGAATCGAGCGATTACACCCATTGGAAGCCAACTATATGGAGTCTAGAGTCATAGTGATGAGTCGTGTGTCAAAAGAAGCATGGATGATCAAACAACAAGGAGATTTATCTCAAGGAACATCCAAACGCGTATGGAATTTCCAAAGATTTGGCGGGGTTTAGTAATTTGGCCATAACTCTCTATACAAAATTGATATTGGGGTGATTCAAGTGGCTATGGAAAGCTAAGAGAGAGGGCTACAACTCTTATGAAGACCCCGCAAGAACTTTATTGTATATCAAATGGATGTGAAAAATGCATTGGATTGTTGGAAGAAGAAGTCTATGTTGAGCAACCTCCGGCTTTGAGTAGAAAACCATTGGAGATAAGGTGTAAAAGCTCAAGAAAGCTTTATATGGATTGAAACAAGCACCTAGAGCATGGTATGACACATTGTCTCAATTTCTAACGACAATGGATTCATCAAAGGCAAAGTAGACGAGAACACTCTTGAGAATTCAAGATGGAGATAGTATCTTTGCTTGTTCAAATATATATGGATGACATCATCTTTGGATCCACAAACAAAGAGCTGTGTGATAAGTTCTCAAACCTCATGCAAGGCAAATTTGAAATGAGCATGATGGGAGAGCGACATTTTTCTTAGGACTTCAAGTTAAACAAGCCAAGGATGGAACCTTCATATGTCAAACAAAGTACACGAGAGATTTAATGAAGAAGTTTGGTATGGAAGAGAGAAGTCTTACGTGAAAGTACCAATGAATACATCGGTCAAGATGGACATGGATGCGAGATGGTAAAGTCAGAGATCAAACAAGAGACAGAGCACTTATTGGATCATCGCTCTATCTAACAAAGCGGGCGGACATCACCTTTGCGCTTAGTGTATGTGCAAGATTTCAATCGCACCAAAGGAGAGTCATATGATTTGCGGCTAAGAGAATCTAAGATATTTGAAGGGAAGCCAAGAAGTTGGCTTATGGTATCCAAAGGAAGGTGGATTCAAGATTATTGGTTACTCGGACTACGACTATGCGGGATGTAGAGTTGACAGGAAAAGTACTTGGTACATGTCAAATCTTTGAAACAGTTAGTTTCTGGTTTAGCAAGAAGCAAAACTCAATAGCCACATCTACAAAAGCATAGTACATAGCTACAGGAAGTTGTTGTGCCCAAGTCTTATGGATGAGACAACATCTGAGAGACTATGAAATTGAAGAAAAAGAGATTCCACTTATGTGTGATAACACAAGTGCTATTGCAATCACTCAGAATCCTGTGTTGCATTCAAGAACAAAGCACATTGATGTCAGATATCACTTTATAAATCATGTTGAAAAGAAAGACATCACTTTGGAATATATCACAACTGATAAACAGTTAGCAGACATATTCACCAAACCCTTATGTGAATCAAGATTTGAAGAACTTAAGCATGAGCTAGGGTTAATTGGTGAGTTGACACTTTCGGAAGACTCATAAGAAGAGATGGAACGTGAAAAGATGAAAATAGAACAAATCTCATGAATCAGCCAAGTGAATCAGTTGTATCGAAAAGTTAGTTATATCGAGTTAGCTGACAATTGAGTCACTAAACGAAAGGAGAGAAGAAGAGTTGAGTCATTTGTGGCGTAAGCTGAGTCATTTATGAGCTAAGTGACAAAAACGCAGTCGTTTTTAATGAGCAGGAATGTTATTAAGGATGATGTCAGCGTAATAATGACGGGTACAGTCAAAAGCTGCACAGTAAGCATATGATTGGATATAAATGTTGATGCATTAAATGCGGGCAATTAAATGCAGATCAGTGTGCTAAATCTGAGCCGTTGATCTCGATCAAAATTCAAAAACCAAAAACACGTCCTTTCATAACCCTTATATACTCATTCTTTCAGTTTTCTCTCTCACACTTAAAATTGTTCATCTTCAAACATTCGAAAGCAAGTCCTTTTCTCTCGAAACCCTAAAATCTTTCAAGCAAGTTCATCAAAATTTAATCAGTAGAAACTTCCAAAAATGGCCCCAAAGCTTGATTTCGTCAAGTTATCGAAGCAAAACCACTGCGGATTCGACCGTGGATTTTGAAGGAATGGTAAAGCGGGGTTCAGATGAAACCCTAGTGAAGAAGATAGGCGATATCTTTGGAAAAGGTTGGTCTAAGACCTTTTCTTACGTTGGAGTACTCACACACCTTCTTGGAAGAGGTGGCGCAGCTTCTATGTGAACGCCGAAAGTGCGACGAATGTATCAACTCCTCCGTCCACCGCAAGGACATCATGATTACTCTTGCTAAGGACCTTGCGAGCACTCTTATTGCCGTCGGAGGGCACGCTGAAAATATACGAAGTTGATGTCAACTTAGTCATTTGCATGGAAGGAAGTAGCCAAACCAGTGTCTTTGCGAAAGTCATCTACACAAAGAAGAAGTTCTTTGAGGACGACTATCACAAGTGATGGATGTCGTCTCAAAATGTGTGGATATGAAGTTTGGCGATTTCAATCAACTATCAAAGACTAAGCTGATCGTCGTCATTGTGATCATTCAAGGAAAGAAAGTTAATCAAGGCCGAGTTCGTGTACGCAAAAACTCCGCAAACGTTGTGAATAAATATTTCAAGGAAGATGGATCCTTTGGAGGATCACTTGGCTATGGCCTAGTTATTGGGCATTTGATGGAAGCGAAGGGCATTCATCTTCAACATGGAAAGCCCTTCCATGTAAACAAAGAGATGTTCGGGCTAACCTTTCAAAAGACAAGAAGAGAGCCCATGCGAAAAGGCGGATACAAGTAAGGGGGAATTAGGCGACCCAGGAGACACGATTGTTTTCTCCCCTCCCAAGAAGAAAGCTACAAAGAAGAAGGTTGCCCCTGTAGCAAAATCAATGGACACCCCTGCCCCTGCAACCGAGTCACCTGCCCGAGCAGCCGTGTCTCCTGCCCATGCAGCCGAGGTGGAGAAGGAAGTTCAAATACCCTCTCCATCCATCAGAAAGAAGAGGACTGCCAAGCCAAGAAAGGCAGTTCCTTCATCCAAGAAAGATGCTCCATCCCCTGCCACCAAGGAACCAGAAGAAGAGGAATCCGAACAAGAAATTCCTCTAGTAAGAACCAAGAGAAGAAGGAGAATCTCCAAGCTTTGAGCTTGAGAAAACAAATGAGTGCTTACTGCTCGGAGAGAAAACCTCTAAGACTGCGACGTTGAGGAAGTGCATTCTCCAGCTGATGAAACCGCTAAGTCTGCTGAAGGTGATCAGCAGAGGCTTACAAAAAAACAGTGAGACAACGAAATCTCTCCTATTGAAAAGGTTGTCTCACCATCCGCCACGAGATGCTCTTGAAGGCGAAGAAAAGCGAGTATCTCACCGTCCATCCCGAAATGGAAGGGCGAAGAGGATGAAGATGATGATGTAATTGTTGTTTCTCCTGTGTATCCGGATGTCCATCGCCGTCTACGTGAATGGAGGTCATGGAAGCTAAGTAATTCAGGCCTTGATTGAATGCCCCAATTTATCGAGGAGGAAAAGGAATTACTTGCAATTCCTTGGAGTCACCAATGTCCGATCACTCTTGTGAAGAAACACGCATGGATCTCCTCCGTATCATAAAGGCGGATGACAAGGACAATCTTTGAAGAGCAAGCCCGCGCGACTTGGAGAAGGTAAATATCTGTCATTTCACTAGAACTCTAGAACATACGCATCCTCATTTAGATGTGTTGTCGGGCATCGATGAAGACATGGCTCCCATGGTGCAATGAAAAAATCGATATGCGGCAAGCTCTAAGGGACTCCGAGGCTTATCCATGAGCGGCCCGATCGATGGAAGGACCGGGAGAGTCTTCAAAATCTCTCTTGGAGATAGACCCGTTGGGAGTGGTGCGGCCATTGCCCGAATTGTTGTGACCACGTCGCCATTCATTCGAGAAGATGGGTCCAAGGGACTTAGCGATGAGGCCCCGGGACTTTGGGCACCCAATTTGAGCCAACCCCTATTGAAGGTGTTTTACCACCTCTCTCCACACGGTGAGCACTCAATGGAAGCATCGGGAGTCTAGAGAAGAGTGACCCCACCATGATCACTCACCACCGTGTGCCACCGAGGGGAAACTCACTCCACCGCAGCGGCAAAGTCGAGAGGATCTTGCAGATGACTCCACATTGCAAAAAGAAGGCAAAGTTGAAAAGGTAAAAGAACCACAACAGATCGACATTGTGAAGCTCGGACGGTTGAGTCATCCCACCAAGTGCCAACCGCTTTGAAGGTTGAGGACGGCTGGCGATGCGATCGAGCACGGGTTGGAAATGCCTCGGGAGTTCACACTGGGCCGAAAGTGCAATCCAAGGGGTTGAGACTCCTTCGGATGCCAATGTCCAAGACCCTAAGGCATGCGTCTGTCGAAGGGATTCTTGAAGACCTCGCTGCGGTTGAGACTGCCGAGGTATTGAAGGCCCAAGGAGGTTGAGACTTCCCTGGTAAAACTCAAGGAGATAAGAGCATCCATCCTGTCATTATTCTTTGAATCGAAAAGGAGATTATGCTCTTCATGATTCCCGGACAACCCCGATATATCATTTCTGGATCCAAAACGAAGCTAAGTCCACTCCCATTGCTCATCCCAAAGACTGGTGAGGATGTTCTTCTACGACGAGTCGAGGCAACTTTTAAAGCTGCTCGTCAAAAGTTCAATTTTGATGATGACCCAAGCCCCCAGGCTTCATCATCATCCGATGACGCTGATGATGTAGCTGAGGACAAGGAAATTCATTTAGCAGAATCTATTGAGGCCGACGAAGGCTGTTAAATTACGATTGAGGCTCGATCGGTGGCCAATCCACTCAACAAGGCCCGGTGAGACCGAGTCACTGCGCGAGGCTCCTAAAGTCACAGCAGAATCGGCTCAACCCGGATCATCAAAGGCACGAACAAGCTGTTCAATCAATTTCATATCGCGAGGTGATGCATTTGAGGAAACATTCCCTTTCTTAATTGAGCTCCCGACCTTGAAGAAGAAGAGACAAAGACAAGCGCATGATGTTAACATCCGAGCAGATCCATAATTCCCACCGACTCCATTGTTCCAAAGACTTTGATTTTGATGTTGCATGGCCGCCAGCTGAATCCGAAGTGATAGCTGAGATCCGTGAAGTCTTCAAGAAAATCTGTGGAGAGATTGAGAAGATCGAACGGCACCAGGCCTCACTCGATATGCGACTGGACAATAGAGATGCCACCCTCACAAAGAGACTTACGAGGGATTGTGGTGCGG
Organism: Rehmannia glutinosa; assembly: GCA_016081115.2. Classification (NCBI taxonomy): domain Eukaryota; kingdom Viridiplantae; phylum Streptophyta; class Magnoliopsida; order Lamiales; family Orobanchaceae; genus Rehmannia; species Rehmannia glutinosa. Next base: position 308,653 of record JABTTQ020002398.1, on the reverse strand, counting down.
ATTAGGGAATGGTGTCGTGATGAGTACAATGCGATCACGAGCAAGTCTCGATATTTCAAGGCATTGTACAACAAGATGCTAGTGTGGAGTCTTGACAATCTTGATATGAAGAAGAGGATGCAGGCCAATATTGACAATGCATGCCTCTCACACAACTGAAATGGAGCTCTGCGTGAATTTCATCGAAAGGAAATTCTGCGTGTTGAGAAGAATATGAATACTATGTTCAGCCTTCTCATGGCTGAAATGAAACTAGTGGCAGCTGAATCAAATGCCACTCGCTCGAGAATTCGCCGCGGCACATGCTGCAGAGAACTCCGCTCTCGATCATTTGGATTTCATGCTCGCTGGGATGTTTCCAGGGGTTCCTCTCTCTTTCGATGATGCCAAAAAGGGGGAAAATGAATACCTGAGAAAGCTGAAAGAAGAGACAATTGTTGTGAAGAAGAAGGAGAAGGAGCAGACAACTGTTGAAAAGAAGAAGGAGAAGGGAAAAGCTCTTGAGAGGGAAAGGTCAAAAGATGTGACCTTAATACTTGTTGAAACCCCTCAGCAAGGTAATGTCACAGCATCGATAATCAGCAAACTTCCAGTGACTCTGCCACTCCAACACTCTGTTGTACCTATGTCTGAGAAGAGAAAAATTGTGGAAGCAGGGATGAAGGAGGTTGAAAGAAAGACGGATGCCCGTGTTCTAGAAGTACTGAAAACTTACAGTGGCATTCCGGTAGGAAAGGACACAGATGCCATTCCAGATGATGGAGACGAGCCAAGATCCATTGAAGAATTTAAAACGCTCGAATCCGAAGGTTATTTCAAAAACATGTTTATAGCCCAAGCCTGGAATTTGTCTTGGGAGAAGGTCCGAAGCTATGCGAAGAAGGCGATGATAAGCGGAACTACCGAAGATCCATTCAATCTGGTAAGAAGAAAGACTCCCGATAATATACGCCCCGAGGAGGAGGAAGAAGTGGTGGAGGAAGAGGTTTCAACCTAGACCTCTACCCAAAAATATTGAATACGTAGATCCGGCAAGAAGGAAGGATCTCTTTGGCCGGGTATGATGAAGTAGCTAATCGGGAAGTGGTAGGAAGAATCTTTGAATATGTGAAGGGAATTGAAGAAGAAAATAAAAGGCAAGATCAGCCTTGGCAAGAAAGGCAAGAAAGAAAAAGAAAAGATGAAGCTGCGAAGAGAGCTTATGAAAAGAAGAAAACATCTGAAGAAGAAAAGAAGAGAAAGAGAGCTGATGATGACAGAGCTGAAGAGGAAATAAGGAGGCAGCGAAGGCGATGAAGTGTTGCTGTCAACCCCTTCGTGTATCTTACTTTTGTAAATACATATGTGTGTAAGTCATCTGTACATTCAATAAATCATTGCTGTATTTTCTCTCTATTGTTGTATCTTAGCATAGATATTTGTAGTTTGCTGGATATGAGTATGCTCTGATACATCTTGTAAACAGTTGTGTAAAGAACAAGAATGATATGATCAATAAAATGATCTATTCAACACATACATTCTTTGTTTGTGCATTGTCTGTATGTATCTGTGCTGTTTACATTTATTTAATTTTGTTAAGTTTTGGCATCATCAAAAAGGAGGAAATTGTTGGGAAATTATTTTTGTAGAGTTTGATTAATGTCATGTAAAACTTAGATTAGAATGTTGACACCCTATTTTCCTTGTAATTCTTATTGTAATAGATATGGCTGAATGAGCTGAGTCAAGTCAGCTATGCCTGGGAATACAAGAAGTCAACTAAAGAAGTGAAGTGAAGACTCCGCTGAAGAACAGCTGAGTATGGAAAAGAAAGAAGATCAAGGACTCGATCAAGACGTAATGTAATAAAATTTAGGGACAACGTGTGAAGAGTCATTAAGTCAACCCAAGAAGGCATGTCACAAGTTGAAGTGACAGATGAGTCTCTCAATCATTGGAGCAGACTCAAGTCACCTGGGAAAAGGCAAAACGTACAAAGAAGAATTAATCAAAAGAATCACATTTGCACAAAAGTCAAGATTATTACTTAAATAAGTAATACTTTCATGCTTCCATGCCATGTCTTAAAGTGCTCGATCCCGGAAGAGTGCAAAAGGAATAAACCAATGGGAAATCGCACCTCGTGTCGAACCTGAAAAATTGGACATTCATTTAATACGAGGAAAGGTCTACATCTCAAGACTGAAGACCAAGAAAAGACAAGCCAACGAACACAAGTGACTTTTGAAAATCAACCTATCTCTTCAACGGGCAGATTTTTGAAAAGTTCACTATAAAAGGCTGAGGAATTTCATTGAGAAAATATTACCTGAATCACAAACGAGCAAGTAATATTCAAACTATAACCTGCAAAATATTCTCAAGATATTCAAGTAAAATCCTCAAGCCTAAATCTCGAAGGAAATCGATCCAACACCAAGCTGTGAAGGAAAGACAACTTCAAACTGTTGAAGAGGAAACCTTTGAAGAATCAAAAGGGGTCTACTTTCCAAGGAGGATTGTAGGAAGGTTCAAGGTCGAACCAATCTCAAGTTATTGGAGGGCTTCGTGATCAAATCCAAGAAGCTTGAGAAAGAGAGCTGAAGTAGCAAGACAGCCTGTGAAGAAGCTGAGTTGGACGAGAAGCCAGCTGTGTGACCAAGGCATCTCCAGACTGAGTCCAAGGAGGAAGTCAGCTGCGTGATCAAGATTTGTCTCTAGACTGATAATCACTTTTTACTCTGATCATTACTTAGTGGATTCCTCCAGGAGTTGGAGAAGAGAGGAGTAGAAGAATTACCCCATTTTCGAACCTCTATAAAATTTATTTGTGTCATTTACATTTCAAAGATATTTACATTCCCCGCACACATACTTTATATCTCTGTGATAATTTGCTATCCAACTGATAAAATAACAAAGTGCTTAAGTCAAGTGTTAAAACAAGTTTAAATCAAATTAAAAGGTGTTAAGTCTTCCGCTGAAAAACTCATCACAGCCAAGTTAAGGTTTAGACTAAACAGCTGAGTTATTCTATCAACAGCTCTATCGAGTCTGTTGAGTGGCTAACTCTGCTGATTAACTAACTTAGTTGTCCCTCAAGGACTTAGCTGTGTATTAACTCTGTAATAATTTTAAAAGCACTAAAATCGAAAAAGTTGGTAAGGTTTATTCAATCCGCCCTTCTAAACCTTACTTACACCCCTTGGGACCTATACTACCCTATCTGCCGGATGTCGTCAATGTCGAGGTCGTTGGCATAAGTGGTTCCCCTAGCAGCCAACCCATTTGATAATTAATATAGGCATGAGAATCATCAATTTCTTCCATTTTTCCTACATACTTGTAGATCTTAGATTTTTTTCGGCTGATTGGAAGGAATCTAGTTGTAGTGTTTCGGGTTGATTGTCGGCGGAATGCTAACGATAGGATAACAATGGCTGGAGGGATTTATACTCAGTGATTGATTGGATAAACACAAATAAGAAAAACATTGCAGAATTTGATCGATAATCATAATAATATTTTTCAAGCAAATACTTATATTTTTCAGGGGAAAATTAGTAAATTCACCTCATAATATTACAGAATGACATTGCACCCTGGTAATGTTATTTCACCTCCTAATATTACAAAATGCCACTCCCACAAAAAATTACAAAAATACCACCAGATTTTGGTAATGAATCCGTCTCATAAATTTTAACCCGTGAAATGGTCTTATGTTGGTTTTTGCCTTTAATAATTGATTATTATTACATGTCAGAAATTGATTTATAGTGCAATGATACCCAAATGGACCAGGTGGTTTGTTGAAATTTCAATGTGTGTTTTGAGTTAATTACTAGCTAGTACACATGTTTTCGTCTATTTCTTAATTATTACAAATTGACAGCTTCATGACACTTCTATTGAATCTAATTAATTCTATAGAACTGCGGGGAGGCAAAAATAGAGGTAAGAAACGTGGTAGACCAATTATCTACTGTATGCTATATATATATATATATATATATATATATATATATTAAGAATCATACCATGGACTATTCTTGACATAAATTATTTTAAAAAAATATATAAGTGATTGTTTATTCTTTCATTTCACCCACTTTCATTTCAGAGTGAATAATAGTGAAATTTATTTTAAAATTGAAAGTTGAAAGTGTAAAAAAAATATAATTATTATTTTGATGCGATTGAAAATATTTTAGAGATATTTGTTTGTAGATTTTTTTTTGTGAAAATAGTTGTGTAAAATATAATGTAAGAAAATTGGATAAAAATAGCCAGTATGAATATCACTTTATATGCTCTCTCCCTTTCTCTCTCTAAGGTTTTTTTTAATCCGTCCTCTCTCTAAAAACACAAGCCCATTTCCCCTCCCTCCTTCTTCCTGCTTTTGCCCCCTCCCTTCCAGCTTTCTGCTGGAGGTGGTCGCGACGACTTACTCCTTTTCGTGAGGATTTTCTTATGTGACTTAGATACGGTCTTTGGGAGGTACTTCATGGAGGTAGGTCAGTGGCAGGTGGTGGTGAAGGGATGAGGCAATAGTTCTGGGTGAAAGAGAGGTTGTTTTTTCTTTCTTTTTTTTCTTTATTCTTTTTTGTAGTTTGTTCAATTTTGTTGTAGTTTTCTTGTTTTCTATTTTGTTGGTATCTTTGTTTTCCCGATTGATTTGCAAAATTCGTAGATAGGTCAGTAATTTCTGTCTTGTAATGCGAAGTGTAGCTCCTGCCCGATTTGTTTTAACTGTGAATCTCCTTTGGGAGCGCCTATTCCTCCTTTAGGAAAAGCTTTGCAACCGCAACGTTAAAAAAAATTCTAGTTTCCTTTTCTGGCTCACCGTTTGAACTCTTGTTGAACCGCAAATTGGTTCAAAACTTTGATATTTATTTATTATTTTTCTTAAAGAATTTTTTAATTTGGAAATGAAAATTGAATTGTGGAAAGAACGTCATGCCCCTCGTGATTAAAAACATCTTAATTTGAAAATATGTTTCTTTTTGGGGGATTTTTAAGTACCCACTATGGATAGTGGATACTCTTTTATACCATACACACACCCCTATGTATAAAATTGTATACACATATCGTACCATATCGTGCCAACCTCCATGTACATATACATATACATATCGTGCCCAAAATCGTGCCATATCATGCATATCGCATATATCGTGCCCATTTCGTGTCAACCTATATCGTGTCATATCGTGCCCAAATTTGTGTCATATCATGCATATCATGCATATCGTGGTCGTATCGTGCCAACCTATATCGTGCTATATCGTGCCCAAAATTTATTAAAATATTTTTCTTTTATTTAAAGTATCTTAAATTATAAAATAATAAAAACTCAAAATTATTTTCAAAAAGTTGTTTTTTATAATAAACGATTTGGTGCGATTTTTCATTACTCAAAATTATACACTTTTTTAAAACATTTTTCATTATCTTGTTTTTTCTTTTTTCAGTGCGATTTAGGGTAGACGAAATACCACAAAAAGAACTTCTTGATATTTTGTGAAGAAGAAGGAGAAGAGAGAAAAAAATAAAGAGCAAATGGGAATTGTATGTATGTATGTATGTATTTAACATGAGAGAAAAATATAATTTTACCTACTTTAAATGTTTGCATTTAAAACCTCAAGGGTATTGTGGTAAAAGAACCCGAAAAATAAGTAGAAAACATAATTTTTTATCTTACATGTTAAAAAATTTCTCTCATATCGTAAGTGGGCAAATCCCACGATTTGCTCTTTCCTTTTTGCCCAAAGTTTTCATTGTATCAAATCCACTTAACAGAGTCACTTTACGAGATCACAAGAAAGCATAATTACTGATTAATTTTCAAAAGACATGATTTAAAATCAATCAAAGAATTGGTCATTGCTTCACATATATACTATTATACACCACGCCACTAAAATTTACACAAAACTATATGTTAGTCTACATTTATCCACAAAAATGTACTGTTCATATCCATGCACACACACATGATCAGAAAAGCTTGCTCGCGAACTCATCAATGTCTTTCCCTTTAACAGCCGCCGCCGCCGCAAGATCTCTCAGCTGCGACAAACTCCTTCCAAGCTGCAACGCCACCTTCATTTCAAACACCTCCCCATTTTCCCTTCTCTCCAAATCCTCTTCCATCAAGTTCGATTCAATCGACTCATCCATCAGCTTAAAGAAACCAGCATTGCTCCTGTACATCTCAAACACCATCCCCACTTGCCCGCCGTGCTCCACCATGTTCACCACACTCGCCAACGCGCCGCCCACAACCGCCATCCCCACCGCCCAACCACCTTCATCACAAGGCGACCCCACGAGAGCGCTTCCAACGGCTGCTAAACCCGTCAGTGTCGGGCCGGCTATAGCCAGAAATTTGTTCAGATTCAGGGCTTTTTGCCCCAATTTTAAGTAATCTTCTTTGTCTTTTATTCTTAGCACGCCAACTGTTTGTTTAATTTCCTCTTCCAATTTCCCATTCCATCCGTTGTAACTTTTATTATCTCCTTTCGAGTGTAATTTCATTCTCTGTTCCGGCCACCAAACTGCCGGCTCCACATTCGCCGGAAATTTATCGAGCATCGCCCCGAGAAGAGGAAGTGGGTACGCCTTGTCGAGGGCCAACACTTTTTCCATCATATCCTTCACATCAGCAGCCGTCGGATTTCCAACCGAAATAACGGTCCGGATTTGATTCTCAAGCTGCTTGAACAGCCTGGCAGCGTTCCTCTGTTCTTCCGCGAGCTGAGACGGCTGGATTTTATTCACGATCGATAGAATACCAGTTGCCGCCACGTACATGGCGGTGGAAGAAACCTTCATCGCGGCGCTGCTGCCGCTGATGGCGGCGATTCCGGCCATTGTGGCGGCAGCGAGAGTTAGAGAGTTAATTGATGTCAAAAGAAGGGTGTTCCAGTTGTTTCTTTGGTCTCCAATATTTTTGTGCATCTCAATTCTGTCAGCAACGGCTTCTAAGATTGCGTAAAGCTTCGCCATCACCATTGGGTCCGGCCCATTATTATCTTCATTCTTGTTGGTTGTTCTGATTTTAACAGGGCTCAACTGTTTTTCTCTGTGCAAATCCATTTCCTCTGCCTTTCGGAGACCCGGAAGAGAAATTCGGGCGACCCGGGTCGGGATATTGATGGCCGCCTTTACAAATCCTCTTTGGGTCGAGGAAGAAGAGGCTGACCACGACGCCTTCAAGGTTGACATTTCTTTCAATGGCGCAGTGTGTATATATTTGTTGTTAGCTCTGCAAATTTTTTTGGTTTTTGTAAGATTGTTTTTGTTTGTGTAGTGAGAATTATGGGTGGATGGTGAGATTGTATGGTGGAAGTGGTATATATATAGAGGGATTGAGATGGTATGATTTTGACTGTTGACAATGGATTGAAATTGAAGACTGAAAATATAATGGGGAAAATATGATATTTTTCAAACTTTTGAATCGGTTAATAAATAGACCGTTTCTGGTCTTTGGATTTTTGTGCAGCTGCGGTATACACTCCTATAATGGTAATCGATTAATATATTTGTTTATGGGGGGGAGTTTGGAATTGACTTTCAACTCGGAGAACACTTCTCTAATCTAACAAATAATATTTGAAACAGGCAAAATGATCAGAATTGGCAAAGAGAAGGAGGGTTGGACATTGGCCGGCTTGCGTATGCTATTCAAGAGTGCAAACTGAATGCATGCCAAATTAATTACTCAACTCGAAACTGAAAATTTATATTTTCCCTCAATCCACCATCTATGATATTAATAATTTTTTAATAGATCCAATAGAATATATAAAAAAAAAAAGTGAGTTGTTCACAAAGCCGAACAACTAGCTTAAAATTAGATGCAAAAATACAATAAAAGAAAAATAAAAGGAAAACTAAGATCCAAAGAAAACTACAATGCGATTACTGAGTGGGGTTATGAATTAAAGATTCAATATTCATAGTTTAAACATGAAGGATTCTTCTAACGGAGCTTGACGGGCAGATGCGTGTTTCTTGTAGACTTTCGAATGGTACTTTGCGTCATCTCATTATCTAGATTGTAAGTAAAATCAGCCCAAATGTTTTGAATTTCAACTGAATTTTTGAATTTTCTTAATTGCAGTGATTGGCGTAATAGAAATAATTTCTCAAATATCAATTGAATTTTGTGGATATTTCAAATTTACGTACAACTCAATTTGCTTGAGTGTGAAAATTTCAAAATGGATCCAGTGTGGATACAAAGTATATAACAACAAAAGCATACAAGACAGTAATTAAATTTAAGCATTTGTACTACTGCTTTTGAAACTATTCAGGAAAAAAAAAAAAACATGTGTACTATCATGCTGTTCATTTCATATTTGTTACCTACTGACACACATGACACACAGTTTAGCCGTTTAGAAACTAGAAAATTGCGTAACGCGTGGTGTACGTAAATATATCATTTTCGTTTCTTTCTTTGTATATATATGAATTTTGGACGGTATAGGGTAAGTATTAATTAGAGTTATTAATTGTTGATTAAGTGATTAAGTTGATGTGATTAAGTTGATGTGGCATTTACGTTGTTATTTAGTGGTTAGGTTCGATGAACGAACTTATATTACTTCGACGTTTACTAACATTTCCCAGTTTCATTAATTAATTTTGCATTTTTGTGAATAGTGTATTTGCATAAATGTAAGATTATATATATCAATTGGGGAGGATCAAGTGAGACCATGGCTCCAGGTGAAACAGAATTGAGACTAATCTCAACCATCCCCCTATAATAACCAAAGGATTAAAATTACATTAAATAATTAAATAAACCCCTCATTGCCGCCACTAAAGAATCCATCATGTTTGCGGCAAAAACCAGAGAAAAACGATTCAATATTATAGAAAAACAACCAAAATCAATACAATGAGATCGAAGCACGATGATGAACAATCATCAATGGCAGAAGAAATCTCCATCCAGTAATATCGATGGTGTAGACATCCATGGAGAACTCGAAACTGGTAATTAATAATAAACTCTTAAAAACTATGGTTATGTATGAGATTGTTTTCAAATCCAATTTTCCAATTTCCACCTATTCCAGAAAATAAATTTATGTTTGTTTAAGAAATTCTCAATAGAAATAAAGTCATTTTCAGTTTTCATTTTTTATGGAAAGATTCTTTTGAAAATACAACCAAACAAGTTTCACCACAATCACGAAATCTATGTGAAAATACACTACAATCACGCAAAACGATGTCAAAAATATACTACAATCACGCAAATATATGTCAAAAATACTATAACCAAACATATTTTCATTTTTAAACAGAAATTCAGACAACAAACCAAACATATTCTCAATTCTCACACGAAAACCAATAAAGTTTGAAAATTCATTTTCCAACACTAAAAACTAAAAATTGGACTTGGAAACGCATTCATACATCCCCTATGGTTATGTATGGAATTGTTTTCAAATCCAATTTTCCAATTTCTAACTATTCCAGCAAATGAATTTATATTTATTTAAGAAATTCTTAATAGAAATAAAGTCATTTCCAATTTTTATTTTTTATACAAAGATTCTTTTGAAAATACAACCAAACAAGTTTTCACCACAATCACACAAATCTATGTGAAATTACACTACAATCACGCAAAACGATGTCAAAAATACACTACAATCACGCAAATTTATGTCAAAAATCCTATAACCAAACATATTTTCATTTCTAAACAGAAATTCAGACAACAAACCAAGCATATTCTCAATTCTCACATGAAAACCAATAAAGTTTGAAAATTCATTTTCCAACACTAGAAACTAGAAATTGGACTTGGAAACACTGTAAGTCCAAACGGCTACGATAATCTGTGAGAGGGGTAAATAGATTATCTCCATCTTTTCGATTATGCCCTCTTTTTCGAATCAAATACGCCAAGACAAGAATAAAGGTGCGGAAAGTAAACAACACACGTTGATTTATAGAGCTTCACCCCACCTAGGGACTACGTACTCTACCACCCCAGTATATCTGGGATAGATTTCGAAAAAGAAAAAGAATTTTATTAATAATCATAATTAATACAAATTCAACTTACAACAACACCTTGAAGAACACCACACTCTTCTTCAACACCACCTTTGAGATTACCACAATCTCACTTGAAGATCACCACAATCTCCAATGGCACCTTGTGAAGATTACCACAATCTTCAACCTTGAAGAACATCAAATTCTTCAATCACCTCAAGAGCACCACACTCTTGAATAAGAAGATCACCACAATCTTCTTGCACCTATCACCTAGATCATCCACGTGTATTCTTACCACAAAAACACTTACAAGGATATCTTGTGTTGAATGATAACCCAAAAATTCAAGATTACAACTCGATAATGAATGATACAAATTTGAGTGCAAGTGTAATCAAGAAATAAGCCTAGACCTCAAGATGTGAAAGTGAAAGTACTTAAAGCTAATACAACAAGATATGAAAGTGTTTGCTTGTATGCTCTTTTTGCTTGTATGTTGTGTGGTATCTCAATTGTTGTTTGGTTGTTCCAAAACTTCCTCTATTTATAGGAGATGATTGATCAAGCATAGGCTCCTCTTGGGGATTGAAAATCTACAGAAAAATACAATTAAAATCAAGAATATAGTTGTTAGAAATCAATCCCACAATTTAAGGAAAGTTGGTCTCACGCACAACGGTCGAAATTTTGTCATTCAAACATTAGGGACCGGGTCGCGACAAATAGACGTTTGAAAATAAGAATACACATTTACACAGGCGGCGACGGCGATGGGGTCCGACCGGCCGACCCGTGTCCAGCCGGCGAGCAAAACCAAAAAACGAGTCCAGGAGGTTCTGTTTCAAAATTGCTCCCAGACACCGGTCGACCACACCGGTCAACCACCTGGTTGACCGGTCAACCAGCCTTTTTTCAGCAAATAGCTTATTCACTGTTTTTCACAACTTTCAGGTACGGGATGCCCTATAGGGCGACCAGTTGGCCTCAAAACAAAAGTGTTGTCCAATTTTATATCGAAAATAAACTTCAAGAAATACTCCAAAAAATAGTAAAAACATTTTAGACCGATCGGGAGTATTAGGATAACATTTAGAAACATAGTTTTGATGTAAAAATTCATTAACACAAAATCATCAAAAGTGTTGTCCAATATTTTTGTCTAAAATAAACTTGAAGAAGTACTCAGAAAAATTAGTAAAAAACAATTTAAATCATTTAGGAGTATTTGAACAACATTTAAAAATATTGTTTTGGTATAAAAATAAAATCATCAAAATCAAGATAAAACCATTTATCAAACAATCTCCCCCTTTTTGATGATTACAAACCAAAACAATTTACCAAAGTCGATTTTGAAATCAAAAATAATTTTACCGGTTTAAAATGAACTATCCGTGGTGAGTGACAACATTCCATGCAACATAATCTGGGAGTATAGATTTTCAAAAACATTTTTGCAAAAGCTCCCCTATCAACATGCACAACAAAAATAATGTAGAAGCAATCAACCAAAAGCTAAAAGCTCTGCTTACAACTTGAGCTTAAGTATCAAGAGCTTATAAGTTCCCTCTGTCAACAAAACATCATTAGACATGAATATGAGTCCATACTACAACAAATGGACTAAGTATAATCCACAACTTATGGCTTTTAATAGCCACAGCTTATAGCTTCTTTCTCGAGCTTATATTAGCTTCTAACATGTTTCTCCCCCTTTGGAATCAGCAAAAAGAATATTAGAACGATAAAAACATCATATATTCATATCAAAGTGCGCAACTAAACCGATGTATCGAGCTATATGAACATTGAAGCTTATAAACCAAATAGGAGAGAAAAGTCGATCATACGACTTGTAGAAGCTTATGAAAACTCATTTGATTTGCAAAACATGATCTCTATAAATATATAAGACTTTTGAAATCGAGAGAATCATGTAGGTGATGCATTTTTCATTGAAACGTTTTATCGAACACTTGGCGGGCGTCAAAAATTGAAGAAGATATATAAAGCCCTTGTAAATGTAATCAAGCCAAGTTTTTCATCACCAAAAGCAATTTTACAAATATAATCCAACAACAATCATCATTCACAACATAATTATATAAGAATTCCATCAATATATCAAGTAGAAGCATTTTCTCAAGGGTTCAACCCAATTGAGATAAAAAGAGTAGAATTCTTACCATTTAATCGATGAAGATGAGTAACAATGATGATAAACGAGCAAGATAATCCCCAAAATATGTAATGTATGCAACAAAACTCATTTGAAGTGAATTGTGTGTGAAATTTGCAAAGGGGACGAAAATAGAGTGAAATGAACCATTTTGGCAGAAAATAAGAACAGAAACGATTTTAACCAAAAAATAGCCATGGGCGACCGGATAGGGGCATGGGCGACCGGTCGAGCTTGTGGGCGACCGGTTGGCCTCTCCCTGGCAGACCACACTGTTCAGCTTTGTTTTGCAAAAGTCCGAAATTTGATCCAAAAATCTGATTTTTTGCCCCTAAGTTTTAAAAACGTGCAAAATGCAAACGTAGACCTCATTCAATATACATTATGTCATAATAAAGCTCGAAATGAGGTAAAAGACTCGGCAGTAAACGGTTGAAAACAAATGTCCGCGAGTTATCCTTGAGACGGAATTAAACACATCTCAAATTTCCGTTTTTAGAAACGCAATCCTTTAGAAAAAGATATCGAATATCAATATGTTTAGTTCGATTATGACGAACCATATTTTGAGAAATTTAATTACCGGACTTGTTATCCCGAAAAATATGAACGTTTTTAAATTTTGGATATACAAGCCATAAAAGAAGTGCCTTTCAAATATTTGAAAATTTCTTTTAACGACACTTTAATGAGATTCGTTGTGATAGTTTTGAAGTCGAGCATATAGACATAAGGCATAGAGAATGTCGAGTCTAAAAGAGTAATAAACGAAGATATACCTGGAATTTTGTTTGTCACCCGATATGCCTTCCTCAACCTTTGTCAATCTTTACATTGGTAGCCATAGAGGTTGAGATGATTCTTCCTTCTTCAATGCTTAACTACTTCAAAGGTACTTATGTATACTTTGATTGTGAAATATAACCATCTTCTTGGCATTGTTTAACTTGAAGTCCAAGGAAGAAATTAAGCTCTCCCATCATGCTCATCTCAAATACACCTAGCATCAACTTAGAAAACATCTTGCACAAACATTCATTAGTAGCACCAAATCAACTCAAATTTGCACTAATAAGCAATCTTGCCCTTTTTCAATAACAAAGAGAGTAATGTCAACTTTACCTCTTATAAAATCATTTTGCAAAAAATAGCTAAGTCTATCAAGCAAGCCGTACGTAGAGAGATGTTAAGCGGGCCGGCCCTAGCTTATAGGGCCAATTTAACTAGGCCGGGCTAAACGGTCTTCGGCTAAACGGGCCACTACTATGCGGGCTAGCATTTTGCGAACCTAACCCTAGCCCTAGCGGGCCGGGCTAAACGGGCCACTAACGGGCTACAAGCCAAAAAAAAATAATTTTTTTATTTAAATTTAATTTTTATACTAAAGCATGTATAACAATATAACAATCAAACTAAATATGTAAAACTAAATTACATAATTTTTTTATGTTTCATTACAAGGATAAAAGTCTTAAAATTTAAATATAATCAAACATCATCATTATCGTTAAAGGCTTTGAACTTTAAGAACATACTTACTGCAATAAGAGTTAAAACAAAAATATGTGCAAAAACTCATTTCTAAAATGAAAATAGAAACAACAAACTACAATGTAGAATGATAAACATTATATAATGAATATTTTCTTAATACCTTTTGATTTTTGTCAAACAAATTAAATAAATATAAATAATGATAAAACGCGATTTGATGTTCAATGTTTGTGCGTGAGATAAGTTGGAATTTCAAAATACAACAAATTCATCTTTATAATTATTTGCATAAAGTTTCAATTATTTGACACATTTAAGTCACGAAAATTTTAAATTTTTTAGATTATAGTATTGTATTTATTAGAGAGATATAAATTATATAATATTTTAAATCATCATAATTGATTACATTTTAAGTCACTATAAAAATATTTTCCATAGGAAAATCACTTCAGTTGACGCAACTTGTGTCAAATATAAATCTACGTTCGCTATTATGACCGTAAATATTTTTTGTAGCCTAGTGGATTGTCCACTCTTTTCCCACAAAGAGGTCATGGTATCAAATCTGCAGTGGCCCTATTTTTCTTTTTTTCTATTTCAGTAATAATTATATATTATATAAAAATTCAAAAAAAAAAAAAGAAAAGGGCTGACGGGCCAGCCCGGTGGCCCGGCGGGCTGGACCGGTCCGGGTCAAAAAGGCCCGGATTTAAACGGGCCAGCATTTAGAGGCCCTAACCCTGTTTTTTTGCGGTTTAAACGGGCTGGCCCGCCGGGCCCAGCCCGTTTAACATCTCTAGTACACGGGGTGCTTGTTTTAAACATACAAGGCCTTTTATAAAAATCATTTGGCCTAGAAAAATTTTCAAACCCCGGTTGTTTTACATAGACTTCTATTTGAATAAAACCATTTAGAAAATTGGATTTAACATCCATTTAGTAAAGCTTGAAATTTTCTTGAAACGAGAATGGGCAAGTAAAATGCGAATAGTTACAAAAACATGCTACGGGTGCAAATGTATCATCAAAATCAATACCTTCTTCTTGGCATTACCTATGAGCTACTAACCTTCTCTTGGTCATCAAGCTTGTTCAAAATACCAAAAATTTCTGCAAAATCTTAGCAAGATATCTTTGCACAAGAGCATAGTAATATCAAACAATAGAGACACAATGACAAGTAACATATACCATGCTATCAAATGAATCATCAAGGTAAGACATGTAAGTACAAATAGGCTTATAGAAAGCTATATAAGTCCTTTTTCGAAATTTGAAAATCCGAGAGCATATAGTTGAGACCTCATTTAAAAGATGCATTTGAACAAGAGTTTTGACAATAATGAATATGTGCAATCAAATGAATAATTTTGAGAAAATGATGAAAATCAAATGTTTTATCAAAAAAAAAATAATCATTTGCAAGACTTGGATAAAAACAAGCTTCATAGAATAGTGTCTTTCAAAAAAATCGAAAAATCCTCTTAATGGCACTTATGTGAAATACTTTGAAATAACTTGAAAAACAAGCACATAGGCATATGACAAAAATATATCGAGTCTATAAGATGAATATCAATGATGAGCGTACCTTGATAGTTTATGGTCCTCTCTTGAGAAAATAACCATTGATGAAAATATATATGTCCTACACAATTCCTAACATGCTTGCACAAACATAATGATACAAGTGTAGGCTAGGTAATAAGAGATATCATAAATGTGCTTATGCTATATAAAACCATAAGAGATAATAAAAGCACCTTAGTCTATGTAAATGCACAAGAGTTTTAAAGATAACATGCAGGGTCCTCTTTTTTAAAAAAAAATTTAAGAACACAGAAATATATTGAAGACCTTGATTTTAAAAATAAATTTTTGAAAAACTCATTTTGAAAAATTAGGCACAATTAATAACATGCATAATAACAAAATAAAATGCATATTTAAATGGGAAATACGGTTTACCAATTACGCCATTTCCATGGGTTGTGTCGTTCCCATTGTTGATGATATCTTCCCTTTTGAAAATCGTCTTGTTGATGATAGCTTCTCCAATTGCTCCATTTCCAAGGATTATGTCCTTCCCATTGTTGATAATGTCTTTATCTTGGAAATTCATTGTGGTGATATCTTCTCTTTGATCAAATGAGATGGTCATTTGATGTCTTCTAGCGGTATGAATTTTCCTTGATTTTTATTCCGCCGGGTACCTAATATGACATCGTTTTGTGGTGCCCACAAGTGTTTGGGTTCTTTGGGATTAGCTTTGAGACTTTTAGGTCTCCAACAATAATTAGAGCTATTTCTAGCCAGACAAGTATTTACCGTATGATCCTTTTTACCACAATAGAAGCAAGTAATAATTTTTGGAGCATAATGACCAACATGCATAGGGACTTGATTTCTTTTCACATAATTAACAACACTAGGTTTGTGATCAAGTCCTTGTTTCAATTTATCACAACTATGAACATTAACAATATCGGTCATTTTATCGGTACTCAAATCGATTTTGATAAATCATTTTTCATGTAATTAATGTCCTCAACAAGAGTACTATTTTCTTTTTAAAGGTTTCTAACCTTATCAAGTGTGGTGGTGTGAGCACATGAAAGTGATTCATAAGAAGTAAATAAATTATCCGTATCATTTTTTAAAATATTGAATTCCTTTTTCAAATTTTTGTATTTAACAAGTAAGCTTTGAAATTTATTTTGAAGCTCATCATAATCATTTTGCAAATCACCATAGTCATTTTGTAATTCATTATCATAGGAAGTGGAAGGTTTAGAACTTACCTCATTTTCTTCGAATCCCATAAGACATTGTTCAACTTCTTCATGCTTGGAAGTTGTAAAAGGTTTGTTCCTTGGATTTGATTTTATATCCACTTGAGAAGTAGATGCTTTTGAGTTGCTCCTTTCATTTGCATATACTTCATAGATGGCTTTTAATTTTTGTCATACTTCATGTGTCGATCGAATTCCTACAATATGATTAAATTCCAAAGTGGTAAGTGAACAATA
Organism: Rehmannia glutinosa; assembly: GCA_016081115.2. NCBI lineage: Eukaryota > Viridiplantae > Streptophyta > Magnoliopsida > Lamiales > Orobanchaceae > Rehmannia > Rehmannia glutinosa. The sequence goes on along the minus strand of JABTTQ020002398.1, from coordinate 291,919 downwards.
CAAAATATTTAGAGCTTTACCATTTAAAGAGATGATTTTCTTCTCTTCATAATTGAGCTCTTTGAAGCCTTTGGAGGTGTGTAGTGTGTTCATCATCTAATGGATTCTCCATTGACGACCGTGTTCCAAATATTAACCCCGCAACCTTGTAGATAGCATTCCATTATTTCTTTCCAAAATGTATAATTTTTGGAATCAAATAGTGGTGGTTTGGTGGTGGAGGCGTGGTAAGGTAGACTTCATTCGTAGCCGGTGATCGTTCCTCTTTACTCGCGATGTGGAACGAGCTTGCCAAAGAGTTTGCTCGATACCACTTGTAAGTCCAAGCGGCTACGATAATCTGTAGGGGGGGTGAATAGGTTATCTCCATCTTTTCGATTATGCCCTCTTTTTCGAATCAAATACGCCAAGATAAGAATAAAGGTGCGGAAAGTAAACAACACACGTCGATTTATAGAGCTTCACCCCACCTAGGGACTACGTGCTCTACCACCCCAGTATATCCGGGATGGGTTTCAAAAAAAAAAAGAATTTTATTAATAACCACAATTAATACAAATTCAACTTACAACAACACCTTGAAGAGCACCACACTCTTCTTCAACACCACCTTTGAGATTACCACAATCTCACTTGAAGATCACCACAATCTCCAATGGCACCTTGTGAAGATTACCACAATCTTCAACCTTGAAGAACACCAAATTCTTCAATCACCTCAAGAGCACCACACTCTTGAATAAGAAGATCACCACAATCTTTTTGCATCTATCACCTAGATCATCCACGTGTGTTCTTACCATAAGAGCACTCACAAGGATATCTTGTGTTGAATAATAACCCAAAAATTCAAGATTACAACTCGATAATGAATGATACAAATTTGAGTGCAAGTGTAATCAAGAAATAAGCCTAGACCTCAAGATGTGAAAGTGAAAGTACTTAAAGCAATACAACAAGATATGAAAGTGTTTGCTTGTATGCTCTTTGTTTGTATGTTGTGTTGTATCTCAATTGTTGTTTGGTTGTTCCAAAACTTCCTCTATTTATAGGAGATGATTGATTGATCAAGCATAGGCTCCTCTTGGGGATTGAAAATCTACAGAAAAATATAATTAAAATCAAGAATATAGCTGTTAGAAATCAATCCCACAATTTAAGGAAAGTTGGTCCACGCACAACCGCCGAATTTTGTTTGTCAAAACATTGGGGATGCGACCGTCGCGCACAAATAGATGTTTGAAAATAAGAATACACATTTACACAGGGCGACCGGTCGACGGGGGGTCCGACCGGTCGACCCTGTGTCCAGCCGGTCGAGCAAAACCAAAAAACGAGTCCAGGAGGTTCTGTTTCAAAATTGCTCCCAGATCTCACCGGTCGACGCCCTGGTCGACCGGTCGACGGCACCGGTCGACCACACCGGTCAACCAGCCTTTTTTCAGCAAATAGCTTATTCACTGTTTTTCACAACTTTCAGGTACGGGTTGCCCTATAGGGCGACCGGTTGGCCTCAAAACTTGTTGTCCAATTTTATATCGAAAATAAACTTCAAGAAATACTCCGAAAAATAGTAAAAACATTTTAGACCGATCGGGAGTATTAGGACAACATTTAGAAACATAGTTTTGATGTAAAAACTCATTAACACAAAATCATCAAAAGTGTTGTCCAATATTTTTGTCTAAAATAAACTTGAAGAAGTACTAAAAATTAGTAAAAAATAATTTAAATTATTTAGGAGTATTTGGACAACATTTAAAAACATTGTTTTGGTGTAAAAACAAAATCATCAAAATCAAGATAAAACCATTTATCAAACAAACACATCCATACATCCTCTATAATTTTCACGAAGAAGACGATGCATAGATACTTATGAAACGTGCATATATCTATAGAATGTTACGTAATTGAAAACTAAGCAACAAAAATCAACTAACTATACATTGTCTAAAAACTATCTTTGCAGTGTAAAAAAACATAATATGCAGTACATATACTCAACTATTCAAAGTGTCATAAACTATGCAACACAAATCAACTGATTATACATTATCTAGAGACTAACTATGCATTGGTAAAAACTAAATATGCATTACATATACCCAACTATGCAAAATGTCATAACTATGCAGCAAAAAACAACTAACTATGCATTATCTAGAAAATATCTGTATAATGTGTAAAAACTAAATATGCAGTACAATATATTCAATTATATCATAGTGTTATAAATAGTGCAACAAAAAACAACTAGATATGCATTATCTAGTAGCTATCTAAGTACAAAACAACTATAACTATGTTGGATTCCGATAAAAAGAAGAAAAAAATGCCCCCTAAAATAACGCATTAAATCCGGCAGTTACAATCTCACTCGATAAGAAGCGGTTTTAAATAGTCAAAGGATACCAAAATCACTGCCCAAAAAACGTGGGATATGAGAGAGAGAAAAATAAGTGTATATAAGCTCTATTTATAATGATTGTTTAGAGATTGGATCTTATAAAGTGGCATTTTATTAGTTATTTGTAATATTTGCATGATAAAATAAGTGTATATAAGCTCTATTTAGTAATTTTTACTTAGAGATAATTAAGTGCCAGTAAACTTTATTTTCCAATATAATAATCAAAAATAAAAGTTACCTCAGTATACATTTACTTCAGATATTTCTAATCGAATCTAATGTACTGAGTCATATATTTTAAGTAACAAGAAATTCGGTTAATTTGAAAAAGTGATAAAGAAAAAGTAACTTGACGAATATTGATTTACAAAATATTAAATTACAATATGAGAAAATACGGTTTGAATTTTCATTTAAGTACACGTAGATAAAAAAATAAATTCAATGGACTTCTATATGTTGATTTATTATATTTTTAGTTTTATCGTGCATGAAAAAATGGACTGAATTTATAGTCCAAATGTTGTTTCACCATATTGATTATTGATTGACTAAATTTGGTTACATTACAATTTCTTTGACAAACAACCTCTTCAAAAGAAAGAAATAGTCCATCAACCAAATTTGATAAATTTAAACTCAATACAAATTATTTTAAAAGTGTGATCAGATTAGTTGGGTTAGTTATAAAAATTATCCTCAAGGTTCAGTCTAATTAAATAAAAAATCGGTTATCTTTCAAATTTACAAATTCCCTCTAATATTTATTTCTATTTGGCAAATTACAACCTCAGTAGGAGTATTTATCCGGCGAATACATACCTCAAGGGGTGGGTATTGCAATTTTAAAAGATAATTGCATTTCTTTTGTAATTAGGCTAAATCTCAATTCAGTATAGTAAGTTACCCAAATCATTTTATTTAAGATAACTTGCGAGTAGCAATATGTAAGCATATTGATATAAACGTACAACAGATTTATCTAGGTTACTAGGTTGAGAATGGACCTCTTCCGTAATTATGTTATTTTTGTTATTGAGTTGTAAAACATAATATTTGTTATTTTATTGGTTAATGCGCGTACGTTTTCCTGTACCTAGACTTGGGTTTTTTCACGTTGCTTGATTGAGTGCTTATTTGGGAGCATTTATGCTAAAAACTATTTGGAAAATGGATTTTTCTATAATTGACTTCTAAAGTCTCAAGTTCTAACTTATCTAGAATGGATTTTTTGGAGAAGTGACTTATCTAAAAGTCCATTTTAAATTAACCACCAAACATCTATTATTATGAATATGGACTTTTAGATGCAAAAGTCCATTTGAAAAGTACTCCAAAACAAGCACTAGATTTCTTATTCCACTTGTTCACTCCACTTTCAATTTCACTATTTGGATAATTAACACGTGTCATGAATTAAAATAACCAGTTACACAGATTTATCTAATTAAAACGTGTTATTCATCTTACAAAGTAGAATAGAGAATATAAAATATAGTTTGACATTCATGCTATAGTTATAAAGTATTCTTCATACAGGCAAATAGACAAGTGACCAAACAATAGAGTCTAGGCCCAATGGGCTGGCCTAGTTTACCCAATAATAGAATGGATTGGGCCTTATTTTCTTAGGTCCAAAAAAAATTCAACCTAAATAGTCCAATCCAATAGGCCCGTTGGGCCAATAGTGCCTCAGGCCAAAATAGCCCTTTTTCGGACTGGCCCGAGCCCAACACAATTTAATTAAAAACAAATGCATCAAGTCTCTTTCTTGGTCCAGGTGAGTCGTACGGAGCTGCAGTAATCATCAAAACCCATTCAACATGCGAATCATGGGCAACGTATACTCCACTTGGTTATCTCATACTTTGTCACTTGTGCAGTTGTGCTTAATTATATGGGATTTCGAGAATATATTGAAAGACAACAAACTATTTAGGGATCCACAATGTTGGTTCGCAGAGATCGTTTTTTGTGTGTTCGCATTTGTCATATATATAAAAAATACTTGAACTAACCATCTACGATGGTAAATTCAAGTTCATGGTTCAAAATGAACCCCCGATAAAATATGTATTTCTTATTATAATAGATATAATATGTATTTCTTGTTTATAATTTTTGTTTATAATTGTCAATAATATTACTAAATTTATATATAGTTAATGTATGAAAAAACTATGAAAAAAACAATTCAAAAAAACTGCCCAAACAAAAAGTAAAAAAAAATACATTTCGAAATAAAAAAATGCCCAAAAAAACTGCCGGAAAAAATGTCAAAAAAACATTTCGAAATAAAAAGAAAAACTGCCATTAAAACTATGAAAAAAAGCCCAAAAAAAACTGCCATAAAAAATGCCGGAAAAAAGTGTTAAAAAAAGTATAAAAAAAAACAGTATTTCCAAATAAATAAAAAAAACTGTAATTAAAGAATTTAATTAAATTAAAAAGAAATAAATAAAACATTAAAAAAGAAAATAGAATGATGTGGCAATGTTGAACCAAGTTCAACATATTGAACTTAAAAATTGAACTTGAAACTATGAACTCTCTCACAATAGTAACACCCAAGTGAACCACCCCATTGTGGGTGCTCTTAGAGATAATAATAAAACGTGCGGATGCTTTTATATGTGGAATAAAGTTTTCAGGTTTCCATCTTTTTAAAATGCTCAAATACGTTTTTTTTAAAACAAATTCTTTTACGACAGTTAAACTATTTATAAGTGCAATTTTACATTGTTTGCTTCATAACAACAGTTGTTTTGGCTTTCACAGTTTTGGCTTTTTGAACATATATATTTTGTAATATTTAACCTCAGCTAATTCGCCCGATGGTCCGTGGTAGGGCTGGAATGGGCCAGGAAAACTGAGGCCCAATGTAACATCGAGCCAGCCCGACCTGGCCCAAATTTCCGATCTGGCCGTTGGGCTCGGGCGAGGCTGACCCTGCCCGACCTATTGCCAGCTCTACCAGACAACGAGATTGTGAAAAATCCATGAGCAAGCAGTATTGCAAGAAAGAAGATTGGAATCTGAATCTTGAATTTTACATGATCAATCCAGCAGCACACATAACAAAACTAATATAAGGTAAATCCAATATGGCTCAGACAAATGAAACTGAAATCAGCTTCGCAGAAACCAATGGGTGATAAATGCAATAAAACAAAATAAAAACAACCAGCCAATGTCCCAATATCTATGAACTACATAAAAGAAGGTTGTTGCAGTTTCGTTCTTTCATATCAGCTTATTAACCTTTGGTCAGTGTCATAGATCTTGCCCTCAGATTCAGAAATATTCCCCTGAAAAATGCAAACAAGGCATAAACCAAGGACTCAATTACAAAATCCAGAGTTCAACAAAAGGTAAAGGAATTAAAGAATTAATCATAAAAAATACCGTTGAGGTTCAATCTAATAACAAAAAAAGAAGAAAAAAACCAATATCTTTCAAAATTACGAATTTTCTATTATTTGTTTACGTTTTATAAATTGCACTCTCCAGAGAGAGGTATTTGTTAAGCAATTATAAACACCTCAAGAGGGCGTTTGTAATTAGGCTTAACCTTAAGGATAGTATTTGTAATTTACTGTGGAATTGAAATGAAGGAAATATAAGTATATCTAGAATCTGAAGAGCAACATTTTCAAATGGTGGAAACCGACGTACCAGAAACAGGCCACGACACTTTGGACAATAACTCGAAAGTGCAACGGCACATACTGATGATTTACCCATCCAACCACAGGCCAGAACTGCCAAAAAAAGATGGCCCAATAAGTGAACAAACTTTTTTTCAAAATTATACCCTTTTCCACTTGAGAACAGGGTAAGCAGATATTAAAAGTAAAACCATTTATTATCACATACTGTCCACGCCGTATACTGGACAGTTGGATATTCCTTCTTGATTTTAGACTTCACATGCATCCAGGGTCGTCCTGTGCATCATTATAAATTAAGGTCAATAAAAATCCTCATCATATCATAAAACCATTTAATACCTTATGAGAAGGTGCGATATAGACTCACCCTCAATTACCAATCCATAGTAAATCATGAAAATCAAGTTGTTCCAAGGTGAAGATGTAAGTTGCTCCAGCACCACCTGAAATGATGTCATTTGGCGTTTAATTTCCTTGATAATAGTTCAGAGATTCATTTTGTCCCAGTAAAACTTACGATCACCTTTTACAAGAAAAGCCACTTAATGTATATGCCAAAAAAGTCATAAAAAACTATTTCTTATGGATAAATTGAAAAGGATAAGTTAACGAAGTAGAGGGGAAAAAATGAGGAATACCTTCTTCCCGACAGTTTTTGTGTCCTTTTTCCCCTTGAAAATTTTATCCAGCATTATGTGAAAATAATGCCCAAATGGACCCAGATAGGCAGCCCCGAACAGCTGCATTTAGGCATTCAAAGTTAAACAGCAAGTACATACAATAATACAGAACATGGGGGAACAGAAAGATGGTGAGACGATGGAGTAGATAGGTGTAAAAAACTTTCCCGAACATTGATCTAGGTTTTTGGAGACTTTAACCAAAGTTAAAGCAGACATGGAACTTGTGAAATTAAGAGAGTGTTTGTAAACACTTATGATTGTCAGCTTTTGGGTAAAAAAACGTAGTTTTAAGAGTTTTCAATTATCAACTTCTGCTTCTAATTATGTATAATTTAACCAGAATCTAAAAGCAGATAGAGGGGTGAGCTAGATTGTTGATTTTGCTTCTGGTTTTATTTGTGTGTAAAACTTATTAATCAAACACTCGCTTTTAGCTTATTCAACTTTTAGCTTCTATTTGCAAACACAACCAGCTTCTGATTATCAACTACTTTTTCCTTCTACTACAATAAATCACTTCCTCGCATAAGTTTTTGCAACCAATATCTAAGTGGTATTCTATACTCCACAAAGAGTTCTACATTTGAATGATGGTGGCCACACACACAAAAGATGGTTTCATCCATACACAATGTCTAGCCACCATATTTCAAACGGACATGGTGGAATCTTCTTCCTACCAATGATTAAGTAAAAGTTGTAAGCAACTTGAAGAAGATGGCCATCACTATCTCTAGAACCACCATAATTATTAGAGGTCTTCTTTACGAGAAGTAATGCTTAGTTAAATTTCATTAACCAATTGCCTTCCGGAAAACATTTTCGGGAAATTGGTCATCTTCATTAACATAGGTGCTAAATATAGATTAAACTGTTTTCTAATCCCTTTACTTTGTCAAAATACTGATTTTGACACTTTCACTAACTCAGTAAGAATGTCAGAGGATGAAAATCGCATTTGAATAAAGCATGTGGAAATATGAAATCAAACACAAGTTGGAACACACCTTAACGATGTTTTATGGTATGACTCATTCCGGAAGCTGTAATCGGAAAGTTTATAATGAAATTGATGGCTATTTAGCCAAACGCATTTATCGACACATGGACCCACAATTAGCCAAATAAAAGCCTACCCCTTTTTTTTCCTTGAAAAAGTGGAATAGAAAATCTAACCAAACATGCTATATTTCAAACGAATGTGAGCCCAGGGGCGTTTCCTTGTGTATCCTATCCATATGGAGGCCAAACTTTTTAAGAACTCAATTAATCTACGTATATTTTAGCCGCCAAAATTAATTAGCCCTTAAAGTTATAGGTCTAGCCCCGCCCCTGGTGAACCCTCAATAAAGATATGTCTCACCCTACGGACCTAATATGGAGATCATTTACTTACTTTGCTTAACAACCAATAACAAGATCCCTCTACGTACCCAACCACCAGTCAAATAGCATACAATGCAATTTGGAAGTACCCCTTTCTCTAAATTATAAACGTTGACTAATTTATCATGCTTATGAATCATTTTTTTTTTTTGGTTATGAATCAGTTAATATACATCAAAAAATATCAAAGATGATAAATCACAAGAAATGCCTAATTCAGGAATAAGTTTTTCCCATAATCCAAAGATTCATAAAAAGTCAAAACTAATCCTAATTCCAGTATTCAGGCCTTAAAACCAATTCAATTACTGGAGTTAATCACTTTTTCTTAAAGCCCATAAGAATAATACCACTTTGAGAAGAAGACGCTTGAGTTGAAGTTTCTGAATGCCAGAAAGCTTCTGTGCCGCTATATCACTAATCGCCGACAACACTCCCGCCGTTATCACCTAGACACAAACCAAAAAAAAAAAAAAATCCCAAATTCAAGATTTCACAATAAAAACCAAGATACATGGTATAATCAGGCAAAATAACCCAAAAAAAATCAAGAAATGGAAAAGTCAGAGAAAGCGGGGACCTTGGTTCTCAATGGGTGTTGTTGGAGCTGAACCAAATACTGCTGCAAACCCTTCTTAGCTACTGAACCCATCTCTTCTATTTACTTTCTTTCGTTCGTTTAATTTTGGGGTACTGAAAGAGAGAGCAAGGAGAATTGAGAAGAAAAAAAAATGTTTATGCCGCGACCTACTACGTTTTGGTTGTGTGTCTGAAATATGTGTAGGATTCCTGATTCATGAGTTTTGAGGTTTTGACTAAGATATTTGTTGACAATCAAAAATGGCATACTAGACTTTTATGGTTGGTGGCGGGTGGGGCCTCCATTTGTGAAGCGGGTGCGGGTTGCGGACTGGCGGGCGGATACCACGATAATTTTTCGCCAATAATTACACATTAGAATCTGTAATTAGCATATTCTCTCTTTTTTTACATTTTTATCCTAGGACTATTCGTTGGATTAGAATCATAAAAAGATGAAATTTGGATTGATTACTAAAGTTAAATTGACAGAGTGATTATTATTCATTATTTCTTTTTTCCTTTGTAGTTTACTCTATATCAGTAGTCGCAGCGGTAAAAATAAAACAAAACTATTTAATATTCAACTCGAGATTAATCGTTAAAAGCTCGTTCAAACTTGATTCAATTAATAATCAAATCAAACTCAAACAAAATATTTGAAGCTTGATAAAAAAAATTCAAACAAACTTGAATACTACTATATTCGACATACATGATTCGTTTATATCCCTTTATACATGTAAGTTTTTACTTGAGGAACGTTTTAATTTTTTTTTCTTATCGTGCAACCATTATTTATCGAATTTCACAAGTAAAAATGTAGAGCTATACTTTAATTTACAGTTGTGTAAAAGGATTATCGATATCTTTCAAAAAGGTTCTCCATTCTATTATTCTGTGTTCCATAGCACAAAACCAAACTTGACTTTTTTCACTAACTTATCATACTAAATCTGACAATTAGTAAATTTTCAATTGGTATTTATTATGTTTTTAATATAATTTAGATTAAAATATATCAAATAATTATTGGTTATTACTTTAAAAATTATAATTAGATTGATTGATCCAATTACATCACTAATATACGTGGGAGGAAGATTTATTTTTCTTTTTGGTTCCCCAATCAGTACCGTTATATAAAATATAAATGCGGCCCAGTGCGTTTGCCAAGGTTGGACTTTGGAACACAAGCATGTACTAATGTTACTATTAGTCCAAACTCCAAAATAACAAATGATTTTATTGTATCAAATGATATTAAAAATTCCTTTAATCGGACCAAATCAAAGTTGCAATTCTTTGACTGTCCAGAAAACATTAAACTGAACAGACCACTTGCAATACCAAAAATAATCGTATAATTCAACATTCAGACGCAGACGGAAAAAATATAGCAAATTTATTTGGGATAATTACAAAAACAACCCTGAGGTTTGGGTTAATTACAAAAAAACCCAAAGATGTTTCAAAATTATAAAAAAACCCTTCAGTTTTCGTTTTGTCTTAAATTTAAGGGGTGTAAATGTAATGTTATTGTAAATGTCAGGGGTTTTTTGAAATATTTTCGAAAATCACCGGCAACAATATAAGACGGAATCAAATTTCAAGGGTGTTTTTGTAATTTTCAAAGAACTCTGAGTTTTTTTTTGTAATTAGCCCAAACCTCAGGGGTGTTTTTGTAATTATCCCTATTTATTTTGATTTTTTAGGTCCCTCAGGCCTCACAATTTACGTAGACAAGTCTGCATGGCGCAATATCATGCATGAAATAGCTGACAAAATTTCTATCTCAATTATTATCCATTTCTTCATCTTATTACCATTCAAACCGGAAGCAATATTGAAAAATGACATGCATAACAAACTCTCAATACAAAGAAGATCAAAGTTGATTGCAGCATTTTCAGTTTAACAGTTATTCAAAAAAAATCAGGAATAACAACAAAACAGTTTAAGTGGGCTTGTAATACTTGGTAGGAACGAAGGGCATTTTCGTAACAGATCCATCGTACGACTTCCCTCGAACCACAATCTTCACTTTCGTGCCCGCCTTGTGTAATCCAGATTTCACATACCCCATGGCTATGTTTTTCTTCAGACAGGGACTAAATCCTCCGCTCGTAACTTCCCCTATGTTTTGTCCCTTCTCGTCTTGAATCTCGCTGTGACTGCGAGCAGGTGGGCCAGCAGAGAATAACCCGACTCTCCTGATCGATGGTCCATCTGCAATTTGTTTGAGTATAACTTCTGCACCTAGGAATCCTCCTTCGGCTCTTCTTCTCTTTCCTATGGCCCATGTGAGTCCAGCTTCTACAGGCGTGATGTGCTGCTCCATGTCATTGCCGTACAAGCACAAACCGGCCTCTAGACGAAGACTGTCTCGAGCACCTAACCCTGTCAGCCTAACCTTACCTTCGGATTTGTCCAGAATGGCTTTTGCCAAATCAACGGCGTTTTCTGAAGGAACGGAAATTTCAAAACCATCTTCGCCGGTATACCTGAAAGTTGATAAGAGTTAATTGGTTTCTCCTTTTAGTCTTTTACCGCCCTAAGGGTGAGCGATCAAAAGTATTAATATACGTCTATACCTACATCTATAAAAGTGTTAAAGCCTACTAGTATTTGATCATTTGTTCCCATTATGAATATATATGTATGCCCTTATCGGAATAAAGGATAATTACAAAAAACCTGAGGTTTAGCATGATTACGGAAAAAAAAACCAGTTATCTTTCAAAATTACAAAAAAACCCCTTGACAATTGTTTCTAATTTACAAATTGCATCCTCAAGAGGAGGTATTTTGTTAGGTAAATACAAACCTCAGTTTGTAAGACCTTAAGGGGGTATTTGCAATTTTGAAAGATAATTGGAGTTTTTTTGTGATTTAAGCTAAGCCTCAGGGGCGGTATTTGTAATTATCCCTAGAAATAATAATAATTAATACCATTGAAATAATTACCAATGAAGTTAAGAAACTGAATCCAACACCAACAATATATCTATCGAAATTAATGAGCAACCAGTTCACGGTGAACATCAATTCAAGAACTCAAAGCATATTATTTGCTAAACATAGTTATTGAATGATTGTACTGTACTATATCATAGATATCAAAGTGTATGCCAAGAACTGCATTCCTATTTACAACAGTAGAAAATTGCATAGGATCCAGATCTTAGAAGGAAACATCAAATAAAGCAACATACCCTGTTCTTGTGAGGTAGCAAGGCGCCCCATTGATATCCAACACCCGAAAGTCACTAAAGTATATCTTGCTCAAATCATCTTTCATCAGGTGCTGCAGAACTGGGGCAGCAAGGGGACCCTGCACCAAGATGTCTAATAAAATTATACAAGTTGTCTAGCACTGGCCAACAATCACGACATGCTTCAACTATTAAGAACATTTCACTCTTTTCGACTTGTTAGAAACTTAATCCCATTATTTGAATCTGGTGGATAAATTAAAGGTATTGGTGTTGCTACTACAACTTAACATTCCAATTGACACATATTTCCAGAAAGAAAAAGGGGGACCCGGAACGAAGCTAAATGACAGCAAGAGAGAATATGGAACATCTTGAAGAAAATTCAAAACAAAAAAATGACGAATTGTCTTCATGTAGTATCAATGTTGCGAGAAGATTAATTCTGCAGAATCATAATGCCAAAGTATAGAATAGAATGTCACAAGACCTTCTATCATTATATTCCCAATCATTCAACCATTCAAGAAGAAATCAGTATGGACAGAAGGTTACTTGGGATCATAAAATTACACCAAACATTCAAGTGAGCATCGACAAAAATCTGAGATGAGAAAGCACAAGAAGCTTATTCATTTGTGTCAGATTTTATCCAGGCATTAATAGAAGAATATTTCCCTCAAATTAGAATGCAGATGCAACAAACATCATGATACTGCCTACTGCGTTTAATGCTTCAGCTCGAAGAAATCATTTCAATAAAAGTCCAAGCTCTTCAAAGAATATGCTCCATATAAATGTGTATTGTGTTCTATAGTTCAAAAAACACCAAGTATAAACAACAGAAAGGATAATCATGAAACTGACCTGGAGAGCCAGAAGAGACCGCTCATCATGGATATGCCAAGAAACATCACCACCCTTTGATGTGAATGCTTTCATGTGTTCCTCAATATGGGCAAGATCTTTGTCTCTGCATCCAGCATTTACAACCAGGTATATGTGGTCATCCGTCACCTTGGTTATCACGGAATCATCAATTGCACCTCCCTTCTCGTTCGTGAAGACAGTCAAAGTCCCAGTCCCAGGTGCAAGACCAGCAACATCAGCAACCACAAGCTTTTCAAGGAAAGGAATGCAATCTTTTCCTTTGAGGCTCAAACCACACATATGTGAAACATCAAACAGGCTACCGTTTGTCCTACAGTTCAACGTAGAGTCCATAATTGAGTCTTTGTACTGAATCGGCATACTCCAACCTGCAAAAGGAACCATTTTCCCTCCGTTGGCAACATGGAAGTCGTAGAGAACTGTCTTCTTAAGATCCGATTCTGATGCAAAGGATCGACGAGCGATATTCTTCTTTTCAGCCTGAGCCAAACGCCGAGTAATTGACTGACCGAGTTGCCACAAACCCCCTCCCCTCATCGTTGTAAATACCTGATTAAAAGAATGATAAAGAGTTGATAACAATATTGAGGAATTTAAACGAACAGTTCGAAAGCATGCCACTCTGAGTAAATGGATTATTAGTTCTGTAGACAAAGCAAATGCAGCATCAAGGTTGTGCTGTGTAACCAAATTATGTAAAGACAGAGATTAACATAACAAGAAAAATGAAGACGAACAAAAGCTCTTGAAAGTTTCAGAGTCGGCCATGGATACAAATTACAATACATTTTTAGAGCATATAGTTCATAGCGTGACATGGATACACATTTTGCAGTTCTATAGAGATTAAAATCTACGCATATCTTTTTCTTTTACCACATAAGGATACCGTTTAGATTTCTGCAGATTGATTTAATACACATCATTTCATGATCAATTTAAATGAAGTAATATTGAGAAACCAGCTTATACGATATTCTTCCGTCCCAGATCCCAAAATTACTTCAAATGAAGTTCCATAAAAACAAGATCTCACAAACCCAGAAAGAGAAAAGGAAACAACATCGACATTAAAGAACGAATAAGCAGGAAAAACCAATCTTAGATTAATTCTTAGAATTCAAAAGAATGGAATGCAGGCATTCTGATACCTGAAACACTGAAGGCTTCTTTTTTCTTGAAAATGATTATGTGGGAACCCAATTAAGTATCTTTATGGGAAATATATATGGACACAGAAAAAACTGTCTTCATCCCACGCATGTAAGGTATTTGTATGAGTGTCCAAACCAAATAATAGGGATATAAAGCAATATTATGATTATTGTATTGGTATTTGGCAAATAAAATAATGGATTTAGTGGGTGGAGGAGGCTTTCTCAACCAAATCAAGACCCATCCTCAGTGAGTGGTGAGGTGATATTCAATTACCCAATTTCTGTTTGTCTGGTTGTTTGGCAAGGGATGAGACTGGTGAGGGTAAGAAAGGAAATCCATTTCCCTTTTTATGTTTTTGTTTTTCTTTTCCTTCTTTTCTTTTTTTTTTCTCTTCTTTTTCTTTCTTTTTCATGTTTTATCCTTTTCGACTCAAATATTAAAGAGATTGTCTCTTGTAGGACCATCTTACGGATTAGAGAGGCTCTCTTGTAGGACCGTCTTACGGATCCTAATCCATAAGATGGATCCTACTACTTGAATTCGGGTACCAGTCATTAAAAAAACGCTGCCAGCTGTGAGATCTTTCAGCAAATTTCTCTTTCTCTCTCCTCTTATTCCATGGTCCCCTCCAATAGATATTTTATCTCTCTTTTTATCCCTAGATCTCCTCCAACAAAGCCACAAATCTCGCCACCACAGATCTTTTGAGCAGATCTCTCATTCTCTCTCCTTTTATCTTGTGGTCCCCTCCAATATATTTCTTTTATTTTATCTCGAGATCTACATCAACAAAGTCACAAATTTCACTTGTGATACTTTTAGCAATAAATATGATATTTTTAGAATGTTTTGTGATATTTTTACATTTTAAATATTATAAACATCAAAAGTGATACTTTTTCACCGTGATAGCGATATTTTTTAACATTAAATATGGTACTTTTAAAATGAACAATAATACTTTGGTTCTTTTTAACATTAAATATGTTACTTTGAAGATGCATAATGATAGTTTCATATTTTAGTCCATTGGAATCTTCCTCCGCTAGGTTGGATATAAATTAACACAGATGGGAGACTATAGGGTCTCCGATGGATTCTGCGTGTGGAGGTGTTTTTCGTAATTGTCATGGTTTCGTTACTGGTTGTTTCACTTTGCACCTTGCACGGCTTCGCTTTTTAAAGCAGTTACGGGGGCCATCACACCTTGTGAAATTGCTCGATAAAGGATGGCACTGTCGTTTGGCTTGAAGCGATTCTTCATTTCATTTCGATCTTCTCTTCCTTCTCAGGATGTTCCTGGGTCCTGAGGCGACTTTTACTCTTATATCGTTGCCTCCGTCTTATTCATTTTTGGGCTTCCCATGTTTTTCGTGAGGCTAATCGCGTTGTTGATGTCCTTGCTAAGCAGGCTTATGTTGTGGGTAACATTTGGTGGGATATCGCTCCTAATTTCCTTCGTGATGTTATTGCTACTAATCGTACTTTACTTTACCATATCGGATATTAGTTTGTTTTTTCCTTCCTTCACCATGCACTTGTTGTGGTTGTTTGCCTTGGTTTTGTTCGAATTTTTTTTATCGGGGGTACTCATTTTCCTTCTAAGTGTTTTTCCCACAAGGGTGGGTTTTACCTTAAAAGGTTTTAACGAGACACCATCTCAGGCTAACTGATCGGTCTTGTGATCGGCATTTTCTTTTTCATTGTTATTTCATTTTGACCTTCGGCCTTTTACTTAAAAAAAATAAGTTAGATCATTTTCTAGATAAATAGTGATACTTTTCAGCCTTAAACATGATACTTTTAAGATGTACAATGATGCATATTCTATGTTGAACATGAACAATACTCTGACATGCGAAAGTGATACTTTTTACTTAATTACTGATAATTCTCAGCATTAAAAATGATACTTTTAATCTGAAAGAATACTACATTCGAATAACTTGGTATCGATCTGACAAAACGCCGACACACATACAAATGATAAAAAGAGTACCAAATTGCAATACTTTATCAACAAAAATCACTTCACAAAGCAACCTTCATTTTGTAAAATAATTTTTATACGTAATTCTTTATACTTCTTAGCATTGAAAATGATACTTTTAACTCAAATGACTTAATTGGTACTTTGGGTATGTAACTAGTAATACGATAACTCTAATGTTAAACTGTAATTTCAATTGACTTTGTATCAACACATGAACTTCAATAACATACAAATGATAAAAGAATCTCAAATGACAATAGTTTATCGTAAAAATTCAATAAATGTAGTCTTCTTTTCCAATTCACTACTAGTCTTTACCTTCTTCACCGGACTTTCTTCTTTACATCAATTGTTTATGAAGTTATTTCCACTACACTATATTTTTTTCGGGTTGCCTTTCCCCTGTCTCTCCCCGTACACTAATCAAGCTTTCTATCGTGCCATCTCGCAAATATGAAAAAACAGATACTTTTAAGGCAGTTTCTGATACTTTTGAGGCAATTTCCGATACGTTTAAAGTAAAATTCTTAATCACGCATATTAATAAATCTAACAATTTTAGTCACCATCTAACAATAAAACAAACAAAAATGTATTGTAACAAAAAGTTTAATGTTGAAATACAAGCAGTCATATAAATATATGTTCAATGTTGAAATACAATGACATAAAACTGATATTTTTAAGGAAATCTATGATACTTTTATGGCAGTTTCTAATACTTTCAAGCATCAGTCATCGTAAATTTGTACTATAACAACAATATATGTATTTAAGTATATCAAACATCTAACAACAAATCTAACAAAAATGCAGTTTAATAAAAAAATTCAACACATAAATCTGCAAATTATTCCACTTCAGAAAACTAATTATTCTATTTCAATAAGTTAATCACCAAAACATATTTAAAAACATATTAGCAATTTTTTTCCAAAAATTATCAAACTAATTTACAAACCTTCAAACTTCAATGGTGGAATCGAGAAGACACTTCGACTACGAGTGATAAACTACACTTCGGAGCAACAAAACGAGAAAAAACTGAAAAAAGAACGATAATAACATGAAGCAAATCGAGAAGAAGCGATAGTAACTAAAGAAGAAGAAGAAGAAAAGAAGAGAAGAAAAAGAAATCGGCTAACTAAAAAAAGATTAGAAATAAACCCTAGTAAAAAGAAAAAGGGAAAACGGAAAAAGAAAATGAAAAGAAAACTAAAAAAACTGGATTTAGGTGGGTATGAGGCGGGTCGGATGAGTAAGATCCGTCTTACAAAATTTTTCTCGTAAGACGGTCTTATACAAGTTTTTGCCAATATTAAAAATGTGTGTTAAGACTTAACAAATAGTGTGATAAAATATCTATTTTCAGAAAAGAAAAAAAAGTGATAAATTAATTTTAGAAAAATGTGGATGATTTTTCGAATGTATTTAAACTATGACAAAAGTGCAATGACGTGTCCTTTTGGTAAATGTGGATCATTTTTTTAATAATATGTAAATAATAAATATAATATGATTATAATTGGTGTGTGCCTTGCTTGTATCACAACAAAGTTTCAAGTCGATTTATGGTGTCCTAGGATTTGTTATAGGATCATGAACATATATTGTTCGCTAGGGGTGCGTATGGGATGAGACGGTTCGGATATTTGGAAATCTTAAGAACCGTCCCGAAGTCGGAGATTCTAAAATAAATCTTCAGAACCGAACCATAGAAGAAAAAAAATCTCCGTCTCGAACCGTACCGAGAGTTCAGGAGTTGGGGATGGAGATTCAGTTCTAATGTGACGATGCAGTGCGATTTATCTAATACGAGAGATTAATCATAAATATAACATACAAATTTGAAAAAAAAAATCAATATAAAAATCACCAAACAGATACTCTTTTTAGTGGTCTCAAAATAAAAATTAAAACCATAATATGTAACACAATCCTAAATTCTAAACTTAATAACTTCTATAAAGCAATAATATTCTATTATTTGGGCAATTGTCCTTCTATTGACTTAGAACAATTATAATTAACTAATAATTTTGATAAATTAATATGAAACAAAAACTTGTATAAATTTATAATCTCAATATCTCTTACTTAACAACTTAACATAATCAATAAAGTTATATTTATAATTTATGTGATGTGGTAAAAAATTAAAATATGATATTTTTATATTGTTATAATATGATATTACTTGTTTAGAGTATGTTTCTCTTTTAAGTGCAATTCTAATCATTTAATTAATTTTAATTTCAAATTATTTACTCTATTGTTAATAATTAATGTTTTTTAAAATTCATAATAATTGCAATATTATGGTTTTTTTTATAAATATGTTTTATATTCAATTTAATTTTAAATAATTTGTAGTTAATTCAATATCAAAATATAAATAAAATAAAAATAATGCATATGTATTTCTATAAAATATTTAAAATCGGTTCTAGCTTCGGGTCCTCGATTCAAAGTGGTTCGGTACAGTTCTCGGTACGGGTATTTGAAAAATCTCCAAAATCGTACCACAAATATTTACTAGATGCGGTGCGTTAGGGGAGTCAAAAAGTCGATGGATATATTCGGTTCGGTGATTTTTTGGTCTGAATATTGGTTCAGGTTCGGTAATCTCCAAGTCCCGTGTATAGCCCTACTGTTTGAATGTGAACTAATTTAAAGTACTCATGGTAGAATAATACCGGGTGATATGCACACTTAGTGTGTGGATATCAATATTGTTGTACCACGTCCAACATGGTTCGGCCAACAAGAATCCACACCATACAAGGCTCACATTTAGGACATCAACAATCGAGAATATCATCTCAGGGTATTTCAACAAACATATTCTATAACCCCTTAAGGCAAAGAGTCGGATTCTATAGACAGGTCACCCCGAAGACATGACTTCGGGTAGAACAGTGAGAACAAATCAACCAACTAGACTTATACACCTCATAATCTCTCATGGGGTTGCCCGTCCAGCCTAGCCAATTGCTAGGCATATCAGGTCAATTCAACGGTCCTGCGTAACTTAATAAGAAAGAAAAATGTATCAATGTGTGTTATGCGACATCTATCATGTAATCCGTCACATCTAATTTTATCTTTGCACAATCCCTAACATTCTAACATATAGTATATGAGCACGTCTACGAATCATTACTCCTATAATCCTTAAAGACAAGAAAGAGAAAGAAATGGGAGCGGATCGAAGAGAGAGAAATAAAAGGAGAAAAAATCTTTCACTTTTGGGGCATTGGGGTATGTATTTGAGTATTGAGGATCCATTTCACAAATTTAGATCCGTGAGACCATCTCAGAAGAGACTCACTCACTGGTTACTACACCTCATACTTAGAGTAGATTGACTTCAATTTAAGTTGCAATCTTTATTTTTCAAAAAAAAAAAAGTTGAAATCTTTATTGAAAATTGGTGGGGCTATTCACACCCCCATTATTGATCAATACATCTGCCTCCGTATAATTGCCAAAATGTCATTCACTTAAAAGACTATATTACCCTTACTTAAAGAAGAAGTTCTAAATACACCCAAATCCTTCACCACATTCTTCTTCTTCTTGAACAAAATGAAACTTTTTTTTTACAAACCCTAGATTTTTTCAACACCCAAATTGTTGCGATATGGACAACAAAGAATTCATAACCCCAAATTGATTCGACATAAAATAAGCCGAACTTATCTCCGATGGAAATTCTCAAGTCGATGAGCTTGATATGAGGTATCTATATCTTAGCTCTTGCAAAGGCTCATTGGTATAAGGCTTCTTGATTAAGCTCGATTTTCTAGAAGGAATGAGAGCTCGGTTTGATCACTAACTCATGATCGGATATTTATTTAGATAAGATTTAATAACAAGCTCTTGCACACACCCGCATAACGGGCCTCAAATTCCATAAGCACTTATGTGATTCGAGAAATCCTAGTTATATCTTTTATAAATACCTCTTTATCGTATGGATTACATTACACACTTTACATGCTCTTACTGATATATGTTTGTTCTTACTCTCTTCCCCTGAATATCTTCTGACTTGAGTATTGGAGAGGGTACGCTGGAGCAATCCTCTGGCCCCCGTTTTGCAGGTAGTTTGGTGGAGAAAGGTGAGGTTTGGTGGAGTTAGGCGGAGTTCGGCGAAGAGAGAAATCGGGATAATTTGGTTGGAGCACAAATAATGAAAGTATATTCTTAGTTTCCAGGTTAAAGTATGTTATTCCTTCCAATTTTCAAGTTAAAAATATCGTTGATAATAGCGAAAGGCGACACTTGCACGATCATATACTATGGCACGATGGCCAAAAATTATTCCATTTATTGTAAAAAATCCATCGTGTCATGTGACATGTTAACAAAAAATCCATTCTATCATGCCATGTAACACGATGGCAAAAAATTCATCGTGCCATCATGGCATGTGACACGATGGCAAAATATCCATTACATCGTGCCATGTGGCATGATGGCAAAAAATCCATCGGGCAAAAAATTCATCGTGTCATCGTTCCATCTAGAGCTTTTCGTGCCATCGATCCTTTTGTTGTTGTCTTCCCCAACATAAGTACATAACCAGTCAACATACATACAAAATTACTTAAAGAATTACAAATTATTTACCCAATAATTACCTATGAAATCCTACTTAATTAAAACCGAAGTTGATGGCGACACATCGTCATCATCATCCTCCATGACCAGTCTTCTTCTTTGGTAAGTGACCAAGTCTCAAGGTATCGTCAATAGCACAACAAATTTTGGCACAGTTAATTGTTGATGTATTTAGTAATTGGGCGGCAAATAGTGCAAGGATAAAATTAGAAATTATGGACGTGTATTTAGTAATTATGTTACATTTTAAAAAGTGAATGGTGATGTATTTAATAAGTGGGTATATTTATCAATTTTGGGGTGTGATTATGTGAATTGCGCTACCCATTGAAAAAATGTGAAATTATGGTAAGATCCACATCAACAAATTGAAGCAAAGAGAGTAGATTCATACATTGAGAAATTGAGATAAATTATTCTTTTTTTGGAGAAAATTGAGATAAATTATAATCCGACTAATATGTCCATAAAATCCATGGACTAAACTGAAGTTACCTGAAAAATGTAGGATGTTTTAAAATAATTTCCTCGAAACGACGCCGGACGATTTTGTATCTTGTCACTGTTGGAAGTTTAGACTTTAGACCGTCAGGAGCCAGAAAAATTGTGGAGTGTTTTTCTGGGATGCTTGCGGCAATCTCCAGAGCCATTCACAAAATTCGTGGCCCCCATCAAATTCTTGTTGAGATTCTTCAGATATATCTTCGTATCCATTTTTGTCTTCTCTATTAATTTTATACCATCGAAGCACGGTTCTAGATTCTTTCTTTTATCTTTGTGAACTTCATTTTATTCTGGGCGAAAGCTTTCTGTTATTTGTTTCCAGATGAAATCATCGAGACGCTAATAAGGTCAGTTGAAGTTTTAATGATTGTACTGCCCCTTTGTTTCTGAAGTTGGTGAATTGTTTTTGGATAGACATGGGATCATCGTTTTATATGCTAATTTTATTAATGCATCTAATCATCTATATGGAACTGAAGATATTAACGGATCATTTTGTTTGTTCTGTTGCTGAAATAATATGGTAGTGGTGGTCGAATTTAAGGTTTTAGTTTGCCTCGAGTTCTGACTTTCTATATTTCTGTTTATAATCTTGTTTTGCCTTTTGGATTTTGGAAATGAGTGGAAAAGAAGAGGAGATAGTGAAAATATTACTTCGTCATGTGAATTTCTTTAAATATGTTAGTTTTTTGTTGATATGAGGCACCTTAAACATGATGCTATTATCTTTTGTTTGCAGCTTGTTTCTGTAGTTTTTGCTAGAAACTACTTGTCTCATGGTTCTTGAACTAAAATGTGGAATAAATGCATTTTTGGCTCATACCTAATAATTTTTACTCAAGTGTTGCTTGCTATTGTTTAAGGTTTCAAAGCTCCTGATTCAACTATGTTGACGGTTCACATCGCTGGAGCCTTTAACAGTTGCCCAGCACTTACAGATATGGGCATGCTGCAAGACGCTACTAGTTCCAAGTCGATGCATGTTAATCCTTTGATTCATATTGTCAATTCGACAGGTCCTATTAAGATCCTGTGTCATAAGGAATGGTCGAGCTGGTCTTTCTCGCGGAGTTTCAGTAATCAACTGAAACTCCAATATTTTTCGCACCAAATCACCTCAAAGAGATGGCTGGTGAGGCATTTACTTCTTCGCGTTCCCCCCAATATGCAAACACATTAAAAAGAAAGAGTATCCGCCCGTGGTTTAATTTCACTTATACCTTATTTCTGTTGTTTCTCTTGACTTGTATGTTTTTTCTAGTGCCGATCTCAAGAATCTATTTCTCCTGAAAATGAGTATCGATCATCACGCAATATAGCAATCAGCTTGTTTAGGCGATACCGGAATTTTGTTGAGCGTGGAGGAGGAGACAACCTGAAGGTATAATATGCACTTTACTTAGGTTTCATGTTAGGTTAATTTTGTTGGATAAGATACTAATGGAATGATTCTTAGGAGTTTATCAGCGCTGGTGTGAATGCATATGCATTGGGATGCACTGATGAAGGCTTGAGGAAAGAGCTTACTGATATGAAGGAGTCTGGTGTTGAAATCGAAGCAATGCAAGCCTATGGTGGAAGTACAGGTCTAAAGTCCACAATTATCTCCCAAGAAGTGAGTCGATCATATTTATTTACATTTGTTTTTGACAAAAAGATGCCGTTTCATGTTCTTGTACAAATATATCATCAGTTTTCGTATTTTATTGTGGTCACTTAATATCCATGTATTTAGTGGATTCCTAAGGCTTTTATATTTTTTCGAGCTAATCCTACACATCTATGTACTCGTAGATTTCGTCTTGTTGCAACTACATTTTGTCATGAGTACTGATTATTAGTTTTCAATGTCTGCAAAAAAAAAGTCCCGATGAGGGTAGAAAATCTTCAGGAATTGGTCTACTGATAACAACTTGAGCACGACCAGTATGACATTTTCTACTTGTGTAGGTTGATGAATGTATAATGTGGCTGAGCATTGTATTTATCACAATTCTTTGTACACCACAACCAACTGTAGTTCGATGGTCATCCACGCCTCCAGTGTCAGAGGAAATGCTGATCCAATGGAAGGGCTTCTGTGCAATCATAGCAAATGCCTACTACATGAGAGGAATGGCTTGGTGAGATCCTCCTAAATTTTTCTGTCTTATGTCTCAGTTCATATGTTGATATCAGTTATCAGCACTTGGTCTTTGAGCCTCACTTAATTTTAGTAACCTTCAAAGTTCATTATTATTTGCATAATCCTTTTGCAATTATCACTGTCCTTGGCTATCTTGTTTAATTGATCTTCTAGTTGTATCCTGTATGGGCTATGATTTAAGGGATTGTTACAAATACTACCCTTGAGGTTTAGCATAATTACGAAAAAGCCCAGTTATCTTTCACAACTACAAATACCCCTTAAACATTTGTTTCTATCTTACAAAATGCACCAAATGGATATAATACATTAGATGAGATTTTGTAATTTCAAAAGATACTGAAAGTAAGAATGATGTGTTTTGCTTGCATTTGTATCTCAATTCTCAACTCAAGGCTTCCGGTGAAGACTCTGCAATTGGAGCAGATGGCGGTGATGGGCCGTGCTGAAGAACCATCGCTTGTAGCCAGCCGTATGAGACTGGTTTTTAGCACACTTGAGGTCAGTTCCTATATTTTGATTCATAGGCTTGGCAAACTCTTTTGGGAACAACTATTCCTTACAGTTCAAAATCTTAAATTACTACGATTAGAATAAATTCATTAAACCTTATGGCAAATACTGTGTGTACATGAGGTTCATGAGTTCATGTTGCGTTTGTTCATTCATATGTTCATTGCAATTGCAGGTTGTGAGTCCACAGTGGCCGAGAGTGTGACATGTTATTTCCACATTAAGCAGACAGCAGTATTCCAGAATACAAATCTCAAGATTCGGCGTCTGCCCTTCTGTAAAAGATGTGATTCACTACTGTAATTATTTTAACAGCTTCTCACAACCCCCAATGGGAAGGAGAGAGGAGAAAATTGTCACTAAGACTTTTCATGCATATTGTTACAGGTGTAACCATCTCAGTGTTTATCAAGCTCACTCTTAAACAGTGACGCAGGCTTAGGAATGCATTTTTTTTTCTCGTCTCACCATTTTCATGACACAGGCTATTTGTTCAACTCACTGCATATTTAATTCTAGCTGACATGGTAATTGCCAGGAGTGAACAACATGTTCAAGAGGGTAAATTTGCTGAAATGATTACATTCGCACAATTTTTCCCCGGGAAAAACGACTCAGATCACTTGCTCTGTGTTTCCTCATGATACAACATTTAGACCAAAATTTCACAAATAGACAAGTAAAAAAAAGAAAAAAAGTCAAAACTATGGAGATTGAGATCTACAAAATCCATCACAAGTTCATAAATGAATGTGATTGTGAGATACAAAATCCATCACTAGTTTGTATTAGGAAGAAGGGCACTACTGTTTTTGAGCGCTTTCATTGCGCGCCAATGGACAGCTGCGGCAGTTTCAGAACTTCCCATCTGGTATATCAAGATTATAAGCATTAGAAAACAACTCCAAACCAAACGAGATAACTACACAGATTCCTTACCATCAATCAATGCATTTTCATTCATAATTGATAGAAAGCTGTTCTAAACACTCAAATATATCATGCTAATTAGATTAGAGAGATTCAGATTTACCTTGACCTCCATGGAGTGATAATCTTGCCACAGGCTTGCATCTTGATCATAAGTTGCAAGTGCAGATTCGTATAATTTCCGAGCATTGGCAAGACCAGTCTTGTCACCAGTAGACGCAAGGTTCGACTCTAGCTCAATGCAATTTCTGAATATAGCGAGTCCTGGATGAGGTAAAGCGAGAAACCTGTGGTTGAGAGAAATGACTATATATCAGAAACCATAACATCAAATACTGAGTGAAGGTATATCACCGCATTAACTGCTAGAAGAACACACCTCTTATACATCTTTCTTGCACTTTCAACTCCATCCCTCTGAAGAATAAAATTTAAAATTGTTGATGAGAGTGAAAACCCACTATCACTCCCACCATACTTGGCCAATACCAAAATTGAAGTCTCCACAAGCTTGTCGAAATGACGTCTCTGGTTTGCAAAATATTTCAACCCCTACAACGCAATTGTAAATAAACTCCACAAGTTACAATGTGATATGATCATTCCTCATAAATGGGTAAGACACACATATGTCAGCAATTTCAAGTGACACTGAAAACTGAATGAATGAAGAATAAAGTTTTATGGAAATGAAACACCTCCACCATTCAAAGAAAGCAAAATCCCTCCTGCTCTACATTTAACTGTTCCGTTAAGCGAGATTAAGGGAGTAAAGTCGTAAAGGTCAACAAATGGAACCCAAATCACCTAAAAGCTCACATAAATTTCATTTTTACTCATAACTAGTGAAATCCATGCATGCCATATTCATGAGTAGAACTTTAAGATATATTATTATGGAAACGCTCTGGATACCTATAATGACAGGAATATTGTGCATTAATGTTACAAGTCTTTCTTCTTTCAGGAGAAAAAAACCAAACACACACACACATAAACACATAAAGAGGAAATAAAGCATTGAAACTTCTGGCATACCATAATCCACAAGTTTTCTGCTTCTGAAACACCAACTTTCATCACAATATTTCTCAGAAGATCAAAGATGTATTGCAGATCACCCTTGCTTGGTGAAAGAGATTTATCCTCTATACATCTCATTTCCAAGGAGAGCCGTAAAGTCCATAACTGCACTGCATCCGGAAATTTTCCAGAGCAGAGCTTTTCTATCAGCATCTTAGCATCACTCAACTTTCCCAGGTGCAAAAGGAATGAAACATGTTGGCAAGCAAGATCTTCGGTAATGCAGCCCATACCCACAGCCTTATCAAATACTGTCTGAAGATGTGAAACAACGTCAATGGCATGACCATCAGAGTCGAAATGAACGGCATCTTCTCCATTCCTATTGTCATCACTGACTGCATCCATGAGAAACTTTACATAAAGCTCAACCATCATAGCTGATGGTACAAACTTCAAACCTTCATCGTAAACCTACAGATGAAATATACGCAAGGTGAGTAACAAATGTAACTACAGAAAACGAGTATATAGATATAAACCTAATCAAAAGAAAAAGGGCAACACCTGAACTGCTTTGCCTAATTTCTCAGGATTTGCTCGTTTAAGATCTGCTACTTCAAATCTTGCAAGCCAGTCCCAGTACAGTGGCTCCTTTGAAAAGCCACTTTTCATGTCAGTAAGTATCTTTTTTCGCATATCTTCTGAATGAGCCAACTCCGTTGCTTCCAGTATTTCCAGAAACCGTGTTCTGAGACTGAAAGCCGTAGGTAGGGCTTCAATTGCACTGCTATAAATAGTATTTAGAATATTCAAGCTCTGCTGCCTAAACACGTCCAGCTTCCCCTCAGATTCCCCATCTTGAAGACTAGGTTTCTTGTCATCATCCCCACTCTCATTGAGGGCCATAAATAATTCCTTATTCTCATTTCTCCACTGTTTCTCATCAGCACTCTTGTGATCAATAGCTAGGGTTACCTCATCCTCCCCTAAGGCGACCTTTCGAGCTTTTAACTTGTTAAGGTATGTGAGCTCCATACGAAGATACTCTACCCATAGGTCCTCAGAAGCTGGGCACGCTCTCAAACCATTTTGCATAAGAGCACGGGCAGCTGCAACATTTAGGTTGCTATCGAATTCCCAAGCAGCAGCGTAAATCCATACACTAGGTACTTTTGGATGAAATCTTACTAATTGCGCCAGAACCTAAAATTATTACACAGGAAATAAGACTTTCACTGTCTGCCCCAATTTATGCATGATAATGGCGAAAAAAGAATCAAATTAGTATATTCATGTTATCTAACTACATAAAATAATGCACATCAAATTACTTAAAAATTATCAATTTGTTTTATGATTAAGAAAATGAAACTCTCTTTTATCTTTCAGTAACTTAAAACAAAAAATATGGGAACTTTTTACACTGCCAGAGCAAGGAACAAAAAGAAGTCATGAATCAAATGGTTCAACATCGACCCACAGTAATTAATCGTTCACACAATCACAGTTTAAATATCCTACCTTGCGAAGTTCCTTCAGTGATATAATGGTTAACAATCACACAGCTCGGAATGTGAAAATCACTAATGAAGAATGATAAAACAACATAATCTCACTTCTAATGACATGGTAAATAAAGAGTTAAGTGTTCCACAGAAACGATACCTTTTTCATCCGACCGTGTCCTCGCGCTCTACAAAATTCCAAATACTGAAACCACAGCTCAATATCTCCCTTAAACCGGTTCGTGGCTAGCCGGTAAATGTCGAGAATCCTGGCCACGCCGGCGTAATCTGAGACCGATTTTTTCGAATTTTTGCTGCCGGTTTTTCTTGAAATAGATTTTTTACGAAGGAGGCGGAGGGCGTCGAGTTGCTTTTCGTAGTCTATGTAGGACACGAAATCCTGCTTCAGGGGGCTTGGCCTCTTGAGGCGGTACTCGAACTTGCGGCGCTGTTTGACTATCTCGGCTATCTCTTGGCGGCTGAACAAACCGCGCCGCTCCAGGTCGTCTAGCTCATTGAGCATGCGCTCAAGCTTGAATTGCACCACGTCCGCCATCTTTGGAAAACTCCGTGCAAGTTTACGATCGTGTTTGTGGGTGGATGAGCGGCGGCTTGCAGGGAAAAGATGGCAGTCGCCTGTTTCTCTATGCGATTCGAGGGGGGATGGAGGAGAAGATGTTAGCGGGCTTCAGAAATGGGCTGAAATAGGGTTTGCCGTTTGAATGGGCTAACTAAATTTACAAAACTGGACGTCTTAGTTGGGCTCCTTTTTGTACTTGATATTTGATAATTGACATATCTGTTATTGACCTTTTATTTATTTTTTATTTTTTTGAAAAATACCTTTTATTTTTATTAGGTCAAAATACAATAACACCCCATGAACTTGGCCCTATATCTCATTACCCCCTAAATTTATAAATGTAACACTTACCTCCCTCAATCAAAGTATAATTAAATGTTTACACAAAATTGCTCTTATAATTAATTTTACCATGATTTAATGATGGCACCTTAATTTTAATTTCATGTTCTTTATTTAAATAGTTTTTTTTAGAAAAAACAACGTGTAACTTAACTAGTTAAAAAATTACAAATATTTTAATAATAGATAATTTTAACAAATAAAAATCATATATTGAATGAGGAAATTATTTTGATTATTTGAGTTTAATATAAAGTTAACTTTCAATTTTTAAACTCTTTCCAATAATACAAATAAATATATTTTCGTATACTGATATGTATATATTATTTTTTAAAATAATAACGATATATGTAATGGTTTAGTAATAAAGAAGGAATAATACATTTTTTTGTGTAATGTTTAAATATTTTAAATAATATTTTCCCAAATAAGAAGATTTAGTGTCTAAAATATTTTAATAGAATTAATTGAATGTGCTTTCAATTCGTTTCATTAATAATATTAATTATCCATTAAAGATGGAAATTTAATAATGCTATATTTTCGGACTATGAATTATATTAAATAAACAAGAAATAAATGAAGAGGTGTAAAATTTATAACTAAATTAGATTTAAGAAAAAACATTTATTCATTTTTAATACAAAATAAAAGTTTATTTAAATTAAATAGTTGTATTTTATTTATTTTCATTAATCTTTCATTTTTTTATACTTTTATTGTACATTGCTTTAGTTTTTCAAAGTTTAAATTACTATATACAATTTAAAAAAATATTTTTTGAATTTAATAAGAATGTAAATCAAATCAGGTACAAAATATTAAAACATTACTAAATATTATATATATTCATTTTTACAATGGTAGTTTTGTCCATACATTGAATTATACTTTGATAAAGGGGTGTAAATATTACATATACAAGTTCAGGGAGGTGAATGAGACATAGGGCCAAGTTCATGGGGTATTATTATATTTTGCCCTTTTTATTATCGTCTCCTTTGAGGAATTGAGGCTTGAGTTTTTTAGATTCTTATTTATATTTATTGCTTTCTTTGAGGAATTTGATCAAGACAAAAGATGTAAAATGACACGCTCAACCCAGGGGCGGAACCAGGATTCGGTAGTTTGGGGGGCCAATAATGTCCATTGAATTTTTGGCCATTTTCCATAATATTTTTTAACCGTGACTTTTAAAAATATTGTTTTAGCCATTTTGAGTTTATTGTCCATTCTGTTATTTTATTAAATTATTTCTCAATCCCAAAAAATATTTCTCAATTCCAAGAAATGCATCGCATCTAGTTTTTCAAATTTACTAAGTAACTCTCCAAAGAATGCAAGGAATGTATGACCGTCATTTTTTGGTCAAAAATGGATAAAAAATATATTTTTGAATAATATGACTATTTTTCATCTTTTGAAAATTTGAATGGCTAAAAAAGTCTATTTACACGTAATAAAATTTAGAATATATTATGTTTTTGTGTTAAATACAATGTAAATATTTATCATTCAAACATCTCAAAATACATAATTATATACAATTCCAAGATATTAAAATTTTGAATGTTTCTCTTGCATACCACGAAAATCATCAGGAAAATAAGTTAATATACACATTATGGTGTATTGAAATGAGAACTTGAAGTATGTAAGGGTATAGGCCCACAAATTCAAAAAATAAAAATCTTGACATAATTTTTTTCACCAAAAAAGAAGCCAAAAATACATATAAAAAATTTGAAAATAATTGGCCCCCTACAAGGGAATGTAGGTCTGCCCTGGCTCAACCAATGAATTATGACTTAATTATTTCTTCCATCAAATGGTGTTTAACCGAGCTTATAAGCTCTTCAAAATATTGATGTTTAGAACTTATAAGTTCTCCATTAGTGTTTGGTAATCTTTTTCAAAAAAAAAATTATATTCTCCTAAAATAAAATGTTAGAAGCTTATAAATTTTGGTCATTTTAATTACAAAAATGTCATTACTAACATGTTGTAAGCTTTTCCATCTTATTGTATCCAAACATTTCAAGCACTTGTTTCTAAAATATGATCTAACATCTTATAAGATCTTATTTTAAAATTAAGGTGGGATCTAGCCACCTCTTTTTAAGAAGTCCTTATACTCCGAACATCATATTTTGAGAGCTTACAACACTTTACCAAATACTTTTAGGCTTCATTTGGATGGAAGGATTTGAGCTATGAATTTTAAATCCATAATAAGAAATCCATTGATGTTGTTTGGATTACGTCATTCTATAATGGATTTCAAATCCTTGGAAGCTATTTTTGGTATCATTTTGGAGGATTTCAAATCCTTCCTATTTGGAGTCATTTGAAATCCTTACCTAAATCCCATCTCCAAATCCAAATCCTTCCATCCAAATGCAACCTTAGATTACTTATAAGCTCAACCAAACACCATCTAAGTATTTCAAATTTAATTACGAATATTATTAAATCATTTGAACTGCTTCGATATTTTTCTTCTTTATATCCACAGAGTTTTTGTGAAGTCATAGAACTTTCATTCTTCCATTTCTTGGTTCCAAAATGTTATTTCAAGTCTTCCATCTTTTCTTGATTGCATCTCTTTTATTCAGTCAATTCACAGCTACAACGATACAAAAGACTTACATTTGAACTCACACACAGGACTAGGAAAAAATGAAACTGTAGCTACAAAGGACTTAGTTGGAACCCACACACAGTACTAGGGAAAATAAAAGCTGAAAATATTTTTGTTTTGCTACATTGAAAATAGTTTATGAGAATGAGAAGTTAACTACGCTCGTTAATCATGATATTTATTATTTTTTGAAACTTAAAAACATGTTTTAGTGAAAAACTATTTGGTAGAACAATATACAACAAATTTAAATAATCATAATTTGAAGATATTATATCTGGTGCTTAAATATTATATTCCATTTTTTTTTTCTGTTTTCCAAGTTACGTATTAATTTTTTCTTTATTCCAATTGATGTGTTGAATAAAGCAAAAGGAATGCCCAAGCAATCGTAGCCAATAATCTTTGGCTTATTTATAAAATTAAAGTAAATTAAAAACATGTCCAACAAAACAATGCCAAAAATTATTTTTTCTTCTAGGTGAAACAGAGTTCATAGTATTGTTTTCAAATAATTTATCATTTTTTAAAAGGTCTTGAGAAAACAACATTGCGGGGCCTGTTTTCTAGTTATTTTTTTTTGGTAAAAATAGTTTTCAAATTTTAAATCAATAAGAATTTTAAAATATAAATTAAAGTTTTATATTCTCGAATAGCTCCATAAATTTATTATATACAATAAAAAATTTAATTGTATTGTAGTCGTACGTAGTAATAAAATAATTTTATTTTATATACACATGCCAAGTTGATCGATGGTGACATTTTGAAAATGATCAATACATCTGCTAGGTCGAAATCCTTAATTTCTAATAGGTAAAATATGGAGAAGAAAAAATCGGCATTCAATAGTTACGAGTATATTATGAATACTTATTAAAAATTAAAATTAAAAAATTGGCAAAAGTATAAAAATAATTAATATACGGACTCGTAGATGTATCTGTAAAATATAAATATAAATTAATTATTCGAAAATTAAAATAAAACTTATGAGTAGAACCGGCTCAAAATTTCACCAAGCTGAAATTTCTTGTGGTTCAACCTAGCATCAACGGCTCGACCAAAAATACACTTGTTGGGTTGGGCCTAAAGAAATTTTTGCCCTATGAAATTTCGTCCGACCCTACCCTACCCTACCCAATTCATATAAAAATAATATTAAAATAACCCTTATTTTTATTCCCAAATAATTTGTTTATATTCATATTTTACACCTACGTCTACGAGTCCATATATTAATTATTGTTTTATTTTTTCCCAACTTTTTAATTTTAATTTGTAATAAATATTCATAATATAATTGTAAATATAGAATGCCAAATTTTTCTCCCCATATTTACCACTAGGAATTAAGGATATCGGCATAATAGATGTATTGGTCGTTTTCAAAATGCCACCATCGATTGACTTAGGCCACTTGACAAACTTCAATATGTGTACAAGAAATAAAATTAGTTTTTGATCATACGTATGTGTACGGTAAAACACGAGTGAATTAAAAATTTTATTGTATATATAATAAATTCATGGATGTTAAGTTTATTGGCCCATTGTTGTGTTGGCCCATTGCTTAATAACATAGCCCATGTTCAACAGCCCAATTAAGCCACACAAGCCCACTCCTCTTTGATCCTCGGGTTATTTGTTCGGACTGCGAGATCTCACTCCCTTGTCCGCGGATCCTCTCTGGTTGATCTTAGGTGTCCATTTGTTGGATTAATCTGAGCCATCACTGGCCCTATAAACTCTCTGGTACCCGAAACCCTAATTCATTCTGCAAGTTTCTTTCTCTCTCATCTCTTGAATCTTCTATCTGAGTTTGGTGCTCTCGTTTATTTCTCTCACTAGAAAATTCCAGATCCTCGCTGGATCTTCGAGTGATTCCTGGTTGGGATACAGATCTGTGTGATTCAAGCGTGTGTCCACCATCTATAGGTGTACAATCCCACTTCTGAGTGAGATTAGGGTTTACTGGATTTCTGGGGTATTTTCTAGGGTTTTCTGAGTGAAAACACTTTCGAGGGCTTGTTTGGAAGTTCTTTGTGGCGAGGCTATTCTTGGGTGCTTTGCCTTGGTTCTCTCGGGTGATTCGTGGTGACTTTGTGTAGGGATTCCACCCCCGAGCCGAACCTATTCTATATTCGATTTTAGGGTTCTATCCCTTTATATTCTTTGTGTTATATTTCTTTACTTGTAACATGTAGTTCCATTTTTGTACTTTACATTTCTCGCAATCGAGTTTAGAGTAAATTTGTATGAATAGGTTTTCGATTGAGTCTATAATTTGTTATTCTAAGACTGTATCGATCTGTTGAGGCGATAGATACCCAATAATGGTATCGAGCACCTATCCGCCTTGGTGGGTTGGTGCTTCCGGTTCTTGTCTTCTTGGTGATCCGTTAGCTCCTGGTATATTTAGTTGTGGTGAGAACCCGGGACTCGCCTCCTGGTTGTAAAGCGCTTGTTCCTTTTCTCTTTATCTTTACTTTCGATTTAGTTAGTTAGAAACCCTAAGCTTAAGCCTCTTGACCCCGTGCCTTGAGTGCGGTGGAATCTGAGGTGCGAGGGGATCCACATGTTCTTTAAATCCATTTTTGTTGATCTTGATTTCTTGGACTCTGTGTGGTCATACGTTGCCTTACTTGTTTACTTTGCTTTGTGTTGGACTCTGTGTGATCCCTTACTTGCCTCTTATTTTCCGTTGTCATTTAAATTGGACTCGTGGTGGTCCACCTACTTGTTGCTTCGCTATTCTATTTGATAATTGTGATACTTGCTATTGTGTTGTATTCTTGTGATATTATCTATGGCATTATCCGTGAATACGGCTAGTGTATCTGGTTATCATATGGAGCCCTTTAATGGGAAAACCGACTTTTCTATTTGGCCACAAAAAATAAAGGGGATTTTAATTCAACAGAAATGTTATAAAGCTATTGATCAAAAGTACTCTGATAAAGATACTGCTGAAATAAAGTATGAGCTTGATGAATTTGTTTACTCATCCATTATCATTAATCTATCTGATGTTGTTTTGAGAAAAGTTGGCAAGTTAACATCTGCCAAGGCTCTTTGGGAAAAATTGCAAGAACTCTACACTGAAACTTCCCTACCCTCAAAACTCTTTCTACTGGAAAAGTTTTTTAGATTTAAACTTGATTTGACTAAGGATATGGATGAAATTTTGGACGTTTTTACAAAACTGATACAAGATATCAAACTTACTAGTGATAAAAATATTGATGATTATACCCCTATTGTGTTGCTGAATGCTACTCCTGATTCCTATGTTGATGTGAAATCTGCCAATAAGTATGGTAGAGACTCTATTACCCTTGATATAGTTATTAATGGCCTTAAGAGTAAGGAATTAGATCTGAAAATATCCAAGGAAAATGAACAGAGATCAGGGAAACTTATGCATGCTAGGGGTAGAACTGAGAACAGGAAAAATGAGAATAACAACAACAAAAATTCTAGTAGAAAAAGAAGCAAAAGCGAGAGGAGATCCATTTAGACCTAAGAACAATAGGAAGTGTTATAACTGTGGTGAACATTGTCATTACATCAAAAAATGTACTAAACCCAGGAATAACCAGAACAATAAAAATCAAATCAATGACTCTGTGAACTTGACAACAGGCAATGATCATATGGGTGATGTATTTATGGTGCATGAGTTGCATGATTGTGTGAATGTTGTGCCTTCAAATTCTTTTAGTGAAAATAATTGGCTTATTAATGACTCTGCTTGCACATTTCACATGACACATTTTAAACACTTGTTTGCCTCTTATGCTCCTGTGCAAATTGGATCTAATTCCATGGCTAATGATAAAAAATGTCAAGTTATTGATGTTGGTACTGTGTGTTTGAAACTTGATTCTGGTTATGTTTTGACTCCGAATGATATAAGGCATGTCTCTGATTTGTCTAATAACTTGATCTCATGTGCTATGCTTGAGCACGATGGTTATGAGGGGAGATGGGATAAGGGTTTGATGAAAATCATGAAAGGTTCCCTTATTATTGCTAAAACTGAAAAGAAAAGAAATTTGTATGTTTGCTATGTTGAGTCTGTTCCCGTATGCAAAATTCTATGAGTAATTTGAACTCGTGACCAATTTGAATTCTCAGAAAGATAAAATCAATTTTGGCATAAAATGCTTGGTCATATAAGTTCTAAAGGACTTGAATTGTTGCATCAAGAAGGCTGTTTTGGTAATTATAAACTTACTTGTGTGCCTTTTTGTGACTTATGTGTTTTTGGTAAACAACAAAGCGTTAGCTTCTCCACTTTCTCTTATCCAAAACAATCTTCTTGCACTGATATTCTTGAATACTTACATGCGATGTTTGAGGTCCAAACTAGTGTTCCTACCCATGGTGGGAACATATATTTTCTATCTATGATTGATGATTTTTCAAGAAAAATGTTTATATTTCTTATGAAAAACAAGTCTGATGTTTTTGAAAAACTTCAAAATTGGAAAACCTTGATAGAAAATCTGACTGGGAAAAAGATTAAGTATTTGAGAACTGACAATGGGTTGGAATTCTGTAACCAACTCATTGATCAACTTTGTGTTGAATCAGGCATTGTAAGGCACAAGTTTGTGCCTTACACCCCCTCGAAAAAATGGGGTTCTGAGAGGGTGAGAAATATGTTGAGTACATCTGGTGTTCGCCTTATTTTTAGCTTCACCGCAAGTGAACGGTGCAGTTAATAGATAGAGTTAGCAAGGTCGATCCCATAGAGACTAATAAATTTGTGTACTACGTATTGAGATTGTAATATAATTATTTTTATTCAGACGATCGAATGTTGATGGTTGGTTTGTAAACTAAAACAAGATTTTATCATAAAAAGACAAAGTAAAGAGTTTGATTGAAAGATCAAGGAGATGAATGGATTCCAGGGTTATGGTTTTAGTTAATATCCCTCTTGTTATCTGATTAATCAAAACCAAAGTTATTATGATTCTTACCCTATAAGACAATCACAAAAGTATTTTACCCTCTCTCTCAAGACATAATAAAAATATTGATTGGATTATCTATGCTAGCACCTCTACTCTACATAAGATAACCAACTCCCAAAAGCATAAAAGATCATTTATCCTCACAAATATTCATAGACTTCTCAAACATGCATAATATTCATGTCAAGGACTTAAGATCTAGTATTGAAACTCATCTCTCGAATTATGAATCAATACATCAAACAAGTTAAACCAATGGCCATTTGATAAAACAAGAAATAAAACAGAGTACTCGAATAGGGTTTGAAATAATAACTTCAATTTCAATTAAACATCAAACGAAATTATCCATTAACCTAATCCCAAACTCTAAAATCACAAGGTGTTTAGCCGGACATGGGAAATAAACAATTCATAGACAAATTATTCATGTTCCTATCTAACTAGGTGAAAGTAAAAGATACAATGGAATAAGCAAACTCAGGGATATTGATGATCTCTCGGTCAATCTTCAATCCTCAAGCGTGTGGTTGCGACCTCGATTAATCTCTCGAATCCTCCGGTAGAAGGTTGCTCTTTTCTCTACTTTCTAAGGCAAAAATCGGTGTGTCTTTGTTTGGGGCCACCTCATCTCTATTTATACTCCCGTTGGGCCAAAACCTAAGTCAAAATCGCATAAACCTGACTTTCCCGCACAGACGCACGGTCCATGCGCTTACGCACAACCAACCCGTGCGTCAGGCCGTAAGAAAACTCTCTTTTTGAATTGATGCACGGCCGTGCGTCCAGCACAACCAGCTGTGCATCCCCTGTGAAGGATGAATCCTATTGTGCTACTCATGCTCGCCCGCCTTGCCTGAGCACAGTCCGCCGTGGCGTGGCCGTATTTTTGCCTGGTTCGCCTAATCTTTTCGCGGTCTAGCTCCAAACTTTATGTATTCTTGATGGTTCTTTACCGCAATGCTCCGATTTGCCACCAAAGTGCTATAAATGTCGTTTAATTTCTACAAAACGAGCAAAGCGTAATATATTTTCCATTTTATAAGAATATGGTCCATTTTACTCGCTTAATGCATGCATATCAACTTATTCTATCCACAATTATGCTCAAATTACATGCAAAACTCATACTAATCAAACTCCCAAATAAACACTTGACGATCTCGGTCAACGCTTTATAAACAAGACCAAACACAAGTGAGAGGAATGAAAAGCAATCAAGAACAACACATCAAAACTCATGTTGTTTATCCATAGGCGTCAAGCAATAAATCAACCAAGCCTCAAACATCTATATAGAACACATGTCAATTAAAACCATGGCAAATGCTTTGAATCACGACTCTCACTGATCACGTGTATGCTATCTTCTC
The DNA here is from genome assembly GCA_016081115.2 of Rehmannia glutinosa. NCBI lineage: Eukaryota > Viridiplantae > Streptophyta > Magnoliopsida > Lamiales > Orobanchaceae > Rehmannia > Rehmannia glutinosa. The sequence continues at coordinate 254,753 of JABTTQ020002398.1, read as the reverse complement.
AAGTGTATAAGGGACGTGTTTACGCTTAAATCATATCAATGTTGAAGAATTACCATAAGCTTGCAAATCGTCTCACATCTCCACCACTAGAATGTATGCAATTCATGAATCAAAAAAGATTTTTTCTGTTGGTTGTAATGAAGGCTCTTTGGTTAGGGTAGGGAAATATGGATAAAGTGACTCAAACTCGAGCGTATAGACTGGTAAGCACACCTTTCATTCAACTCAATCATCCTCATTTAAACTCAGTATGCTACTCAAATCACCCCTCGTTCTTATCAACTTTTCATATCCCCTTTTTTTCCTTTTCTTTCATAGACTCCAACTTTCTTTCACCTCACATCACAAATCCAGCCTACAAGTTCATTCAAAGCAAACTCATTTATAAAGTCGATTTTTTTTCCGACTCTTTCATGAGTATTCATCCTTTCTTTTACTCATTTTCTTTCTTCTTTTATTCCCATCAACCAACACTTGCACAATTATCTAAATTCTTGATGTCATCTCATTCAACCTTATTCAATCTCTTACTCAATGTTATACGCTCAAGTCTAGGGTAACAAATATATCAAGTTAAGGCTTGAAATGTGGCTCTCAAAAATTAGGCAGCATGCTCAAATTGGCTTACTAGGGAATTCAATGTCATTAGGTAGGCAAAAGGCTTGAAAGACTTAACAAAAATGGCCTTAAATTATTTTCATAAATCGCATACAACATGTGGCCTTGACAGAGATACCAGAGCAAGTTCTAGAATTCTAATCAACATGAATGACACACTCAAATCAACAAACACGACTGCATAATATGAAAGCAGTAAAGGCTCAAAGCTCACATGCTTGCAAATTCGTAATTCAAAGCATAAAATCCATGTTCTCAATATCCACATGTTCCATATCATCTATTCTCATCATGATCAATTCGCACTCAACACCCAATTCAAACTAGCACAAAATATTTTTCAAAAAAATCTCCCAAGTCGCAACACACACCACAAAAATAGTTTACTCACTCCCTAAAACCTACTAAAGCAATAAACATGCTAAAATTATAAACGTGCTTCTAATGCAATGCAACTTATATGCTCTACATGCAACTATATGAATGCAAAAACTTGTCCACACTTCTCATATCAAAATATGCTCTCTCTCCCCCCAAACTTGAATGGAATTATATCACACGTAAGAGAAGATAGAATTTCAACAAAGAAAAATGTGGAGTGGACCTAACTCATCATGGGGGTGGCGGTGGATAGTGGCCCGAGAGATGTGCCACCGGTGCATCTAACGCATCATATCTAGCATCTCCGAGTTCCACCGCATTGTTGTTCTCAAAAGCACGAAATTCATCGTGGTGCAACAAATTGCGCCCTTGAAGGTTAATAATCTAGCATCATAATCATATCCTCCGCGCCTCACCCCCGGTGAGAGCTCTCGAGTAAGTCGCGCCTCTTGACAGAATTCTTGCTCGAATCCCCTTCTTGCCTCTTGTACTCCATCTCTTCGCCACCACATCATTCTCATCGGGCGGAGGCCGGTGATCCTTTGCCTTTTCCTTGCAATCGTGGCCTCCATAAATCTATTATGCGCCTCGAGTTCAACAAAAAAGTTGGCATGATCATTTATATTGTCCATGATGGTGAGCGGCGTGTTAGGCAGTGGGAAAGCGTTCCCAGACTTTTGTTGGCAGAGGTACATGCCCTCCTCTTCCTTAATTATCTTCATTTGGCGCAGAACTGGCAGGTTGATCCTCCTTCCACCCTCAATCGACTCCAAGCCTCCAATATCAACGTTAAAGTGTCGGGCAATGGAAGTGATCATACCTCCAATCATAATCGTGCCACTACTCTGCTTGGCCACATGTTCTATCTGCTCAGTGAAGTAGGCTGCCGTGTTATATGGTGTGTTGGTCAACATACACCATAACACATATAGATCCCTGACTTGTATCCCCCATTATTCTCTCTGGCATAGATGGAGGATGAAGTAACCCACTGAATACACCAGAATATAGGTTTCCGAACCCAAGAGGATTTATCACTCCATGCTTCGTAGACCATGGGACCTATTTCTGGTGTCTACACTAGCAATCGCCAGAAGTCATACTGCTTATAGTTCCCGGCGGCTCGGAAAGGCGCATTCGTTGGCACTCAAGATAGTGTTTAGTTGGGCGATAGATAGTCATCTACGCACGTTGCCCAATCGAAATCGCACCTCAAATGGTTCGGATGCTCCTCCCTATTTCAATACCTCAATCAGTGTCGAGAAATTCGAGCGTGAGTTTCTTATAAGTCACCATTTTTCCCTCATAAAAGTAGTCCACCCGACTCTCTCAAAAAGTCACCAAACGTCATCGTGTATCCCAATGAGTTGGGTACACTCATCATCGGCATAACGTGTAGGTGTCATTGGTCGGGTGACCAACTTATTCCATCTTTCCAAGTCATTATCTTCCGTGAGTACTACCCCATAAGCCGTGGGGCTATCGGGTGCACTTACTACGCGTGCCCCCTCAGGCGTCTCCTCCTATCTTGAAGACTTCTCCTTTCGGCCATTGTTTTGAATTTGTACCTAGCAAAAGCATATATGAGATTCCGAATAGACCAAGTGCAAACAAGAATATGATGAATTCAAGTCAAACAATTCATATAGAGCATAGTGGCTCCTCCCTACAAATTCAATCAAAAATTAACCCCATGGTTCAACATCAAAATAAATGTAGAGAATCCTAGTCACTAACACCCTAAATATCAATGCTCATACAAGAATTATCTATTATTCAACCCAATTTTCACCAATTCAACATGCTCACAAGGTGTTTGATAAAATGCCTCATAGAAAAATTCAAGTAAAACATGGCAATTCTATCACAACATGCACCATATATAAACCTCAATGCTAATTCCACAAGAAATTCGAACAAAAATATGTAATTCTTACCGAAATTCCCAAAAATCAAAGGCGGCAATTGAAGACCTAGGTGCTAATTCTCAATCAAAACTCCATCAAACTCAAGAATTGTGTAAGATTATTGTGCAATAGCATGGAAGTGTCGAATTATATTTGAAAATCAAGTGCAATTTCAAAAAATTTGGAGATAGGATGAGAGATCCTTGCTTTGGGTTCGAGGGTTATATGAGAAAAGTGAGGAAAATTACCTATTCGTGAACTTAAGTCTGCCTCAGCGGACAGACGTACGGGCCGTGCATCAATGCACGACCTGCCCGTGCGTCATGCCGTGAGTTCTCCCCAAACTTCGCAATTGCGCATGGGTCGTGCCATGCGCACGGGCTGCCCGTGCGCCAATGCGAAGTGATATTTTTGTAGATTTTTTTTTAATAAAAAAAGCAAATAAATCCTATCTAAGTATGGGAAAAAACAAAAAGTAAAACAACAAACCATTGGGTTGCCTCCCAACAAGCGCTAAATTTAACGTCTATAGCTTGACGTCTGTAATTGTGGACCACGGATTCCACGAGGTGATGTATGCCACCTCTTCATGTAGTTCTCCTTGCCATTCCAACTCGCTTATGTTCGTGCCTCATTTGAATGCTTCTAGTGAAGGTATCACACGTCGGTCAAATGCCATATTCTTCCCATTCTCATCGTGCGAGCGGCAGTACACGCGTACTTCTGAGTTGTTGTCTCTCTTCGTGTGATTCGCCTTCTCACTTTTCAGTAATTCATGCACGTGATCTAAAGCACACACACAAACGCCCAAGTTAAAAGTATTAGCACATGAATCAACGACTGATAAAGCTTAACAGTTCTTTATTTTATCATGAGTTTTCACAACCATATAGATGGAGAATAACACTTGCTCATCATTAACTCGTAATGTGAGCTCTCCCTTTTGCACATCTATGAAGGCTTTTGCGGTGCCTAGGAATGGACGCCCAAGTATCAGAGGGACGTCACGATCTTTCTCCATGTCAAGCACCAAGAAATCCACGGGGAATATAAATTTGTCTACTTTCACGGGCACATCCTCTACGATTCCCTTAGGATATTTGAGTGATCTATCCGCAAGTTGCAAGGTGACAGTGGACAGCTTCACCTCTCCCAATCTAAGTTTCCTGAAAAAAGGGCATTAAGTTAATACTTGCTCCTAGATCACAAAGTGATTTATTAAAGAAAAAACTACCAATTGTACAAGGGATAGTGAAACTCCCCGAATCTTTGAGCTTCTATGGTGATTTTCTCTCGAATGATTACGCCGCACTCCTCGCCAAGTTAATTGTCTCGAACTCGCCAAATTTTTCTTCTTGGACATCACTTCCTTCAAAAACTTCGCATAGTTGGGCATCTTCTCCAATGCGTCTACACAAGGTATATTAATATGCGCTTTCTTAAAGATGTCCGAGAAATTTAGCAAATTGGGCATCTATCTTTTTCTTTTGAAAACATTGAGGGAAAAGGGAGTGGAGTAGAAAGTTTTGAAAGATCGAGTTAGAGAAAGATTTAAGCTTCTCGGCCCTTTTTGTTTATCCTTAGGTCCTTGGTTCCATCATCGACCTCAATGTTGCCCTTTGCTACAATATGTTCATCTCCGTGGGTCGAATTCCACTGCTTCGGCATTACGCACGACCGACCTATGCTCGGATGCACAAGTCGTGCGCGTCTATCTTGTTCCTGGTATTTTTTGGCACCACGCATGGGCTGCCCATGGCCGACACATGGGTCATGCGTGGCTCCGATTTTTCATCATTTCCTGGAATTTTCGGCCTCTCATACTCCATACCACTCCTCATAGGAATGGCGTTACACTAGGGGTGTCAATTAGGTCCATCGGGTCGGGTTCGGGTTTTTTTGGGTCGATTTTCTTATGCTCAAAATGCATCAAAAATAAGTAAAAATAAAACAACTACATTTTAGACAAATTGGTAACTTCGTGTCGGGTTCGTGTTACCAATGATCGTTGCTAATTGACAATTTGGGTTTCTAGATTTTTCATTTATGAATCATATCTTTGTGATCGTTGCTAATTGCCAATTTGGGTTTCTAGATTTTTCATTTATGAATCATAGTGTGCTTAGCGCATGACATGTGCTTCGATCTTGTCTATCTTGCCTCATCTTTATTCAATCGTTCCTCATTTCATTCATAAACGAACTCGTTTGACTCATGAACGAGGTAAGAATGTCCTCCAAAGATGGCTTAGACTGCGTTAATCACTCTGTTCGTTACATCAACCCCAAAGGTGGTTGCATCACATTCTTCGTATTCGCATAGGAATTTTTTCATGATTTCTTACACCGATGATAATGGGTAGGAGTCTAATTATTCTCGTAATTATTGAAATTTCGGTTATTGACAAAGTTAGCTTCCTCCATAGGATCTTGAGGAACTCTCCCATTATTGGCACCGTGTTTGCCTCCCCCTTGAGTTAGAACACTCAACCGATTTGTCAATGTTGTCATCCGAGCCGCCAATGCCTTGATTGGGTCTCAATCGAGACTTCGCTACCTTTTTCACATTTGTCCTCTAGGAGGGTCATTGATAGCTATTCATTTCCATCTCTTCAAGCAAGTTGAATGCATCCTGGGGAATTGTGCGAGTAAAGCTCCTCCTATCATGGCATTCACAAACGACCTAGTCTGTCCCCATCAACCCATTATAGAAAAAAACAAAGATGTTGATTCTCTGGGAATCCATGTTGCGGACATCTCCTCAATAAATCCCGCAATCTCTCCCAGGCCTCATACAGTGGTTCCGAGTCAAACTGTATGAACTGCGTGATCTTGCTCTTAAGTTGTAGTGTCTTACTTGGTGGAAAGAATTTAAACAAGAACTTATGGCTTAACTCGTCCCAAGTATTCACACTCCCCTGAGTTAAAGTGCCTAGCCAGTTTCTAGCCTTACCCCTTAAAGAGAAAGGGAATAGGCGCAAACGTATAGCATCATCAGACACCCCATTCATCTTGATCGTGTTGCAGATTTGCATGAAGTGCGCAAGATGAGAATTGGGATCCTCGGATGGAAAACCCCCAAACTGGTTCTGTTGAATCATCGAAATGAGTGCTGGCTTCAACTCAAAGTTATTTGCATTAATCGGGATATTGGCAATTCCACCATAGTTGCGATTTGTCTGACGGTGAAAGTAATCGTGAATCGCTTGTTGTTGGACTGCCGGAACTTCTGGTCTCGGTAAATCATTAATGATCCTGTTGATCTCATTGTTACCTCCGTTGTTGGCTCCGTTATTACCCCTGTTGTTCTCTTCCACATCCCCTAGAGTATGATCCTGATGTCTTTCTGCTCATTTAGTAGCTGCACTTATTCGCCTAGCAAAAGCTTCAACTTTCGGTATGAACGGTGCTAATTCCATTTGCTTTGAGCGAGTGTTCATCCACTACCTGAACCAACTAAAAGAAACAAGCCAAACACAGTAGGAGTAGAATTAAATAAAATATAAAAAGAAAAAATATCTAAACTAAAAATAATTCTATTTATCGCATTATTAGTACTAAAAATTTAATTAGTCCCCGGCAACGGTGTCAAAAACTTGTTTGCCTTATTTTTAGCTTCACCGCAAGTGAACGGTGCAGTTAATAGATAGGGTTAGCAAGGTCGATCCCACAGAGACTAATAAATTTGTGTACTAAGTATTGAGATTGTAATATAATTATTTTTATTTAGACGATCGAAAGTTGATGGTTGGTTTGTAAACTAAAACAAGATTTTATCATAAAAAGACAAAGTAAAGAGTTTGATTGGAAGATCAAAGAGATGAATGGATTCCAAATTATGGTTTCAATAATATCCTCTTGTTATCGATTAATCAAAACCAAAGTTATTATTATTCTTCCCTATAAGACAATCACAAAAGTATTTTACCCTATCTCTCGAGACACCTAAAAATGTTGATTGGATTATCTATGCTAGCACCTCTACTCAACATAAGATAACCAACTCCCAAAAGCATAAAAGATCAATTATCCTCACAAATATTCACAGACTTCTCAATCATGCAAAATATTCATGTCAAGTACTCAAGATCTAGTATTGAAACTCATGCCTTGAATTATGAATCAATACATCAAACAAGTTAAACCAATGGCCATTTGATAAAACAAGAAATAAAACAGAGTACTCGAATAGGATTTGAAATAATAACTTCAATTTCAATTAAACATCAAACAAAAGTATCCATTAACCTAATCCCAAACCCCGGAATCACAAGGTGTTTAGCCGGACATGGAAAATAAACAATTCATAGACAAATTGTTCATGTTCATATCTAACTAGGTGAAAGTAAAAGATATAATGGAATAAGCAAACTCAAGGATATTGATGATCTCTCGATCAAACTTCAATCCTCAAGCGTGTGGTTGCGACCTCGATCAATCTCTTGAATCCTCCGGTAAGGTTGCTCTTTTCTCTCGCTTTCTAAGGCAAAAATCAATGTGTCTTTGTTTGGGGCCGCCTCGTCTCTATTTATACTCCCGTTGGGCCAAAACCTAAGTCAAAATCGCATAAACCTGACTTTCTAGCACAGACGCACGGGCTGTGCGCTTACGCACGACCAGCCCGTGCATCAGGCCGTAAGAAAACTCTCTTTTTGAATTGACGCACGGGCCGTGCATCTAGGCACGACCACTGTGCATTCTTGCGAAGGCGTCGAGTCCTGTTGTGCTACTCACGCACGGGCCGTGCCTATGAGCACGGGCTGCCTGTGCGTGGTCTTATTTCACCCAGTTCATCTAATTTTTTTGCAGTCTAGCTCCAAACTTTGTGTATTCTTGACGGCTCTTTACCGCAATGCTTTGATTTGCCACCAAAGTGCTATAAATATCATTTAATTTCTACAAAACAAGCAAAATATAATATCTTTTCCACTTTATAAGAATATGGTCTATTTTACTCAGTTAATGCATGCATATCAACTTATTCTATCCACAAATATGCCCAAATTACATGCAAAACTCATACTAATCATCTGGTCTTTCCAAAAAGTTCTAGGGTGAAGCTGTTCACTCAGCTGCCTATGTTATTAACAGATCCCCATCTGTAGCTTTGAAAGGAAAGTATCATGAACAAGTTTGGTCTAGTAAATCTGTGGACTTTTCAAATTTAAATTTTTTTGGCTGTTCAGCCTTTGTTTACCAAAAGGTTGACAAATCCAAAATCTTTAAAATGTGTTTTTTGGAATACCCTGATGGGGTTAAAGGGTACAAATTGTGGTCCAAATCTGAAAATGATTTTAAAGTTTTAATCAGCAGGGATGTGGTCTTTAATGAAAAATGAGTTTCCCTACCTTGATGTTTCTAAAAATGTTTCTGAAATACAAAACCCCACTACTCCTAATAAGGTGGAGCTTTGCAATGTACCTTCTACTTCTGTGAATGATAATCCTACTTCTGTGAATGATAATCCTGATATGATTGATGCTGAGCATGATAATGTGAATGCTAATGATATATCTATTTGTTGGGAAATTATTTTGTAGATTTTGATGAATGCCATGTAAAACTTAGAATAGGAAGTTGGCACCCCATTTTTGTTATAAATTGCATTGTAATAGATAGGGCTGGTCGAGCTGAGTTAAGTCAGCTATGCCTAAAACATGCAAGAAGACAACTGGAGACTAGAAGGAAGACTCCGCTGCAAGGCAGCTGAGTATGGCAAAGAAGAGAAGACGGGAACTCGACTCAAGATGCAACTGAGATGCAGCTGAGTGAAGTATCAATCAAGTCAACTCAAGTCACCAAGTCTCAAGGTTGAAGTGACAAGAGTCATCAAATGATTGGAAGTCGACTCAAGTCACCTGGGATGTTAAGAAAATGCGATCAAGTCAAGACAATCGAAAGAGATCCGTTGCACGTAAATCAAGAGAATTACTTAAACAAGTAATACCTCAATCTTCGCTTTTCTTGAAGTGCTCGACCCTTAAGCGTGCAAAAGGAATAAACCAATGGGAAGCACGCACTGTGTCGAACACCGAAAAGTCAAGAATCGATCATACGAGGAAATGGAAATTCCAAGAATCGCAACAAGACAAGCCAACGACCACAAGTGACTTTCAAAAATAAGTCTATCTCTTCAAGGGCGATTTTTGAAAGATCGATATAAAAGGCCGAGGAATTTATTTGAGAAGAGGTTACCTTGATTACCCGAACCGCGAACATTCAAGCAAACATTTGAATCAGTAACCTAAGATATTCTCAAATCATTCAAGATCAATCCTCAAGCCTACATTACGAAGGAAATCAATCCAACACTCACCCGTGAAGGAAAGATAACTTCAATCAGTTGAAGAGGAAATTTTTGAAGAATCAAGGGGTCTACATTCCACGGAGGATTGTAGGAAGGTTCAAGGTCGAACCGTCTCAAGTTTTTGGAGGGCTTCGTGATCAAATCCAAGAAGCTTGAGCAAGTGGGTCAGTAGTAGCAAGCGCACCGCCCTGTGAAGAAGCCGAGTCGCACGAGAAGCCACCAAGCGTGACCAAGGCATCTCCAATCGAGTCCCAAAGGATCAAATCACCGTGTGATTAAGACTTGTATCTCTGGATTGTTAACCACTCGTATATTGATCAATACTTAGTGGATTCCTCCAGGAGTTGGAGAAGAGATGAGTAGAAGAATTACCCCCATCTTCGAACCTCTATAAAAACTTATTGTGTCATTTACATTTCAAAGACTTTAATTTCTCGCATCTTATTTTATCTCACGATAAATTTGCTATCCAATTGATAATCAACTCGAGTGCTAAAACCAAGTATTAAAACAAACTTAACCAAATTCAAGGGTGTTAAGTCTTCCTGAAAAACAAATCACAAAAGAGAGTTAAGTCTTTAGTCAAAAACAATTTGAGTTACTCTATCAACAGCTCGATCGAGTCCGCTGAGTGACTAACTCTGTTGATTAACTAACTTAGTTGTCCATCAAGGACACAAACAGAAGTATTAACTCGAATATTTAAAAGGACTAATTTGAAAAGTTGGTAAGGTTTATTCAACCCCCTTCTAAACGTTACACTCACACCCCCTTGGGACCTACAAGTGGTATCGTGAGCGGTTGGTTCATTGAGGCTTCCGCACCGGTTAGTTCTTGAACTAGATCTCCAAATTTTTCAAAGTCCGATTTAGTACTTGATCTCTCAAAACTCTTTTTACCAAAGAAAAGTTATTATCATGGAAGCAAATTTGACACGCATCCCTATGTTCACAATTGAAGAATTTGATGATTGGAAAATTCGTATGCAGGCTCATCTATCAAAGATTACATGATGAGATGTGGATAGTGATAGAGGATGGGCCACCGCAAATTTTAAAAGTGAACACAACTATAAGGAGAGCCGAAATCGGAAGGTGAAGAGGATGTTGCTCCCGGACTAGCTATGGTTGAAAAACCAAGAGTTTGAATGGACAAATGATGACAGAAAAGATATAACTTGGACAATGTGGCCAAGGACATTCTTTACAAAACCTTGGACAAAGTTATGTTCAACAAAGTCAAATCATGCAAAACGGCTAAAGAAATCGAACAAGCTAACATTGATTTGTGAAGTCTCGGAGCAAATCAAGGAAAATAAACTATCTCTTTGTACAAAAATTTGAAAATTTTAAAATGCTTGCAGAGAGACCTTGGATCACCGGATGCTCGGTTCACGAAATTACCAACGAGCTATCTCGCACTTGGAAAAGAATATACACACGAAGAAAATGTGTATGAAGATTCTAAGAAGTCTCCCACTGAATGGGAAATGAAGGTCATGGCACTAAGACATTCCATGGACCTATCCAAGACATCCAACCATGAGCTATTCTCGATCTCAAAGCCTACGAATTTGAGCCGAGAAGAAAAGACCATGAAGAGACAAATTTGTGCCCAAAACAACACCGCTCTAATTGTTAAGGATGGCAAGAGAGTTGAGGTCAAAGAAGTCATTGACCAAGAGGAAATAACCCCGTTGGTTAAAAGGTTTAACAAGTTCTTCAATAAGAACTACAAGAGAGGCAAGGGCGAATCCTCCGTAGACACTCACTCCTCCCAAGTCAAGGAAGATAGGCCAACCTGACCAAGAAGATGAGGTACACTCTAATTCATCACACTCAAATTCTAGTGATAGTGACCGTGACACACACACTTCATCACCCACTCGATCTTTATGATTCATTAGGCAAAATGATGAAAGACTTTGAACACAGAAATCCTCACACACACTACTAAATGAGGAAAACCGCACACTCAAGAACAAAACTCACACGGTGACTAAGGAGCCGAGTACTCTAAGTCAAATAGGCGATGAGAATGAAAGTCTAAAGGCTTGAAAATGCTAAGCTAATATCGTAGATAATCGCTATAGGAAAGAGGGAAAATGACCTCAAAAATGTGATTGCCTCATTCACTAAGGCATCTAAATCATTGGATGATCTTATTATGAGTCAAAGAGAAATAAGAGGCCTTGGATCCATCAATAAAAATGGATTATAAATCACGGATGTTGCATATGTTGAAGGACTCAACTTCAATCTGCTAAGTATTAGCAACTCGCGTGACAAAGGCTATAATGTTGGATTCAACATGGGTATATGCCAAATCAAGGACACCGAATCCAATGAGGTTGTGTTGCAAGGATGCGATGAAAAAGAACATGTATGTGGTAGATTGGTCAATCGCAACACCAAGCACTTGTCTACTAGCAAAGAGCACAAATGTAGAATCAAGTTGGTTGTGGCACAAGAAGTTCCGAGTCACCCGAATTTCAAAACAATTAACAAGCTTGCCGAAACAATCTTGTGGAAGGACTTCCGGACTCAAAGATATACAAGAAGGAAAGTGTATGTGATGCATGCCAGATGGGAAAGCAAATCAAATCATCATTCAAAGAAAAGACATGTCCATCTCAACAAGAATATTGCACCTGCTACATATGGATCTATTTGGTCCAGTTGAACCAGCTAGCATAAGTGGGAAGAAATACACCTTAGTGGTAGTAGATGACTACTCAAGGTATACATGGACAATATTCATGTGTAAGAAGAAAGAAACTCTGCAGAAAACTACCACAAATGATGAAGAGGATTCAAAATGAGAAAAGTCAAACCATTATCAAAATAAGATCGTGAGGAACCGAGTTTGTCAATGGTATAATAACTCGATATTGTATTGAAAATGGTATTGGTCATGAATTATCTGCAGCAAGGACTCCATAGCGGAATGGAATTGCGAGAAAGAAGGAATAGAACTCTCAAAGAAGCAAAGGACCATGTTAGTCAAGCAGGCTACCTAAAAGATTTTGGGTCAAGCAATAAACACAAAGATGCTATACTCAAAATAGATGCATGATAAAGACAAATGACAAAGACTCCCTATGAGATTTGGACAGGGGAGAAAGCCAAATGTTGCATATTTTAGAATATTTGGATGCAAATGCTTCATCCATAACAATGGCAAAGATAATTTAAAGGCTTTTGATGCTAAAGTCGATGAAGGTATCTTCTTGGGATACTCAAATTGAAAGCAAAGCCTACAGTACTCAACAAGAGGACTATGGTTACGAGAGGAATCTATTCATGTGGTGTTTGATGAGCCAAATGTAAATGGAGAAGACATTGAAGAGTCACCGATAAGTTTGAATCAACCAACCATGCGAAAGAGTCCCTATCTTTGAAGCCGAAGTCGGAATTATAAACCCAGATGAAGATGAGATAGCTGAGTCTCAAAAATAGTAGGCAAACCTGCAGTTAAGTGATGATGAGAGCTGATCAAAGCAACACAGCTGCAAGACGACTAAATCCAGCTAACTTACTTCAACCTGATGTAAGATGGCTGAGAGACCATCCACCAGAACTAGTCATTGGAGATGTAAGAGAAGATGTCAAAACAAGATCCAGAACTCAACAAGAAGCAATGTTTACCTGTTTCATCTCACAAATAGAGCCTAAAGATGTGTCACAAGCATTGGATGACACACATTGGATTCAAGCCATGCAAGAAGAGCTGAATCAGTTTGAAAGAAATAAAGTGTGGGAACTGGTTCAAAGACCTACCCATCAAAATGTTATTGGCACTAAATGGGTATTCAGAAACAAGATGAATGAGGAAGGTTCTGTGGTAAGAAACAAAGCAAGATTGGTAGCCAAAGGATATTGCCAAGAAGAAGGGATAGATTTTGATGAAACATTTGCTCTTGTGGCAAGATTGGAAGCCATAAGGATGTTTCTTGCCTATGCAGCTCACAAGAACTTTATTGTATATCAAATGGATGTAAAGAGTGCATTCCTTAATGGTTTGTTGGAAGAAGAAGTATATGTTGAACAACCTCCAGGATTTGAGCAGAAGACTCTTGGAGATAAGGTATACAAACTCAAGAAAGCTCTATATGGATTGAAACATGCACCCAGAGCATGGTATGATACATTATCACAATTCGTGACTAAGAATGGATTCACAAAAGGAAAAGTGGATAGAACACTCTTCAGAATTCAAGACAGGAAGAGCATACTGCTTGTTCAAATATATGTGGATGACATCATTTTTGGATCCACAAACAAAGAGCTGTGTGATAAATTTTCAAACCTCATGCAAAGCAAATTCGAAATGAGCATAATGGGAGAGCCGACATTCTTCCTTGGACTCCAAGTGAAACAAATGAAGGATGGAACCTTCATAAGTCGACAAAATACACCGTAGATTTAATGAAGAAATTTGGTATGGAAGAGAAGTCTTCCGTGAAAATACCAATGAATACATCACCAAAATGGACATGGATGCGATGGCAAGCCTCAGAGATCAAACAAGATACAGAGCACTTATTGGATCATTGCTCTATCTTACAAAGAAGCGGGCGGACATCACCTTTGTCGTAGGTGTATGTGCAAGATTTCAATCTGCTCCAAAAGAAAGTCATATGACTACTGAAGAGGATCTTGAGATATTTGAAAGGAAGCCAAGAAGTTGGCTTATGGTATCCAAAGAAAGGTGGATTCAAGCTAATTGGCTATTCGGACTGACTATCTTTGGTGTTAGGAATTCTATTGTTTAGATTTTGATGAATGCCATGTAAAACTTAGAATAGAAAGTTGGCTCCCCAATTCTTGCTTTGAAATGTATTGTAACAATTAGAGTGCCAAGCCGAGTTAAGTCGCCTACGCTCCAACTTGCAAGAAGACAATCAAGGCTTGAAGGAAAACTCTGCGTGAGAGACAAATGAGTACAACAAAGAAGAGCAGACAGAACTCGATCAAGAAGCGGTGAGATGCACAGTGGAACATCACCAAGTCAACTCAAGAGAAGCGAGTCTCAAGTCGAAGCGACAGAAGAGTCATCCAATGATTGGAAGTCGACTCTAAGTCACCTGGGAAAGCGAGGAAATGCGGTCAAGTCGAGATAATCGTAAAAGAACCGTTGCACATAAATCAAGAGATTTACTTAAACAAGTAATATCTCCATACTACCTTTCTTGGAGTGCTCATCCCGAAGCGTGCAAAAGAAATGAACCAATGGGAAGCACTACACCGTGTCGAACTCGAAAAGGTGATAAAACATTTCATACGAGGAAATGGCAATTCCAAGAATCGCATACCAACGATCGCAAAGTGATTTTCAAAAATGAGCCTATCTCTTCAACGGGCAAATTTTTGAAAGTTCACTATAAAAGGCCGAGGAGTTTGTTTGAGAAGGAAGTGATGAGAAAAAAAGGAAAAACGACACACGTGAGATATACAAGCTTATCAATAATCGAAACAATCTCAATCCTCAAGCTACATCTCAAGTACATCAATCCAACACTTACCCGTGAAGGAAAGAGAACTTCAATCGCTTGAAGAGGAAAATATCAAAACAAGGGGTCTACATTCCAAGAAGGATTGTAGAAAGGTTCAGTTGAACCAAGTCTTAAGCTTTTGGAGGGCTTCGTGATCAAATCCAAAGTGCTTGAGCAAGTGAGTAGAGTAGCAAAGCCCTGCGCCAAGAGAAGAAGAAGCCGAGTCGTCGAGAAGCTTGAGTGATCAAGGCGTCTCGGATCGAGTCCCAAAGGATCAAGTCGGCCGTTGTGATCAAGACTTGTATCCGGGACTTACCACTTTGTAAACGATCATTACTTAGTGGATTCCTCCCGGGAGTTGGAGAAGAGAGGAGTAGAAGAATTACCCCATCTTCGAACCTCTATAAAAACTTTTTATGTCATTTACATTTCAAAGATTTAAATTTCTCGCACTTTTAATTGCTTATATCTGCGATAAATTTGCTATCCATTTGATAATCTATAAGTACTAAATCAAGTCAGAAAAACTTGCTTAATCAAACTTAAGGGTGTTAAGTCTTCCAATAAAACAAAACCACAAACAGTCAAATTATAGCCAACACCGTGAGTTACTCTCTACTAACTCATTGAGTCTGAGAGAGATTAACCCTCTTGAGGGACTAATTCGATCATCCATCAAGGACACAACTCGTGTAGAACTCAGTAGATTTAAAAGGCCTAAATCGAAAATTTGGTAAGGTTTATTCAACCCCCCTTCTAAACCTTACACTTACGCCCTTGGGACCTACAAGTGGTATCGGAGCGGTTGGTTCACCGAACCCTCCGCACCGTTCTTGAACTAGATCTCTAAACTTTTCAAAAGTCCGCTTTAGTACTTAATCTTTCAAAACTCTTTTCTATCATTAAAAGTTATTATCATGGAAGCAAATCTAACACGCATTCCTATGTTCACTATTGAAGAATTTGATGATTGGAAAATTCGTATGCGAGCTCATCTATCAAAGATTACATGATGAGATGTGGATAGTGATAGAAGATGGGCCTCTGCAAATATTAAAGGTGAACACAAAACAGACGAAGAGTTGCAAAACTTGAAGGGGAAGAAGATCGAGACCGGACTCGTGGTTGAAAAACCAAGAACCGAGTGGACAAATGATGACAGAAAAAGATACAACCTGGACAATGTAGCCAAGGATATTCTCTACAAAACCTTGACAAAGCCATGTTCAATAAAGTGAAATCTTGCAAAACCGCTAAGGAAATGGGACAAACCGACATTGATTTGTGAAGGCTCGAGCAAATCAAAGAAAACAAACTATCGGTGGTCAGACAAAAATTTGAGAACTTTAAAATGATCTCGGGAGAAAACCTGGATCAACCGGATGCTCGGTTTACGTAAATCACAAATGAGTCATCTACACTTGGAAAGGAATATACACAAGAAAAATGTGTATGAAAAAAAGTCTTCCAAATGAATGGGAAATGAAGGTCATGGCATTGAGATACTCCATGGACCTATCAAAGACATCCAATCATGAGTTATTCTCGGACCTCAAAGCCTACGAGTTTGAGCCGAGAAGGAAAGACCAGGAAGAGACAATTTGTACCCAAAACAAATGCGCTCTAGTTGTCAAAGACGGAAGGAGAGCGAGGTCAAAGAGGCAATTGACCCGGAAGAAATAGCCGATGGTTAAAAGATTTAACAAGTTCTTTAACAAGAACTACAAGAGAGGAAAGGGTGAATCCTCCGTAAGACACTCGGCTCCTCCAAATCAAGGGATGATAGGCCAACCAAGAGAATGATCATCAACAAGTTGAGTATCAAAGGGCCGACAACTCAAGAATAGAAAGAGTCGATCAAAAGGTCAATATCTATGTTGGAATTGTAGACAACCAGGTCACTATGCCATTGATCGCTCATATCCTCGTAGTCAACAAGTACGAAACGAAGAAGAAAGAAAGGTCTTCGTGAGAAAGAAGACAAGAGAAGAAAAAGGCAATGATGGTCCGCAGAAATTGCCGAGACAAACCAAGTCAAGAGAGACAATGACTCGAGAGAGCAAGAAGCCGACTACTCAAGTGACTCTCAGAAGAAGCCTTGATCCGCTTAATGGCCAAAGAACAAGATCAAGAAGATGAGGTACAATCTAACTCAACAAGCTCGGCCACTAGTGATAGTGATCCGTGTGACACACACTTCATCACCCACCGATCTTTATGATTCATTAGGCAAAATGATGAAAGATTTTGAGCACATTAAAACCTCACACACACTATTGAATGAGGAAAACAACTTACTCAAAAATCAAAACTCAAAGTGACTAAGGAGCCGAGTACTCTAAGTCAAATAGCCGATGAGAATAAAAGTTTAAAGGTTTGAAAATGCTAAATTAATAAAGCAGAAAATTGTTTGCTATAGAAAAAGAGGAGAATGACCTCAAAAATGTTATTGCCTCATTCACTAAGGCATCTAAATCATTGGATGATCTTATTATGAGTCAAAGAGAATGTGGAGACAAGACATGCTTAGGATTTAATTCCTTTGTGCCATGTCAAACCTCAAGAGTAATTTTGGAAAAAGGATCTTCAAGTCATGAAGAGTCCGAACAATCCAAAACTCTAAATGATGCACACACTTTCAATCCAAAGCACAATACTAAGCAAACTGGCCTTGGTTACAAAGGAAAAGGAAAACGACCCGGTTGAGAGTCTTTGAAAGGACAAATGAGAAGAGATTCAACCGAGTCCTCAAATAGACTCCAAACAAAAATACTCTGTAAAGAAGAAGCGAGCTACCAAAACCCCGTAAAACTCATAAAAGAAATACATATGATGGGAATGGTAGAAAATATCCAAGCCAAGTGATCGAACAATGTGAACTATCGGCTAGACTTATGGAATACAAGCCCGGATGGCAAAGGCCTAACTCAACAAAGGCCATTCCAAAAGCATAAGAGCTTTCATCAAAGACACATATGCACCTAGGCACTACACTCAAAGACACCACAATTACCCAAGAAAGGCATTTGCTAAAACACATATGCAGCATACAGACAAAAGAGACAAACAGATGAACCTGGACTCCCCAAGCAATTTGCCAGGATTGATTATGAGTATGGCACCGATAGATGGCAACCTCTTAGAGTCAAATCATTTGGCTATAGGTTGGTTGGATCATCTTATAATTCTAACCCCTCAGGACCCGCATAAGAATGGGTACCTAAAATTTAATTTCCTTGATTGCGGGTTCAAGGAATGCAAATGAGTGCCAAGGAACCTGGTACATGGATAGTGGGGTCACATTCCCGGACACATGACAGAAATAAGAGAAATCTGTCAAAATTCAAGGAAGTCAAAGGAGCAAAAGTCATATTTGGAGGAAATGAAGCTCCTGGTGAAATAAGAGGCAATCGGATCCATCAAAAGGAATGGTTTAGAAATCACGGATGTTGCATATGTTGAAGGACTAAACTTCAATTTACTAAGCATCACCAACTCTGCGACAAGGGCTACAATGTTGGATTCAACATGGGAATATGCCAAATCAAAGATGTTGAATCTAATGAATTTGTCTTTGCAAGGATGTAGACAAAAATATGTATGTAGTGGATTGGTCAACCGCAACACCCAAGACTGTCTACTAGCAAAAGCACAAATGTTGAATCAAGTTGGCCGTGGCACAAAAAGCCGAGTCACCGAACTTCAAAACAATTAATAAGCTAGCAAGAAGTCATCTTGTAGAAGGACTTCCGGACTCGATGATCTGAAGGAAAGTATATGTGATGCATGTCGGAAGGAAAACAAATCAAGTCGTCATTCAAAGAAAAGACATGCCCATCCTCAACAAGAATATTGCATCCGCCATATGGATCTATTTGGCCCAAAGTGGAACCAAAGAAGCATAAGTGGAAAGAAATACACTTTGGTGGTAGTAGATGACTACTCAAGATATACATGGACAATATTCATGTGCAAGAAGAAAGAAACTCTACAAAAGCTACCACAAAATGATGAAGAGAATACAAAATGAGAAGAGTCAAACCATTATCAAAATAAGATCGGATAGAGGAATCGAGTTTGTCAATGGAATAATAACTCAAGATCTTGATTGAGAATGGTATTGGTCATGAACTATCACCGCAAGGACTCCACAAAGAGAATGGAGTTGCGAAAGAAAGAAAGAACCCTCAAGGAAGAAGCGAAGGACCATGTTAGCTAAAGCGGGTTACCAAAAAGATTTTGGGTCAAGCAATCAACACGACTGCTACACCCAAAACAGATGTATGATAAATAGGCGGTGACAAAGACTCCTATGAGATCCGGATGGAAGAAAACCAAATGTTGCATATTTCGAGGATATTTGGATGTAAATGCTTCATCCACAATAATGGCAAAGACAACCTAAAGGCTTTTGATGCTAAAGGCGATGAGGTATCTTCTTAGGATACTCACCAAAAGCAAAGCCTACAATACTCAACAAAAGAACTATGGTTACTGGAAGAATCCATTCATGTAGTATTCGATGAGCCAAACATAAATGGAAAAGACATTGAAGAGTCACCGATAAGTCAAACATCCAACCTCACGAAAGAATCCCTATCTCTTTTCAAACGGGGATTATCAATTGAGAAGAAGATGAGATAGTGAATCTCAAAAATTTGGAAAATCTGCAACTGAGTGATCACGAGAGAGTCGACCACAAAGAACACAAATTTACCGTCGATCAATCCAAATAACTTACTTCAACCTTGACGTAAGATGGCCGAGAGACCATCCACCGAGATCTTGTCATTGGAGACATGAGAGAAGGTGTCAAGACAAGATCCAAACTCAACAAGAAGCAATGTTCACATGCTTCATCTCGCAGATAGAGCCCAAAGATGTGTCACAAGCATTGGATGACACACATTGGATTCAAGCTATGCAAGAAGAGTCTGAATCAGTTTGAGAGAAATAAAGTATGGGAATTAGTACAAAGACCCATACATCAAAATGTTATTGGAACCAAATGGGTATTCGAAATAAGATGAACGAGGAAGGTTACGTGGTAAGAAACAAAGCAAGACTGTAGCCAAAGGATATTGCGAAGAAGGAATAGATTTTGATGAAACATTTGCTCTGTGTAGCAAGATTGGAAGCTATAAGGATGTTTCTTGCCTATGCTTTGCTCACAAAAATTTCATTGTATATCAAATGGATGTAAAAAGTGCATTCCTAAATGGATTATTGGAAGAAGAAGTGTATGTTGAACAACCTCCAGGATTTGAGCGAAGACTCTTGGAGACAAAGTGTACAAACTCAAGAAAGCCCTGTATGGATTGAAACAGGCACCCGAGCATGGTATGATACACTGTCACAATTCCTAATCGAAAATGGATTCACTAAAGGAAAAGTAGATAGAACACTTTTCGAATTCAAGACAAGAAGAGTATCTTTGCTTGTTCAAATATATGTGGATGACATCATTTTTGGATCCACTAACAAAGAGTCATGTGAAAAATTCTCAAACCTCATGCAAAGTAAATTTGAAATGAGCATGATGGGAGAGTGACATTCTTCCTTGGACTTCAAGTGAAACAAACAAGGATGGAACCTTCATAAGTCAAACAAAATACACCGAGATTTAATGAAGAAATTTGGTATGGAAGAGAAGTCTTCAAAAAATACCAATGAACACATCACCAAAAATGGACATGGATGCGGATGGCAAGCCTGTAGATCAAACAAGATACACAGAGCACTTATTGGATCATCGCTTTCTATCTCACAAGCGGGCCGGACATCACCTTTCTTTGTAGGTGTATGTGCAAGATTTCAATCTGCTCCAAAAGAGAGCCATATGATTGCAAATGACTAAGAGAATATTGAGATACTTAAAAGAAACCAAGAAGTAGGGCTATGGTATCCAAAGGAAGGTGGATTCAAGCTAATTGGCTATTCGGACTACGACTATCTTTGGATGCAGAGTGGACAGAAAAAGTACTTTCAGCACATGTCAAATGCTTGGAAACAGACAATTTCTGGTTTAGCAAGAAGCAAAACTCAATAGCCACTTCTACAAATGAGGCAGAATACATAGTCGCGGGCAAACAAGCCAGCCCAAGTCCTATGGATGACAAAGAATGTGAGAGATTATGAAGTTGAAGAAAAAGAAATTCCAATCATGTGTGATAACACAAGTGCAATTGCAATCACTCAAAATCTGTGTTGCACTCAAGAACAAAACATATAGATGTCGATATCATTTCATAAGAGATCATGTTGAAAAGAAGGACATTATCTTGGAATATATCTCAACCGATAAGCAACTAGTAGCGACATCTTCACAAAACCATTATGTGAGTCAAGATTTGAAGAACTCAAACATGAGTTGGGGCTAATTGAGCTAAGTGAGACACGGAAGAATCAAAGAAACGAAATGGAACAGGAAAAGAAGGTGAAAAAGAGTGAAAACAAAAATTAGCTCGAAGAAATCACCAGATCGGAAAAGTCAATTATACCAAGTCACCGATAGCTGAGTCACTAAGAGAAATGTGAGAAGCGAGTTAAATCGGCTAAGAGATAAGTCAATAACTTATGAGCAAAATGACAAAAACGCAAATCGTTTTGACTAAGCGGGAATGTTTTAAGGAACACGTCAAGATAATGATGATGTGTACGGACATAAAGTCGCACACCAAGCTTATGATTGGATATAAATGCCGCATTAAATACGAGACATGAATCGCTCAATATGCGTCGGAAATCCAAGCCGTTGATTTCGATCACGATTCAAAAACCGTCTGCACGTCCTTTCATAAACCATATTTAAACCATTTTTCGTCCGTTTCTCTCTCACACTTCTAAAAACTGTTCAATCTCTCTCTCTCAAAAAGCAAAGGCAAATACTCTCGAAACCCTATCAACCTTCAAATCAAATTTCTGAACTTTTCCTTGAAATTATTCTGAGAAATGGCACCAACGTATGACTTTACCAAGTTGGGAAAACAAATCCACACCGGTTCGACCGTGGATTTCGACGGAATGGTGAAGCAGGGGTCCGACGACACCCTGGTGAAGAAAATCGCGGAGAAGTTAGAAACGTCAGGACTGAAACCGTTTCTAACACTGGAGTATCCTATGACCTATGTGGAGGAGGTCGCACAATTCTACGTGAATGCTGAGATTCACGATGAAGGAATCAAGTCATCTGTTCACGGGAAGCAGCTGACTATCACTGCCAAGGATTTGGCTGAATATTGCTCACTACCAGCAGAGGGAGCATCTGAGATCAAAGAGGCTGATGTAAACTTGGCTGACGCATGGAAAGAAATAGCCAAGTCCGACGTTGCTGACAAAATAATATACACAGCAAACAAGAGACTGCTGAAGGAGGACTATCACAAATTGTTGGATATTGTTGCCAAGTGTATCGACATCAAATTTGGCAGCTTTGACCAACTGTCAAAGGCAAAATTGATTGTGATGGCTGCAATAATCGAAGAAAAGAAGATAAACTGGGCTGAGTTTATCTACAGCAGACTCTGCCAGAACGTGGGGAACAAGTCCTTCAAAGAAGATGGGTCATTTGG
Source organism: Rehmannia glutinosa (assembly GCA_016081115.2). Taxonomy (NCBI): domain Eukaryota; kingdom Viridiplantae; phylum Streptophyta; class Magnoliopsida; order Lamiales; family Orobanchaceae; genus Rehmannia; species Rehmannia glutinosa. Next base: position 232,476 of record JABTTQ020002398.1, on the reverse strand, counting down.
AGGATCTCTGGGATATGGCCTGGTGATTGGCCGGCTATTGGAGGTGAAAGGAGTACCTCTTAGACATGGGAAGGCCTTCCATGTTAACAAGAGGATGTTCAGAGCTAATCTCTCTGGTGCTCAGAAGCGTGCGTACGCCAAGAGAGCTGACACCAGTGAGGGGGAATCAGCTGACCCCGAAGACACAGCTGCTTCCTCTCCAACCAAGAAGAAAGCTGCCCCTGCAGCTACCAAAAAGTCTGCTGCCCCTGCAGCAAAGAAAACCAAACATGCTCCTGCCCCTGCAGCAGAGTCACCTGCCCCTGCAGCAGAGTCACCTGCCCAAGCAGCCGTGTCACCTGCCCCTGCAGCAGCGGTCGAGAAGGACTCACAAATTCCTTCTCTGATCGTCAAAAAGAGGAGATCTGACAAACCTAGACGGCCAGCTCCTCGAAACAAACACAAGCACGCCCCAGCCGCCCAAGACTCGAGAGGACACCGTCTCTCGAACCGAAAATCCCTCCGGTACAAACTAAGAGACGAAGAAGACTTGTAAAGCAATCCGAACAGGAGAAACCAAATGAGTCGCCTACTCGGCTAGCACATATACGGAGACTACCGGAGAAGTAGAGTCTCCGATGTAATTGATGAAACAAAGTCTGCTTGAAGGTGATCAGCAGAGGCAACCCGAAGACACAAAGCTCATCAAAAGTCAAGCACAAAGAAGAACCAGCCCAAGCGGATAGTGATGTAATGATCCTATCTCCACCTTACCCGGACATCCAAAATCGTCTGCGTGAGTGGAGAAAATGGAAGGAGCAAGTCAAGGGAACAGTTCAACGGCCTGAATTCATAGAAGAAGAAGAGGAATCGCTAAGTTTCCTCGGATTATCTATGTGCTCCCACTCACTAGATGAAGACAACTGCATGGACATTCTCGATCTACAAGGACAAGGAGAGAAAAAGCAAGTCGGGGCGGCCGAAGCACGCGAAAAGGCAAGTATCCGCCCTATCTCCTGACCTGACACAACACTTCCATCCTCTCCTTGATGTCTTCTCCGAAAGTGACGAGGAACCGAGAATGCCGCCATAGAAGAATTGCAAATGCAGCAAGCATTGCACGAATCAAGAATCCTTCACGAGCAAAGATCGATGGAGGGACCAGGAGAGTCCTCCGAACACAAATGAAATCGATCCAATGGGAGTGGTTCAAAGAAATAGCCATCGATGTTCTTGCTTACCACTTCCCCGACTAACTCGGAAGAAGGCAACAAGGAAGATGGCGATGAAACGGACTAGTGGGGACCCCAATGAGCTAACCCCTATTGAAGGTGTGCCACCACCGCCCCAACGGCCGAACCATCAATTGCAACAGGGAGTTTGGAGACGAGTAACCCCACTCCAAGTCACTCACCGATGATGCCACCGAGGGGGAAACTCCCTCCACCGCAGAAGGTCGGAGGATGCTGCAGATGACTCCACAAAGAATGTAGGAGGCGAAGCAAAGAACACTCAAACACAAGAAGAAACTGAGAAGTTGCCATCAACGAAGCTCGGGCGATTGAGGCTTCTCTGAGACTGCCAAGCACTCTGAAGAGGTGCCAACCGCTGGCCTGGCGAATGACGATCGATGCGCAATGAGGAAGGCACGAAGGAATGGAGTTAACACTGGGCGATGAAAGTGCAATCCATGGGGTTGAGACTCAATGGATGCCATGTAGAAGACCCTAAGTCACCGACACAACGTCGAAAGGGAAAACCAAGACCTCGCAGCAAAGAGAGAGAGACCGCCGAGGAAATGAAGGCCCACGGGAGGTTGAGACTTCCCGGGTAAAGAGGCAAGTAGAGAACATCCCTCCCGCAATCATCGATCCATCCGAAAAGGAGATCGGCGCCGCACTTCATGATTCCCGGACAACCCCGATGTCACCTTTCCGGATCGGGCGGCGAAGAAGAAGTTCGAGTCATCCCCCATGACAAATCCAAAAGACTCACGGATGTTCCAGGCACGAGCAAGTCGATCCCAAGACTACTCGTCGGACCTTTAATTTTGATGATGAGCCACCAATGGAAATCTCATCATCGTCCGATGACGCTTCCGATAAGGCCGAGGACCGATCTACTCAAAAGGAGAAATCACCGAGACCAACGGGCTGTTAAGATACCGAGCTCGGCAAGCGAGTCTTGCACCACCACAAAACCCAACAACCGGCGCCACGCTCCGGCTCCTCAAGCTACAACTGGATCGATTCCCAAAAGAACTTCACGCCCACCGCTTATCATCGAACAAATCCCGGATGGCGGTGATGAATCCTTTGTGGAATCTTTCCCTTTCTCACTGGAGATACGAGAACTCCACGAAGAGTCGAAAAATGAGCAAGCACGCTATCACGCAGACCAGCTCCTGTTTTTCACTCGGCACCATTGTTCCGTAGACTTTCGATTTCGATTTCGACAGTATGGCCATCACCGCAACAGAAGAATCACCAAGTACGAGAAGTGTTCAAGGCACTCTTTCTTTGAAGTTGAAAAGATGGAGAGGCATCGAGCCTCCTTGGATATGCGCTGGACAACAGAGATGCCAACCTTTACACCGACTTGAGAGGCATCACAGTCGAGGATAAGGGAATGGTGGCAACAGCAGCAATCAATGCGTGTGGAACAATTGGGATACTTCGAGACAATTATTCAACAAGTCTGGTGTGGAGAGTCTGAAAATGTTGATGCGAAAACGAAGTCTGCGGAACACATTGACCATATGCACGAAGCTCACACTGCCGAGATCAAGGCTCGCTGCGTGAGCGAGAATGCAAATGATATACGGCGTTTGGAAGAACACATGACAAGAAAATTCAGCCTTCTCATGGTGAGATGAAGCGATTTCGTGAGAATCCAACGCTACTCGGTCAATTCCGTGCGGATACAACGCAGCAGACTTGAAGCAAAATTCAACCATCGTAAGACTTCGACTTCATGCTTGCCAAAGATGTTCCTGGAGTTCCTCTATCCTTTGATGATGCCAAAAAGGGGAAGAGGAATACCTTAAAGCGAAGAAAATCAAGCCGAAAAGAAAGGAGCGGTGACAAGGAACAAAATGAGAAGGGAAAATCACCGAGGAAATTTTGAAATCAAGAAAGGAAAATCTGCTTGAGGGGGAAGGATCAAAGAATATGACCTTGATGATTGCACAAACCCCCAACAGGGTCCTCACAAATGACATTATAAGCGAAGAAACTCCCTCGTGACTCTGCCACTCCAACACTGCTTTGTATCTATGGCCGAGAAGAAGAAAAGAAATTGAAGCAGGGATGAAGGAGGTGGAAGGAAGAATGGATGCCAGGGTGATGAACATTTTGAAAGAACACGGAGGCATTCCGGTTGACAGAGACACGTATGCCATTTCGGATGTCGGGACAGAGCCAAGATCGATTGACGAATTCAAAACGCTCGAATCAAGGTTATTTTGCAAATATGTCCTTAGCTCAAGCTTGGGACTCATCTTGGGAAAAGGGTCTCACATTATGTGAAGAAGGCCGACATGCAATAAACCGGCAAGATCCTCTGCTGGTCACTCCACTGGCACTCAGTGGAAAGAAGAAGGCCCCAAAGACAAAGATACGCCCGGTAGAGGAAGAAGCGGCAGTGGAGGAAGAAGCTTGAGACCTAGGCCTCCGCCCAAGAATATTGAATACGTAGATCCGGGGAAAGAAAGGAGGGATCTACCGGGCCGGGCTTGACCATGTGGCGAACTTGCAAGTGGCTAAAACCAACGCCGAGTATGCAAAAAGGATAGAAGAAAAAACAAGAGACAAACTCGGCTATGGCGGGAGAGACAGGAAAGAGTAAGGAAAGATGAAGCTGCCAGAAGGCATATGAGAAGAAAAAGAAGAAAGCGTGATGACGAGAAGAAGAGAAGAAGAGAAGAAGATCTTGATCAAGATGAAAGAAGGAGACAAAAGGAGATGAAGTGTTCTTTGTCCAACCCTTCGTGTATTTTATATGTAAATACATACAATGTAAGTCTTCGTAATAATGCTATAATTTTTCTTGACAATTACATACTGATACACCTTGTAAACAACAGATTGTGTTAAGTACAAGAATGATATGATCAATAAAAAGATTGATTATGTGCATACATTCTATGTCAATACACTATCTGTATGTATCTTTGTTATTTGCATCTTTGTATGATTTAAGTTTTGGCATCATCAAAAAGGGGGAAATTGTTAGGAATTCTATTGTTTAGATTTTGATGAATGCCATGTAAAACTTAGAATAGAAAGTTGGCTCCCAATTCTTGCTTTGAAATGTATTGTAACAATTAGAGTTGGCCAAGCCGAGTTAAGTCGCCTACGCTCCAACTTGCAAGAAGACAAAATCAAGGCTTGAAGGAAAACTCTCTGAGACAAATTGAGTACAACAAAGAAGAGCACAGAACTCGATTGAAGAAAGCGGTGAGATGGTGAGTGGAACATCACCAAGTCAACTCAAGAGAAGCCAAGTCTCAAGTCGAAGTGACAAGAGTCATCCATGATTGGAAGGCGACTCTAAGTCACCTGGGGAAAGCGAGGAAATGCGGTCAAGTCGAGATAATCGTAAAAAGAACCGTTGCACGAGAAATCAAGAGATTTACTTAAACAAGTAATATCTCCATACTACCTTTCTTGGAGTGCTCGATCCCGAAGCGTGCAAAAGAAATGAACCAATGGGAAGCACTACACCGTGTCGAACTCGAAAAGGTGATAAAACATTTCATACGAGGAAATGGCAATTCCAAGAAGCGCATACCAACGATCGCAAAGTGATTTTCAAAAATGAGCCTATCTCTTCAACGGGCAAATTTTTGAAAGTTCACTATAAAAGGCGAGGAGTTTGTTTGAGAAGGAAGTGATGAGAAAAAAAGGAAAAACGACACACGTGAGATATACAAGCTTATCAATAATCGAAACAATCTCAATCCTCAAGCTACATCTCAAGTACATCAATCCAACACTTACCTCGTGAAGGAAAGAGAACTTCAATCGCTTGAAGAGGAAAATATCGAAAACAAGGGGTCTACATTCCAAGAAGGATTGTAGAAAGGTTCAAGGTTGAACCAAGTCTTAAGCTTTTGGAGGGCTTCGTGATCAAATCCAAAGTGCTTGAGCAAGTGAGTCAGAGTAGCAAGCGCAACGCCACCTGTGAAGAAGCCGAGTCGCGTTTAGAAGCCACCGAGTGATCAAGCGTCTCGGATCGAGTCCCAAAGGATCAAGTCGGCCGTTGTGATCAAGACTTGTATCTGGACTGCTACCACTTTGTAAACGATCATTACTTAGTGGATTCCTCCAGGAGTTGGAGAAGAGAGGAGTAGAAGAATTACCCCATCTTCGAACCTCTATAAAAACTTTCTTTGTGTCATTTATATTTCAAAGATTTAAATTTACGCACTTTTAATTGCTTATATCTGCATTGATAAATTTGCTATCCATTTGATAATCTATAAGTACTAAATCAAGTCAGTAAAAACTTGCTTAATCAAACTTAAGGGTGTTAAGTCTTCCAATGAAAACAAAACCACAAATGAGTCAAATTATAGCCAACAAATGAGTTACTCTACTAATGCTCAAATTGAGTCATTGAGAGATTAACCCTCTTGAGGGACTAATTCGACCGTCCATCAAGGACACAAATGTGTAGAACTCAGTAGATTTAAAAGGCCTAAATCGAAAATTTGGTAAGGTTTATTCAACCCCCTTCTAAACCTTACACTTACGCCCTTGGACCTACACCGGATGTAGAGTTGACAGGAAGAGCACCTCGGCACATGTCAAATGCTTGGAAATAGGCTAATTTCTGGTTTAGCAAAAAGCAAAATTCAATAGCCACCTCTACAAATGAAGGCAATATATAAGGGCAAACAGTTGTGCCAAGTCCTATGGATGAGACAAAGAAAATGAGAGACTATGAAGTTGAAGAAAAGGAAATTCCAATCATGTGTGATAACACAAGTGCAATTGCAATCACTCAAAATCTAGTGTTGCACTCAAGAACAAAGCATATCGATGTCAGATATCACTTCATAAGAGATCATGTTGAAAAGAAGGACATCACCTTGGAATATATTTCAACTGATAAGCAGTTGGCTGACATATTCACAAAACCATTATGTGAGTCAAGATTTGAAGAACTCAAGCATGGGTTAGGGTTAATTGAGCTGAGTTGACACTCAGAAGACTGAAAGAAAAGTAATGAAACACGAAAAGAGGAAAAAGAGCTGAACTCTTAAATCAGCTAAGTGAAACAACCATATCGGAAAGACAGCTGTACCGAGTTAGCTGACAGCTGAGTATTTACATGCGAGGAGAGAAGAGTTAAATCAGCCAAGGGACAAGCTGAGTCATTTATGAGTAAAGTGAAAAAAACGTAGTCGTTTTTACTAAGCGGGAATGTTTTTAAGAATGACGTCAGCATAATTATGACGTGTACAGGCAAAAGCTGCACACCATGCTTATGATTGGATATAAATGATGTCGCATTAAATACGAGACATTAAATGCAATTCGGCGTGCAAGATCTAAGCCGTTGATTTTGATCACATTTAAAACAAAAAACCACCCGCATGTCCTTTCATGAACCATACTTAAACCATTTCGTCCATTTCTCTCTCTCACTTTACCAAAACCTGTTCATCTCTCTCTCGAAAGCAAAAGCAAAATTTTCTCTCAAAACCCTTTCAATCCTCGATTATTTTCTAAGTTTCGTTCGGTAAAATCTTGAAAATGGCATCCACTCATGATTTTGTCAAGCTAGGAAAGCAAATCCACACCGGTCTCTTGTGGATTTCGACGGTATGGTGAAACGGGGTTCGACGACACCCTAGTGAAGAAGATTCTTTGAAATTGGAAACGCCTGGGCTTAAACCGCTTTCGACGTTGGAGTTTCGATGACCTATGTGGAAGAGGTCGCACGATTCTCGTGAACGCCGAGGTTCACGATGAGGGCATCAAGTCCTCTGTTCATGGAAATGAGTTCATCATTACGCCAAGGATTTGGCGTAACACCGCTTGTTACCGCGGAAGGAGTGTCGAAAATTAATGAAATCGATGTTAACTCGATTTGCTTGGAAGGAAGTAGCCAAGTCCGACTATCTTTGATAAAGTAGTCTACACAAACTAATAAGAGGTGGCAAGGAGACTACCACAAATTGTTTGACATCATTGCCAAATGCATAGATATCAAATTTGGCGGCTTTGACCACCGGTATCCAAAGCAAAGTTGATCGTAACGGCCGCGATCATTGAAGAACGAGAAAGTGAACCAAATGAGTTTGTCTACAAAGCAGACTCGCGCGACGTTGGGAACAAATCCTTCAAGGAGGATGGAACATTTGGAGGTTCCCAGGATACGACCCGGTGATTGGCCTACTGATGGAGGTATGAGTCCCTCTTTGACATGGAAAGGCGTTCCATGTAAACAAGAGGATGTTCCGATCAAACCTCTCTGCGCGCACGAAAAGAGCATACGCCAAGAGGGCGACACGTGAGAGGGGGAATGACCACTCAAGATACAATTGTCTCCTCTCCACCAAAGAAGAAGGCGCCCTGCGGTACTGCTAAGAAGACTTCTCGCCCGCAAAAAAGAAAAAGAAATCGCTCCCGCCCCTGCAGCCCAAGTCACCCCCCCAAAGATGTCTCCCGCCCTGCGGCCGCAGCCGAGAAGGAATCTCAAATACCTTCTTCTTCATCAAGAAAAGGAGAATCGATAAACCAAGATGGCCACTCCTCGAGAAGACAACAAAGACTACTGCCCCGTCGCCCAGACTCGGAAGAAACCTTATCCGAACCGAGAAATCCCTCCGGTACAAACAAAAAGAAGAAGAATTTTCAAGCGTTAGAGCTTGAGAAACCTAGGCCGAGTCGCCACTCACCGGAGAAGATACCAGACCTATTGGAGAAGTAGAGTCTCCAGACGTGATCGATGAAACGGCCAAGTCTACTGAGGCCAATCAGCAGAGGCAACTCGAAGACCCAGCTGAGGAACAAGGAATGGCTGAGACAATCGAATCACCTGTTGATAGGGTTGTTTCTCCACCTATAACAGAGGCTACCGAGGGTGTCGAGCAAATGAAGTCTGCTACCCTTAATACCTGGAAACGAGGGCCAGCAAGAGAATGATGAAGACGATGTAATCATGTACTCTCCATTGTATCCAGACATCCAAAATCGTCTGTGAGAGTGGAGAAAATGGAAGTTGAGCCTATCCAGTGCGATTTGAAAATCCGAGTTCATTGCTTTGAGGAAGAAGAACTCTTCGTTTTCTTGAGGTGGACACAAAGATCTTTGCCAAGCCCTTGATGAGGATAATTGCATCAATATACTGCAGATTCGAAAAGAAAATGAACGGGCTAAAGCAAATGAGACTCGAGGCACGTGAGAAGGCCAAAGATCATCGCCTCTCACCGCACCACCGATCATACACACCCTCACCTTGACGTCCTATCGAGAAAGTGATGAGGATCTGGACCTGTTCTTTGCCACGAAAGAGTTGCAAATGCAGCAAGCAATGCAAGAGTCCGAATCCTACATGAGCAAAGAATGATGGAGGGACCAGGGAGAGTCCTCCAAATCACAAATGAAATAGATCCTATGGGAGTGGTGCGACATATTGCATCAAGTTGTTGCCGCCACCACTTCCCACTCATTCGAGAGGAAGGTGTTAAGGAAATGGCGATGAAATCGGGATTATGGGGACCCCACGAGCCAACCCCTAATGAAAGTGTCTTACCACCCGCCCCAACGATCGAATACTCAATAGAACAAATGAGTCCGGAGATGAGTGACCCCATTCCAAGTCACTCACCGGTGCCACCGTGTGGGGAAACTCCTCCATTGCGGCAAGGTCGGAGGATGTTTGCAAATGACTCCACAATGAATTTAGGAGGCGAAGTGGAGAAGGAACAATCACTGAATACACAACAAGTTGTCATTGATGAGGCTCGAGGCGTTGTGACTCTCAAAAGTGCCAATCGCTCTCTGCAGCTAATGACGCTGTTGATGCAATCGAGGCACATGAAGGAACGCCCGGGAGTTAACACTGGCGATGAAAATGCAATCCATGGAGTTGAGACTCCAATGGATGCCACCTCGAAATACCCCAAAGCATACCGACACCGCCGAAAGGGATGTCCAGGCCTCACTGCAGCTTGAGACTGCGGGGAGGTAATGAAGGCCAACGGGAGGTTGAGACTTCCTGGGTAAAGAAACCGCGAAACTACGAACATCCCTCATGCTTTCATTGATCCATCGAAAAGGAGATAAGTGCTCTTCACGATTCCCAGGATAATCTGATGTAACCTTTCTCGGGATCGGAAGGAGATGATGAAGCCGAGTCATCCTCTCGTGGATCGATCCCAAAGACTCACCGAGGATGTTCCAACCACGAGTAAGTCGACCTCAAGACTACTCGCCAAACATTCAACTTTGATGTTGAACCACCCATGGAAATTTCATCATCGTCCGATGACGCTCGATAAGGCCGAGGACCACCAACTCATTTGGAAAAGCCACCGAGACCGACAAAGCTGTTGAGACAGCTTGAGGCTTAGCAAGTCGGGTCGACTTCACAATGTACCACAAAAAACAGTCCACGCGCAAGCTCCCAAGTCGCAGCGAGATTCGACTCTACAAGGAACTTCACGAGCACCACTTATCATTGAACAAATTCGATTCGCGCGTGATGATTCCTTCATAGAATCATTTCCTTCTATCCTGGAGGTACCCGACCTCCCCGAAGAATCGCACAAAGATCGCGAGCGCTTCCACAGACCGATCCTGTCATTCCATCGTACACCATTGTTCCAAATGACTATGACTTTTGACGCTGCTTGGCCGTCACCAAATAGAGGCAATAGTTGAAGTTCGGGAGGTGTTCAAAGCCTTATTTGCTGAAATTGAACGGATGGAGAGGCACCGGCCTCACCGGGACATGAGGTTGGATAACGGGACGCCAACCTCACCGCACCGCCGATTTGAGAGGCATAATAGTCGAAATCCGTGAGTGGTGGCAACAGCAGCAAACAATGTGTGTGGAACAAGCTCGATATTTCAGAACATTGTTCAATAAGTTGTTGGTCTGGCGGGCTAAGAATGCTGATGCAAAGATAAAATTGCAAGAACACATTGAACAAATGCATGAATCTCATACTACAGAGATAAAACTGCTGCGTGAACATAATAAGAACGAGCTCCTGCGTGTGGAAGAGAATATGGATCGAAAATTCGCCTCTCATGGCCGAGGTGAAGTTGGTAGCAATGAATCCAACGCCACCCGCTCGATTTTCGTGCGGCTTACTCCGCAGCAGATTCAAAACAGAACTCAACTATCGCCAGACTCGACTTCTTGCTTACTAGCTTGTTTCCGGGGGTTCCTCTCTCCTTTGATGATGCCAAAAAGGGGGAAGAGGAATACTTAAAGGCGAAGGGGATCCTCGGCGAGAAGGAGGAAACATATGTGAAGGGAAAGACAACTTAGGAAGTAATAAGAGAGAAGAAAGGAAGTCCGTTGAGGGGAAAGGTTCGAAAGATGTGACCTTGATGATTGCTAAAACCCCCAACAAGGTCTTGTCACAAATGATATTATCAAAGAAACTCCCAAGACTCTGCCACTCCAACACTCTGTTGTACCAATGGTCGAAAAGAGAAAGACATATTGAAGCGGGGATGAAGGAAGTGGAAGGAAGGATGAATGCCCGAGTTATGGATATTCTCAAACAACATGGAGGCATTCCAATAGCGAGACACCTATGCCATTTCGTATGCCGAATCGAGCCAAGATCTGTTGATGAATTCAAGACGCCGATCTCGAAGGTTATTTCGCAAATATGTCCATGGCTCAAGCCTGGGATTTGTCTTGGGAAAAAGGTCTCACACTATGTGAAGAAGTTGACAGAAAGAAACCACTAGTAGTCACTCTGCTGGTCACTCACCGGGAAAAAGAAGGCCCCAAGATAATACACGCCCGCAGGCAGAGGAAGAAGCGGGGTGGAGGAAGAGGTTTCACCTAGAACTCGCCCAAAAACATTGAGTACATAGATCCGTGGCAAGAAAGGAGGGATCTACTGAGCCGATTTGACGAAGTAGCCAACTGCAAGTGGCTAAGAACAATGCCGAGTATGTGAAGAGAATTGAAGAGGAAAATAAAAGACAAACTCAGCTATGGGAGGAAAAACAAGAAAAATCGAGAAGAGATGAAGTCGCTGCTGTTGAAGGCGTATGAGAAAAAGAAGGCAAAGCATGAAGATGAGAAGAAAAGGAAAAGGTCGAAGATGACAGAGTCAAGAAGATAAAAGAATGAGGCATCGAAGGAGATGAAGTGTTGATGTCCACCCCTTCATGTATTTTACTATGTAAATACACTTTATGTAAGTCTTCTCGTACATTGAATAAAATTATGCAATTTCTATACATGAGTAGATATAGAACAAATGGTTAGTCTAAGCCCCGCTTAAGCTCGATACATTTGTTTTTGGGCTTAAGCTCGATACACTCAGAAAAAAAAATGGTGTAAAGAACAAGGATGTTATGATCAATAAAAGATCGATTCTAAATATACATTCTCGTGGTTCTACATTTGTCTCGTATGTATCTTTGCTAAATGATTGTATGAATGTTTTAAGTTTTGGCATCATCAAAAAGGGGAAATTGTTGGGAAATTATTTTGTAGATTTTGATGAATGCCATGTAAAACTTAGAATAGGAAGTTGGCACCCCATTTTTGTTGTAAATTGCATTGTAATAGATAGGGCTGGTCGAAAATGAGTTAAGTCGATTATGCCTAAAACATGCAAGAAGACAACCGGAGACTAGAAGGAAGACTCACGCAAAAGGCGGTGAGTATGGCAAAAGAAGGGAAGACGGAACTAGATCAAGATGCAAACAGATGCAAATGAGTGAAGTATCAATCAAGTCAACTCATGTCACCAAGTCTCAGGTTGAAGTGACAAGAGTCATCAAATGATTGGAAGTGACTCAAGTCACCTGGGGATGTTAAGAAAATGCAAATCAAGTCAAGACAATCGAAAGAGATCCGTTGCACGTAAATCAAGAGAATTACTTAAACAAGTAATACCTCAATATTGCCTTTCTTGAAGTGCTCAGTCCCAGAAGCGTGCAAAAGGATGTCAGAACACTGAAAAGCTGAAGAATCAGTCATACGAGGAAATGGCAATTCCAAGAACTGCAACAAGACAAGCCAACGACCACAAGTGACTTTAAAAAATAAGCCTATCTCTTCAACTGGCAGATTTTTGAAAGATCACTATAAAAGGTTGAGGAATTTATTTGAGAAGAGATTACCTTGATTACCTGAACCACGAACATTCAAGCAAACATTTGAACTGTAACCTAAGATATTCTCAAATCATTCAAGATCAATCCTCAAGCCTACATTACGAAGGAAATCAATCCAACACTCACCTGTGAAGGAAAGATAACTCCAATCAGTTGAAGAGGAAAATTTTGAAGAATCAAGGGGGTCTACATTCCACGGAGGATTGTAGGAAGGTTCAAGGTCGAACCAGTCTCAAGTTTTTGGAGGGCTTCGTGATCAAATCCAAGAAGCTTGAGCAAGTGGGTTGTAGTAGCAAAGGCAGCCGCCTTGCCCTGTGAAGAAGGAGTCGCACGAGAAGCCACCGCGTGACCAAGGCATCTCCAGATCGAGTCCCAAAGGATCAAGTCACCGTGTGATCAAGACTTGTATCTGGACTCGTTAACCACTCGTATATTGATCAATACTTAGTGGATTCCTCCAGAGTTGGAGAAGAGAGGAGTAGAAGAATTACCCCATCTTCGAACCTCTATAAAAACTTATTGTGTCATTTACATTTCAAAGACTTTAATTTCGCATCTTATTTTATCTGTGATAAATTTGCTATCCAATTGATAATCAATCGAGTGCTAAAACCAAGTATTAAAACAAACTTAACCAAATTCAAGGGTGTTAAGTCTTCCGCTGAAAACAAATCACAAGTAGAGTTAAGTCTTTAGTCAAAAACAAATTGAGTTACTCTATCAACAAATACGAGTCTGTTGAGTGACTAACTCACGATTAACTAACTTAGTTGTCCATCAAAGACACAAATTTGTGAAGTATTAACTCGAATATTTAAAAGGACTAATTTGAAAAGTTGGTAAGGTTTATTCAATCCCCCCTTCTAAACCTTACACTCACACCCTCGGGACCTACACTATTGTTTTATTTTTTTATTTATAAAAGAAAAATTCGTGTTGGACCGTGTCGAAAAGCTTCACACTCCTAGAGGAAAACACGGACGTGTCTCAATTTTTTTAATTTGTTTTTTTCATTTTCTAAAAAAAAATTACCGCCAGACAGTGAACAAAGACCACGGTACCAAAAAAATATACCCTAAACGTCCAAATCGGTCTAAAATCATTTTTTTCACAATCACTTCTGTTTGTTCTTCCTCTCAACAGAGCGGTATTCAACTCAACAGCCAAACCCAAACCCTCTCCCCTCGATTGTTACCATCTTTAAAAAATAAGGAATTACTTGACGTGCTCCACAAAAGTCAACAGACGGAGACCCGAACAACATACTCGGGTTAAGGTGTGAAGATGCAATAAATAATTTTTTGGCCAAAGGTCGATTCGACTTCGCCTAATCAGAGATTAATGATACTCACTCACTTCACCGGAATGACAATGAGCCCGCCTGTTGATGGATTTTTGAAATATTAACTAAACTATCCCCTATAGCTCAAAGATATTTTTAAACATTTTTCAAAACTGTTTTGTATAGTGATATAACATTAGAAAAATGATTTAGGCCATCTTTTTGGAAAAGTAAAAGCCTATATAGCCTACCCAAAAAAAAAAATTTCCCTAGTACCCCTTTTTGAGCCAATAAAACTTTTTCGTTGACAACCTACTGATTATACAAGCCAAAAATGAGAAAGCCTTCCAAATAACCTGTTTTTACCCATACATATGAAATCCATACAAACGAGATATTTGGAGTCAAGATGGGTATATTTTCGACAGAAAAATGTTGTCCCAAAAAAAAGAGATAATTTCGGACAAGAAGGGAAAACACAAATAAATCCTTGAAATTGGTCGTTGTTATATATGGTTGGGTGAATTGTAGCCACTTATCCTATAATTTCATACCTTTAACCCGAGCTTACATTTCAACCTGAAAAGTCCTATTGATTCTTATGTTTTTATTGCATACAATATGGAGATTAATGTTGAATTATATCTTATAAGTTAAATAGGGGATCATTGGAAAATATTTGACTATTTATTTGAGCAACGAAAACAAAATTGAGACATCGATTATATTTATATATGAAGTCACGAAATTGAGGTAAACTTGCATGCCTAACTGACAAATGAATATATCTACATTTTTTCAAATTCCTTAATTCATGTATTATCTGAAATCTCCTGAGGCAATAATATCACCTGTAAAACTCAAAAGTTTATTCCTTGTTGCAGTGGTTTTCAGATTACTTGAGGACAATCAATAATTCAAGTTTGAGAGTATTTGTTAAGTTGGAATTTTACCAACAAAATAGGTATCCTAAGACTTAAAAATAATATTGTTTTTAAGTAGATTGAGTCCGGATTATTGTTGAAGTCGTACATCAAGTTGTAATAGGTATCAACGTACCAAAAATCAAGAAACGGGCGGAAGACGGTGAAAAATAAATCACGGCGGTGAAGAACGAAAAAAAAAAAAAAAAGAAATGAAATGAAAAAAAGAAAAGAAAAGCAAAAAGAAAAGAAAAAGAAAAGAAATAAAAAAAGGAAAAGAAAAAGAAAAAGAAAAGCAAAGAGAAAGAGAACGAAAAAGAAGAAAAAAACAAAAAAAGGAATTAGAATCTTGTGTACCTTGATCCAATTTTACCTACTTTCAACCGCCATACATTCAATACCTACAAGACAGCTTTCAACAATAATTCGACTTTACACGACAGAAAAATACGAATAGATTATTTAACCACGGAGAAGCATTTTCAGCCGAAAGAAGAAGAAGAAAACAATAATCTACAGATCAAAAGGAAAATTAGTGGAAGACATCTGGTGATGGACAGTAAGGAGACCCATCTTCTTGACAACAAACACTTACCAATCTTCAACTATAAATACTTGTGAGTTCAAAGAAGAGAAGGGAGACCGAGACGGAGAAAGAAATTGATACATAAAAATATAAAAATGGAATTTATATTGGGGAAAGCAAAGTGGGGAGAGATCCTTCGATGCTACGAGCAAGAACTGACTAATTCTTCAACACTGGAGAATGAGCATTTCATTAAAAATAAGTTTTTTCTTCTTATTCTCTTTCTTTTAGTATAATTCCTATATTAATTCGTATGTATCGAAATTCTTTTGTGTTGTTTAACTTGTGTGCTTGTTAAAGTCATTTTATAGTTACAATGAGCTTTAGTGCTTCAGAACACAAGTCCTTCTTGCTTTAGTCTTTGGGGAAGGCAATCGACAATGATGACGACTAGAACCCTTTTAAATTGTCTAATTGAATCACAATGAGCCAAAGGTGGAGATTGTTAAGTTTATTGGCTCATTGTTGTATTGACCCATTGCTTAATAATATAGCCCATGTTCAAGAGCCCAATTAAGCCACCCAAGCCTACTCCTCTTTGATCCTCGAGTTATTTGTTCGGATCATGGATCGACTCCTTGTCCGCGGATCCTCTCTAGTTGATCTCAAAGTCCATTTGTTGGATTAATGAGTCATTCATCGCCCTATAAAATCCCTCCACAGTAAAACCCTAATTCATTCTCGCAAGTTTCTTTCTCTCTCATCTCTTGAATATTCTCTATGAGTTCTCAGGCACTCGTTTTTTCTCTCACTACAAAATTCCGATCCTCACCGGATCTTCGTGTGATTCTTGGGTTGGGATACGATCTGTGTGATTTGAGCGTGTGTCCACCATCTCTCGTGTACAATCCTACTGAATGAGATTAGGGTTTACTTTGGGTTTCGAGGGGGTATTTTCTAGGGTTTTCTGAGTGAAAACACTTTCGAGGGCTTGTTTGGCGGGCGAGGCGGTCTTAGGTGTTTTGCCTTTGTTCTCCGGGTGATTCGTGATGACTTTGTGTAGGGATTCCAGTCCCCCGAGCCGAATCTATTCTATATTCGGTTTTAGGTTTTATCCCGATTACTCCCAAATATTAGTTCTCCCCGAGCACCTTCCCGCACGCAAACCACCACGACACCCGCACAAAGGGGGCCGAAAGGCGGGGGCTCCGCGCACCCTCTCCGATGCTTAAGTCGATTTGAGAAGGAAACAAAGGCTAGAGAGAGAAAAAAAATGTAACAAAGAAAAACGGGATTAGGTTAGAATGAACCCGGGCTTGGGCCTTTTATACCTTAGCTCGGATTAGGGTTTCCGTAAAATCCGGGATTCCGTTACGATTTGGTGTCAGAGTCATCATTAGATTAGGATCGGATCTCATTAAAAACCCTAATTTTACGCCTGTAATACCAGAGCTCCGGTCTCTCAGAACACGTCGGCCCTTTGTGTTGATGCAAAACCCTTTTAGGTCTTCCAAGGCATCAATCTCATACATCCCATAGGCCGAACTGACCTCTTCTTCTGAAGTCATGTTAAACTTTAACACGTCCACAACAGGTCGGCTCAACACCGCTGACTCTACACAGATCGGCTCAACATAACAATTTGAACTCGGGCCTCGACAGACCGGCCCAAGTTGATAAGCCCTATACCAATCTCTCATTGTAAGCCTCCACGGATCGCCCATTATTTAACGCTAATGACCATCCTAAGGCTATGGGCCTCATCATTTCGGCCAATGCCCGATATCACCAGGTCGGCCAAACACTCCTGGACCTATCAGGTCGGTCCAATGTCCTGGGCCTGTCAGGTCGGCCCATACCATCATTTGCCCTTATCAATTCCTCCCCCCAACTATGGATTGGTTTGCACCTCAACCATAGTTGCTCATAGGCCGAACTGACCTAACATTTAGGGTTTGTGCTTTTCACTTTCCCGCCGACTCTTGGCTTTTCAAATTTCTGTCGCCCTTTGGCCTTTCGAGTACCTGACACGCGGATTTGATTGATGAGACATCATTTCGGCTTCCTGACGCCTCGTAGACCGTCCAATCATCTCCTCGAAAATCGAGGCACCCCTTTGTCTTCTTTCTCCCCTTATAAAAGCCATCTTCCTCCTCCATTTTTCACTTTCCCACATTTCAAATTTCAGAGCGTTCTTCCCAGCAAACACTCTTCTTCTCCGGCGAAATTTTCCAGACTCCGATAGGCTTCAAAAGCTCCACATCCCAGACTACTTTCTTCCTTCAACCTCACATTTATATCCAATGTAGTAACCCTTTCCTTTCCAGTTTTCTTTTCTTTTAATATGGCATCCTCTTCCTCTCACTCAACACCGCTTGGACGCGGTTGTCGCCGACTTAGAACGGTGGGCGATGACGACGGGCTCTATTCTCCGCCACTTTCCCTCACCGTGTCCGCCATCGGACCGACGCGATCAAATCCGCCTTCGATTCAGGTCGTGATTCGACACAATAGAGATCCGAGCTCCGTGCTCGGGTCCCTTACCCATATATCCTCATTATTTTAAGGGGACCACCTTATCAGCCCCCAATCTTCAAACCCTTAAAAGAACCGCCCAAATTCCGTCCTCTTTCAAACTCTATCTTCCCAGCAGCTCTGACCGACCTAACCGACCTCCACCCAATGCCCTATCCTTCTTCGTAGGTCAGATAGAGGGCGGCCTCCGATTTCCCATCCATCCATTCATGGTGGGGGTATCCGGATTCTCCCGGGTGCCTTTAAATCAGCTAGCCCCGAACTCATTCCGTATTCTAGCCGGCTTCATTATTTTGACTAAGTATTTAGACATAGAACCCACTCTAGATCTGTTCTTTGCCCTATTCCAAATAAAGAGCTCAAACACCAAAGGTCTTTTCTACATCACCTCCCGAGGTGATGCTCAGTTTCTAAGCAAGTATCCTTCCTCCAACAAATTCTGGAAGGACAAATATTTTTTCATTTCCTCCCCCCGAGCTTGGGGGTTCCCTATTGCTTGGACCTGGACCCTTCCACTTCAACGCAAACACAACCCTAGAGATCGGTCTCCCGACCTCCAGGCCCAGATAAATAAACTCACTTTAGTCAAGTATGACCTCTCTCGCCTTATAACCCCTTCTCTTCTTCTTCTACTTTGGTGAGCCCCATCGTGGCTCCTCCGCCTGCGACATTGGTAATTGTCTTTTTTGCAATTGATTTATTTTATTCTTACTCACTGGCTAATCCTTTCTCTTTGTGCAGATATGTTCATGGCACAGATGGTCGCTGAGCTGGATGATGAGGAGCAAGTCCTTGCTCCTGGCTCACAACCTCCTTCATCCAGTGCTGCCGCTCCACGCCCTGGAGGTCAGCCTCCTCCACTTCGGCGACTGCATTACGATTCTGCAGATGATGGCCGATCTCACTGGCCAGGGGGCTCAACCTTCTTCCCGACCTCCTCCTCCCAAGAGGTCGGCCGTCGGCACCAAAGACAGGGGTCGCAAGAGGGCGAAGAACACCCCACCTCCTGCTGCTCTCTCTCTCTCTCGCACTCCCATTCATACGCCAAATCAAACCTTCTTCACTGGCAATTCCATCCTGTAGAACAACGATGGAACCTTTGCCATCCAATATGTTCAGGGCAATCGCCGAACCCCCGACAACCGCCATGGAGAAACTTCGGTGATCTTGATGCTTGGTGACTTCATTTTGCCTCAACCACTCCAAGGCCGAGGCACAGTTGGCTGCACTGATCTCCCGAGCTCGGGTTGGCTTTGCTGATCCTTCCCAAAGTGCCGAGCTCAACAATTCCAAGAAGGAGGTCATCCGGCTAAAAGCTCGAGAGACTAAACTCCTGAGGAGAACCGCCGGTACAAGGAGGCGGAAGAGGTCAACAAAGCTACGGTGGCTTCTCTAGAGGCCAAAATAAAGGCTCTGGAGACTGATAATGCTGACCTCAAGACCGAGCTTAGCGATCTCCAGATCCGATGTACTGTCAATGTCGACCAAGCCCGAGCCGAGGCGTGGAAGGCTGGCTCGGCAAAGTTTCCTCACCTCCCCGAGGGCTCTTCCATAGTTCGGCCATTCGGGAGAGGGTGAAGCAAGCCTTTCTAAGCTCCAAGGAATTTATCGAGTTCTCTCTCGTATCCGCCATGGAGTACTATGGCTTTGCTTTTGACCGTGCCGAGCTCCAACTCGTGGAACGCGTATCACAACCGAGCCCTTCGATCGCCGAGGTCCCCGAAGGATTCTGCCCGACCCCAAAGGCTTCCGTGTTTTTCTCGACGAGGCGGAGCATCTCAACCTCGCTCCTGTGGAGGAGTTCATGAGTCCTTATCTGCTCCTTTTATCCTCCACCGCCTCCCGGCTCGGCCGGTCCTTCGCAATCTCCCGGAGCTCGGTCTCCCTCTCGCCTTTTCAGTCAAGTTCGAGATATCCCGGATGACGATCCTGAACTCGCTCTCATAGACGATGTGACCATCTCCATGGATGACACGAATACGAGAATATTCCCCTACTACTTAGGAGTTTAGTTCGCTTTTGTAATTTTCTATCATGTACTTGTATTTATTTTGAATGATCAATAAAGTTTCTTCGCACTTTCATTTCTCGATCTCTTGTCTATTATTCTTGTAATTAATTTTTTTTTTCAAAAAAGATTAGCATATCGTGCTCCTCGTGGCCCCAAGTATTTGGATACTAGCTCGAGCTGAGCTCCAAATACTTGTCAATTGTATTAAAGTTGGCTCGAGCCGAGCTCCTCGCATGGCCTCGTGGCCCCAAGTATTTGGAGACTAGCTCGAGCTGAGCTCCAAATACTTGTCAGTCTTCAAAGGAAGCTGGCTCGAGCCGAGCTCCTCACATGGCCTCGTGGCCCCAAGTATTTGGAGACTAGCTGAGCCGAGCTCCAAATACTTGTCGATTTTCAAAGAAGGCGGCTCGAGCCGAGCTCCTTGCATGGCCTCGTGGCCCCAAGTATTTGGAGACTAGCTCGAGTGAGCTCCAAATACTTGTCGATCTTCAAAGGAAGGCGGCTCGAGCCGAGCTCCTCGCATGGCCTCGTGGCCCCAAGTATTTGGAGACTAGCTCGAGCCGAGCTCCAAATACTTGTCGATCTTCAAAGGAAGGCGGCTCGAGCCGAGCTCCTCGCATGGCCTCGTGGCCCCAAGTATTTGAGACTAGCTCGAGCCGAGCTCCAAATACTTGTCGCTTTAATCATTTCCACTTTCCGAACTCATAATGTAGGGCGTATCATTTCATTCAAAACGAGTAGATTGATTACATCAAATATTTCTCTATTCTAGAATGATATTTCTTCAAATTGCAACTGTTCCAAGCCCTGAGCTTTCGACCTCCGATCTCTTCCACTCATACGCACCTCCCGCCAACACCTTCACTACCCGGTGGCCCTTCCCACCCGCATCCAATTTCCCTTTGTTTTTGCTAGCATCCGACCTTCTTAAAACCAAATCACCGACACGAAAAAGGCCCTTTTCTTTACTTTCTTATCATAAGTCGCTTTGATCCTTCCTCGTGTCTTTTCCATCCGCAAAAATGCCATCTCCCTCTTCTCATTTATCGTATCCAATGCCTCTCGGATCAACGACTCATTAATATTTTCATCAAAATTCGACTCGATGTGTTTCCATCCCGATCTCCGCCAGGTATGACCGCATCCATGCCATACACCAAATCGAACGAGCCTCACTAGGTGGCTCCTTCCGGATTAGTTCGATAAGCCCACAAAGACCGAACCGAGCTCCCGAACCCATGCTCCTCCCCGCTTTTCAAGCCGAGCTTTCAATCCTTGGACAAGAATCCTATTAGTTACCTCCACTTGCCCATTAGCTTGCGGGTGAGCCACCGAAGTGAAGTTTTGCTTGATCTTCATTTCCTCACACCAAGCTCGGATTTACCCCCCGCGAATCGCGTCCCCATTATCGATATCAAGGCCCGAGGCACTCCATACCGACATACTATGTTTTGCCAAATAAATTTCATCATCGCATCCTCATTTATCTTAGCAAGAGGTTCTCGCCTCCACCCACTTGCTAAAATAGTCGATTGCCACAATCAAGAATTTCCTCGACAAGCGGGAGGAAAGGGACCCACGATGTCAACTCCCCATTTTGCAAATGGACATGCCGAGCTCATCGTCATGAGTTCCTCCGCCGGTCGATGTACCAAAGGTGCATGGATCGACATTTTTCGCATGCTCTCACCAACTTTTCTCGCTTCCTCTTTCGTAAGGCCAAAAATACCGCCCTAAGGACTTTTTCATCAAAATTCTTGCTCCCATGTGGTTCCCACAACAACCTTCATGTATCTCTCGAGCACATATGTACCCTCTTCTCCACTCAAACACCTCAAAGAAAGGCATATAGAAGCCTCTCTTATATAACTTATCCCCGATAATGCAAAAACGTGTCGCCCGAATTTTCAAATGAGTTGATTCACGCCTACCTATTGGTAAGACCCCTCTTTTAAGTAAGCTATGATAGCCGACCTCCAATCCTCTTTCTCCTCAATCTCTCCGACTTCCAACCCCAGTCCGTTTTTTTTGCTACCAAAAGTGTGATCTGTTTAGCTTGATTCTCCCGGTGCCGAATCGCGAATTTTGCCAAAAAATCCGCGCGACCATTTTCTTTTTCCCTCGGGACTGACATATCTTGATTTCTTTCACTCTTCTTTCTAAAGCTCGATATGCTTCAACATACCTCTTCATCCTTTCTTCCCTTACCTCGAACTCTCCCATAATTTGTTTATGGACGAGCTGAGAGTCCATGTAAATTACCATCCTAACAGCCCCCATCTCAATGGCCATTTGCATTCCTCTGATGAATGCTTCATACTCTGCCTCATTATTAGATAGCTTGAACTCCAACCTCACAAAGAAAGTCATTTTCGATCCTCATGCGGGCTGATCAAAACAATACCAAAGACCACATCCCGAACTCCCTCTTGAACCATCCACATAAATCACCCAAGCTCCTTCACTCGCTATCATCTCTAGTTGATTCTTGAACAAAATCGCCAAAGCCCGAGCTTTGATGGCGATCTGTTCTCAAATCCAATATCATACTCACTCAGCTCGATAGCCCACTTCACTAACCTCCCCGCTACCTCAGGTTTACTCATCACATTTCTCAACGGAAGATTAGTTCGAACGATTACCTTATGCGAAAGGAAATACGGCCGAAGTCTCCTCGCAGTCACCACCAAGGCCAAACCCGCCTTCTCTATCTCCGCATATCGCAGCTCGGCATTCCTCAAAACTTTACTGACATAGTACACCGGCCTCTGAACCGACCTCTCCTCCCTGATCAAGACAGTGCTAACCCCTTGCTCCCCTACCGAAAGATAGAGGTATAGGGGCTCCCCAGGCAACGGCTTAGTTAGCAATGATAGATCAGCCAAATAATTTTTCAAGTCCTCGAAAGCTTTTTGGCACTCTTCATCCCAAACAAACTTTTTGGCTTTCCTCAAGACCTTAAAAAAGGGCAAACTTCTCTCTGCAAGGCGTGAAATAAAGCGATTCAACGCGGCTAGCCGACCTGTTAAACACTGCACATCTTTGGCATCCTGAGGTGGTGCCATCTCTCTAATGGCCCTGACCTTTTCCGGGTTGGCCTCTATTCCTTTCTCCGTTACCATGTACCCCAGAAACTTTCCCGACCTGACCCCAAAGGCACACTTCTTGGGGTTCAGCTTCATCCTATACTTCCTCAGGGTGTCAAACGTTTCGGCCAGGTCATGCACATGATCCATAGCTTTTATACTTTTGACCAACATATCGTCTACGTACACTTCCATGTTCCTGCCGAGCTGCTCCCCAAACATCTTATCCACCAACCTTTGGTATGTGGCTCCCGCATTCTTTAATCCGAACGGCATTACTACATAGCAGAAGGTACCAAAAGAGGTGGTGAAGCATACCCTTTTTTGGTCTTCTTCTCGCTGCTTTGATCTGATGATATCCCTGTGATGCATCCATCATGCTAAGCAGTTCACATCCCGACGTCGAATCCACCAGCTGATCAATTCGAGGCAATGGGTAATAATCTTTAGGGCAAGCACGATTCAAATCCCTAAAGTCCACACACATGCGCCAATCGTCCTCCGTTTTCGGAACCAATACTGCATTAGATAGCCATTCCGGAAATTGGATTTCTTTAATGTGCCCTGCTTTCAACAACTTTTGCACCTCCGCCCTAATTATAGCATCCTTCTTAGGACCGAAGTTCCTCTTCTTTTGTTTTACCGGCTTATATGATGGGTTAACATTAAGCCTATGCTCAGCGATGCTTGGATCTATTCCCACCAGGTCTTCCGCTGTCCAAGCAAATACATCCACATTATTCCTTAAAAACTCCACCAGCTCATCCCTTAATTCATCAGTCAACTCTTTCCCGACCTTAGTGACCTTATCAGGGTCACCTGGAACTAGCTCGACCATCATCATTTCATCATTGGGCTGGACATGCTCCACTGGTTCGTCCAACCTAACCAACTTGTCTTTGTTTCTATCATCATCAAAAACACTCCCCCTTTCTGCCTTCTGAATACTTTCTACGTACAATTTTCTAGCCATATACTGATCACCATCGACTTCCCCTACTTTCTCTCCCACAGGAAATTTCATTTTTAGATGGTATACCGACACCACTGCTTGGAAGGCATTTAGTGCCGGTCTACCCAACATGACATTATAAGAGGACGGTGCCTCGACTATCAAAAATCGAATCATTCTAGTTTTACGATTAGGCTCCTTACCCAAAGAGACAGGCAAAGTAATCATACCTATTGGTTGGATCATCCCTCCAGCGAATCCGACCAACGCCGTGTCCACCGTCTCCAAGCCGACCTGGAGATCCATCTTCCTATAGCAATCATAGAATAGAATATCCGTTGAACTCCCGGTATCCACAAATACCACGCACATCATAATTAGAGATCGTCGCTGTGATCACAAGGGCATGGCATCGTGAGGTGTCACAATACCCCGCAATCCTCAGCCCCAAATTGGATATTCGCCCGACTTGACCGACTGTTCCACCTTCAATCGTTCTTGCACCCGATCCGTGTCACCGCTCTCATAATTTTTCCGAGCTCGCCTCGAATCTCCTTCCACCGCCCTCCAACAATCATCGGATGACCTCACGCCGAGGTGGGGCGGAGGTGGAGGTAGCTCCTCCCTTTCCTCCCCTACGCTCCGGCTCCCGCCGAGTTGATGATATCCCCGGTTATCCCTCTTATATTCCCCTTTTTTCTCCTTTTTGTCAATGTACACAAATTCCCTGAGGTGACCTGCTTGAATGAGCCGTTCGATCTCATCCCTCAGGTGTGTGCACCGATCTGTTGTGTGCCCATACTCATTGTGAAATCTACAAAACTCCTTACATTTCGCCTTTACTGGTGCCTCTGCGTGCGCCTTTGGCCATCTCAGGTCGGGATGCCTCTCAATAGCTACAAGCACTTCGCCCTGAGGAACAGCCAAAGGCGTATACTTCTCAAACCTCGGCCTTCCTCCCATTGCCTCAGACCTCGGCTTCTTCTGAGGTACTTTGTCTTCCCGATCTTCCCTCCTGTCTCTTCTCTTCTCCCCCTCCTCTCTTTTCATTTTTCTCGCCTCTTCCAGGTTTATATATTTCTCCGCCCGAGCTAACAGCTCGTCAAATGTCTTAGCAGGCTCTATCACTAATGATTCAAAGAACTCCCCATCCCTCAGGCCCTGAGCTAGGGCATTGGCCAAAATTTCTGGACTAGCTGACGGCACCTCCAACTTTGCCGCTGTAAACCTCTGGATATAGCTCCGAAGTCCTTCCCCTTCTCTCTGTTTGATACTAAACAGGTCGGGGCGCCTTTGTACTTACGGCAACTCATAAATCAAGGTTAAGGAAAGCCGAGCTAAAGTCATCAAAATTCGAATGGAGCCCGAGCACCAAAAACCATTTCTTGAGCCGATTTCGTCAAAGTGGTAGGAAAAACTCTACACATCACGCCGTCCCAGTGAATCTGTAGTAGTAGCAAGCGTTCTCAAAGCGGCAAAGATGGTCCCACGGATGTGGTACCATCATATTCAAGCTTCGAGCTCGGTATGAGGCCGAAGCTCGCCCGCCATCACCTCTTCCGAGAAGGTGTCCCCTCTCACCCGAATGCAGCCGCTCCCGGTACTCCACCACCCTCCGACGAATATCTCGCACCTCACGGTGAAGGTCATCCATTCGTTCAGGCCAATCTTGGTCCTCGGTGACACATGCTCCGCCCCTTGATGAATGTACTTCCTCCGCCATAGTCGGCCGCCAACCTCTTTCTCCTACCTCCGAGGACCACGGAGAGGAGGGACCGGGAGGGGGGACCACCGGTGGAGCCGGTGGTGGAAGCATCTCCTCAGCGTCTCTCCACCGTCCGCTCCACGACTCAGTGATGAAGCCACCCAATTGTTCAAAGAACATTGGACTCAAATCTATACTCCCCCAGGACATAGCGTCATCCATCCGCTCTCGCTCTCTGCACTCTTGCCTCCTCCGCCATTCACCGGGGTGGTGGGGCGAGGTGGAACATCCCCCTGCGTGACTACGCCCCGAGTATCTCCCGGCGCGTATGGTTCAAATCATCTTCCAAACTTCTCCTAACCTCCTCCATAGCCAAAACTCGAATCTCACGTCTCCGCTCAATGTTTCCCACAGACGGCGCCACTTGATTACTCCCAAATATTACTTCTCCCCGCCGAGCACCTTCCCAGACGCAAACCACCACGACACTCGCACAAGGGGGGCCGGAGGGGGCTCCGCGTGCCTCTCCCGATGCTTAAGTCGATTTGAGAAGGAAACAAAGGCTAGAGAGAGAAAAAAGCAATGTAACAAAAAATGGGATTAGGTTAGAATGAACCCGGGCTTGGGCCTTTTATACCTTAGCTCGGATTAGGGTTTCCGTAAAATCCGGGATTCCGTTCGATTTGGTGTCGAGTCATCATTAGATTAGGATCGGATCTCATTAAAAACCCTAATTTTACGCCATGTAATACGAGCTCAGGTCTCGTAACACGTCGGCCCTTTGTGTTGATGATGCAAAACCCTTTTAGGTCTTCCAAGGCATCAATCTCATACATCCCATAAAGCCGAATCGACCTCCTCTTCTTCAAGTCATGTTAAACTTTAACACGTCCACAACAGGTCGGCTCAACACCGCTGACTCTACACAGATCGGCTCAACATAACAATTTGAACTCGGGCCTCGACAGACCGGCCCAAGTTGATAAGCCCTATACCAATCTCCTGCTGTAAGCCTCCACGGATCGGCCCATTATTTAACGCTTAACAGACCATCCTAAGGCTATGGGCCTCATCATTTCGGTCCAATGCCCGATATCACCAGGTCGGCCAAACACTCCTGGACCTATCAGGTCGGTCCAATGTCCTGGGCCTGTCAGGTCGGCCCATACCATCATTTGCCCTTATCAATCCCTTTATATTCTTTGTGTTGTATTTCTTTACTTGTAACCTGTAGTTCCATTTTTGTACTTTACATTTCTGCAATCGAGTCTAGAGTAAATTTGTATTAATAGGTTTTCGATTGAGTCTGTAATTTGTTATTCGGTACTCCATGTATCGATATATTGAGGCAGATAGATATCCAACAATGGAGATATTCAGGAATGTATAAACATAATTTACATTTTAAAATTCTTATTTCAAAAACTATTTTTAGAAAGAAAAAAAAAGTAATTAGAAAACAACCCTCGCAATATTGTTTTCTCAAAAACTTTTAAAAAAGTAATAAATTATTGGAAAACAGCGCCATGAGCTCTGCTTTCACCTAGAAGAGCCAAAAAGAAAATTTTGGCATTATTTTGTTAGACATGTTTTTAATTTAGTTTAATTGGATAAATTAGCCATAAACTTTGTTCTTCAAAATAAGTAACCAAATTGGCAAACTCATGCTTATATCATACTATGAGGCTTGAAGTACTGTTCTAAAAAGTACTAGAAATTAGGGAGGGCCTGTGTGAGATTAGGGGAGGTATGGATAGAATTAGATTGTGGGCCTGTGGCTAATAGGAACAAAAACGTGAGCGCCTAAACGGCAGAGATTTTTGAAAAATTCTATGAGCCGTGAGCGATGGAGAATCAACCACTCATGCGTTTCATTAAAACTAAAAATTTATATTGAATATCCACTCAAAATCTGAGCTTCTAATACAATATTATTTCGGACTTGGAATTAAATGGCTAAGCAAGTTTTAGCCCGCTATTAATACTCTGTATGTTAATGGCATTAAATTTAATCACCACTAATGCTCTGTATGTTAATGGCGTCTTTCAAGGTACTAGCCCACCTTCAACTCCATCATCAACTGCACCACCGCCCACGCCGCCGTCGCCGCCACTTTTAAGACTCCCATTGCTACCAGTTCCAGCTCCGCCGTCAAAACTAGATCCACCACCGCTGCCAATGAATCCTCCGGCGCCAGGCCTTCCACCCACACCGCCGAAGCCAGTCCCAGCGCCGCCTCTAAATCCACCGAAAGGGCCGCCATAACGAGGGAAATGGAAATGATAAAATGCCGTATGTAAATCAGCCGCGTTCTTCTCGACAGGTAAGGTCCTGCCATTGATAGCGGTAGCAAATGCCACAATAGCCACTACTAGGAAGAGAATTTTGATTGCCATTTTTTTATCCTTTTTGAGTATTGGAATTGATTCTGAATGAGAAGGGTGATTTGAGATATTCGAATTAGGGTTTATATAGAGTCGTAGAGATTGTGGTATTGATTAGGAAAAATTGATCAAGTACTGGTTAGTCATTCAAAATATGTGCTTGGACTGGCAGGCCAACTGCATTAACCCAGTATTGTGCCCAAAGACCAACAGAATGATACCTAATCTCCACACAAACTAGTCTTCATCAAGCGATTTAATTCCACAACAATTTGTTGTTACAACTTTTTTTTTTTTTTTTTGACACACGTTGTTACAACTTATCTATCAGAATAAGTATGACACTTGTACTGACTGCTTACAAGTTGCAAGCCATGTTTTGAAACTTGGACCGGAGCGCCAAGTTTAACCGGCCAAACCGGGAAACCAGTGATTGGATCGTTCTAGTTAGCCTCCAACAACCGTTTTAGTGATTGGACCAGTCAAAAACCAGTGAGCCGTTAAAAATCAGTTGAACCGGTTTTTTATTTTTTTAGAATTTTAATAAAAATTTAGAATTTAAATTCAATAGTTTGTTATATTTATGTTGATAATTTGAATTTTGGTTTTATATTTGATAATTTGAACGGTAGTGAGACCTGTTTGTTCACCAGTCAGGATTTGGCAGTTACAAGTACCTCAACTTATGCTTGTAGCCTTGTATTGTATGTACCTCAACTCCCAGTTATAAAATATATCATTGGAATTTATATTATTTTAGAAAATAACAATTTTTTATTCGAAATTAGGCTAAGAACCAAAGTTAATATTTGTAACCATCCCTTATTTGTATATAGTAGACTACTAGTCTCAAATTTATTTAATGCATCAAGATTCTGAATTAAATAAATGTATCACCATCATAGCAAGCTGCTGTGTGCTGGCAGCCTCAACTACATACTCTTAAGAAAATATGGGCCAGTAGGAACATTTTTGCTAAGATAAATCATGAAATAATTCATGCCATAAAAATAAATGGTAACAAAATAAATTCCGGAAAAATATAGTCAAGACAAAGAATTTAATACAACTCACAGCTCAAGTTAAGCTGCTTCAACTATTATCCCAACTCCCCTTTCCTAGTTCATATCATGAATCAGATTTTCCCGGTCACCCTCTCGTGACAGAGTTAGATCCATGCGATTTCAGAGAGGTCTAGTTCGATGTCCTCTTGCTCGGCCACAAAGGAGAGCATTCCTCGGGATTGGGAGCTCGTCTCTCCATGATTTGGACGACGTGTAAACCCTCATGTAGAATTGCTGTCCCAAATACTGCCTTGCCCAGTCCTCAGATCTTATGTTCCACATGCCCACATTGTCCAAAGCGATGTAGATTGCAGTCCAAGATTTCGGGTACACCTATACCAAGACCAAGAAAACACCGAAATGAGCAGGGGAAAAAATGCAAATCCGATCATTTTGTTGTTTAGGGGGTGTTTTGAGTGCTTTTAGAAGTGATTTATTGTAGTAGAAACTGAGAATCAAAAGTCGGTAGTTAAATAGAGGCTAAAATCTATAAAATCAAAGTGGAAGTGTTTGGGGCAAAAACAGATTCAAAATGAACTTTTGGATAGAAAAACAAAAACACCCTTCTTATTACTAATAGGCCAATATTATATTACAGAAAGAGCATTTTTGGAATATGAAAAAATTTGAGGAGAAGAATGTCAAAAAAAAAAAAAAAAAATTGATTTACCAAATTACCTTAAGCACTTTTCCAAAATCAGAAACACCTCATCCCAGCTTTTAAATTGTGGTTAACTGAAGTGGAAACAATAGCAAAAACTAGCATTTGCAAACACTAAAAGGTGATTTTTTTCTAGCTAAAAACCGAGAATCACTTTTTTATTAGTGTTTGCAAACACTCACTTAGCGAGTGTCATCTTGAATTAGAAGTGATGCTACATACCTGAACAGTGCAACGAGCAACCGTATCTTTCAAATTGTAACTTGATCGACTTGCTTGAGTCCATTGTCCACCGTCCATTCTATTTTGTTCACATTGTTAGCTAATCAAGTAAAGACCAGGAAAAATGAATGGTTTAATATGCAGTTTTATTTTAAGTGTCAAAACGTAAACTCACCCCACAACGAAGAAAGAATATCCATCGATGTGCCATGACTGGATGCTATTCTCCCAATTTTGAAACACGATTTCCACAAAAGACCGGTAATCAGCATGCATAACAGAGGTCGCAAGATAGCCATTTCCATAGCTGGGCCTGTCAGGCATACTTCCAACGCTGAAGACCCCTCCAATGTTGAAGTAGTCGGCCAATTTCAAGGGGGTGTCCGGGGATAAATATGACACGCTATTGACAGCGTATCTCAGTTTGCCGTTAATATATGGAGCAGAGTTTGCAAGAATAATGGTTCTAGCAGGCTTGATCAGTCCATAATGATAGGAGCCTTGTGGGTTTGGTCTGGGTCCACTTGCCGTCAGGTTCCGACTGATTCAAGAACACCAAAGTAAGAATTTTGAATTTTAAAAGACCTTTGTTAATTCAAGATTTTGATACAAAAGGCAAGATATAGGGAGTGTTTGCAAAAACTTCTCCTTTTAGAAGAAGTGATTTATTATAGGAGAAGTAAATGTGTAGTTGAGAAACAAAATTGAAAAGTGTTTGCAAATAGTATCAGAAGTTGAAAATGTTTGGCGAAAAAGTTGTAAAACTGCTAATTTTTTTTGTAAAAATCAAATCAGAAGCAAAACCAGAAATCTAAACCACTCATCTCCCTCCTTTTAGATTCTTATTAAATGGAGCCAAATCAGAAACAAAAGTTGGCAATTGCAAACACTAAAAAATGTTTTTTAAGCCAAAAGCTAAGAAACACTTTTTTTTAATGATTGCAAACACTCCCATAAAATAGCTACAGGAATTTCAAGAAAATAAGAGCTCCCTTAGGGGAAAACGTATTACCGTATCGACCTAGCCTGGTTGAGCGACCAATCAATCTGTGTGGTAGGTCCAGCGGGGGGATAACCAGAGACTTTTGTAAACGAGTTACGATAATGGAGAATAGCAGTGGTGGTGAGCACTTTAGACGTGAAGCGCGAAGATACCACAACATAATAGTCCTTTGCCGGCTGGTTAGCTGTGACTAAGACCGAGTAAGACTGCCCTAGATGGATGTCAAGGGAGGTGTACGTATTCTGGACCGTGTGAGATCCTTCTACTTCGACTAGTTTCATGGTGTGCCCCTGGATTCTGAAATTAATGGAAGTTGCAAGCCCAACATTGGATATTCTGAACCTGTATGTTTTGCCTGTAAAATCAACTTCATATTGTTAAGGATGAAAAAGTAGGCTAGAGAAAAGTAGGGAGTGCTTGCAAAAGTCTGCTTTCATACGAAGTGAATTATTATAGCAGAAGTGAAAAACAGTTGAGAATCAGAAGTTGGTAGTGTTTGCAAATAGAAGCTAAAAATTGAATAACTTAAAAGAGGGTATTTGGCAAATAAGTTGTTAAAAGTACTTTATTTGTTTATAAAAGTCAAACCAGAAGAAGAATAAAAAATATAAAACATGCCTCCCCTTGCTCTTAGATTGTAATTAAATTATGGAGAATCAAAAGTAGAAGTGGCATTTGAAACACTAAAAGATACTCCCTTTTCTTTTAGCTAAAAGCTGACAATCACTTTTTTTAACAGTTTGCAGATACTCCCCTATATCAGTTCATTAACAAGTTGAGTCACCTTGATCAACCGAGAATGTATATCCATTCCAACCACGACCGTTGATGATAAGACCATCAGGAAAGGGAAGATTGTGACCACCATCCAAGAAATACTTCAGTTGCTGCAACAAGAAAAATAGGAAATCAATTGTGAGAAAAATAGCTAGCATTGATATCATCAGTTCCCCATTCGCATATTTAAGAGTAAAACGACAGGATTACCCTGTGACTTCTCTTGAACCAATCCCCAGCAAGTACGACATAATCCCCAGATGGAGGGGGAAAAGGTACAGGAATTTGAGGACGACTATAGACTTTGATGCTACCATGTCCTCCAGCAGCCTTATGGAGTCCAAGTGACGGAAAGTAGAAATAGGTGCCGATTTGGTCTTTTGCTTGGAGGGCATAAGTGAAATTTTTACCAGGTGGGATCGGACAGGTGGTGCCATACATGCCGTCCTGCCACGAATTCCTTCTTTGCTGCAATCCATTCCTGAAAAAGGAAATGGTGGAAATTAGTAAACTTCAAGAATAGCTGCTCAAGTGTGAAAACAAGGAGCAAGTACAACTATATGCAGGGGTGTATCCTCCATGATCTCCCCCAATTTTTTTGAAAATCAATGATTTATATGTATATTTTATTTTAAAAGCGAACAAGTTACAAAGTATTGTATTCCTGTAAAAACGAAGAAAACCTTAAAAGATATAAAGACGCCAAAAAAGAAGTAAGAAGAGCAATATATGAAGCAAAAACCAAGGCATATGAAGATTTCTATAAGAAACTAGATACTAAAGAAGGAGAGAAAGATATATATAAAATAGCAAAATTTAGAGAAAAACAAACAAGAGATCTAACCCTAATTAAATGCATAAAAGATGAGAATGAAAACATATTAGTGAAAGACGAGGACATAAAAGATCGATGGAGGAGGTATTTCAATAATCTTTTTAATGAACCGAAGAGGAATGAAGTCACATTAGGGGAACTAGCCAATCAATCAATAGAAACCGTACCTTTTATCGTAGAATTCAACTTCATGAAACAGAAAAAAGCACTAAACAAAATGAAAATCGCAAAGCGGTTGGCCAGATGATATACCAATCGAAGCGTGGAAATGTTTAGGTGGAGTTGGAATATCATGGCTTACTAAATTATTTAATGTTATCCTAAAAACTAAGAAAATGCCTGATGAATGGAGAAAAAGTATATTGATACCTATATATAAAAACAAAGGGGATATACAAAATTGTGCAAATTACAGGGGAATTAAATTAATAAGTCATACAATGAAACTATGGGAAAGAGTTATAGAAGCAAGAATAAGAAATGAAACTAGTATATTAGATAATCAATTTGGCTTCATGCCAGGAAGATCCACAATTGAAGCTATACACTTAATTAGACGATTATGTGAACAATATAATGAGAGAAAACAAGATTTACATATGATTTTTATTGATCTTGAAAAGGCATACGATAGAGTCAACCGTGATATAATGTGGCGCGTATTGGAAAAAAAGAGGAATAAAAATAGCTACATAGATGCCATAAAAGATATGTATGATGGTATAACAACATGTATCAGGACACCAACAGAATATCTAGTGAATTCCCAAACACTATAGGTTTGCATCGAGGATCCGCTCTAAGCCCGTACCTTTTATCCTAATAATTGATGAAATCACTAAACACTTACAAAAATCTATCCCTGAATGTATGTTATTTGCGGACGATATAGTTTTAATTGATGAAACAAGGGAAGGAGTAAATGCAAAATTGGAAGTTTGGAGAGAAGCACTAGAATCAAAAGGTTTTACTATAAGTAGGGCTAAAACAGAATGCATGGAATGCCACTTTAGTAAAAACAACGGGAACAATGAGACGAAGGTTAAAATTGATGGACATGAAGTGAGTATAACAAAGAGTTTTAAATACTTAGGATCTATAATTGAAGAGAACGGAGAAATCAATAAAGATGTCACACATAGGATCCGAGCGGGTTGGAATAAATGGAGGAGTGCATCTTCTATCCTTTGTGACCGTAAAATACCATTAAAATTGAAAGGAAAATTTTATAAAATGGCCATAAGGCCCCGAATGCTTTATGGAGCGGGAAATGTTGGGCGACCAAATATGAACACGAACAAAAAATGAGGGTAGCAGAGATGAGAATGCTAAGATGGATGTGTGGACACACTAGATTAGATAGAATAAGAAATGAACACATTAGAAACAAAGTGGGAGTAGCACCATAGACGAGAAAATTAGAGAAACACGATTAAGATGGTTTGGACATGTTTATAGGAGACCTTTAGATGCACCCGTGCGACGTTTAGAAGGTAGAGAATCACTCACACAAATCAAAAGAGGGAGAGGTAGGCCTAAAAAGACTTGGAAAGAAGCTATTAAACATGACATGTTATACCTTGAAATAAACGAAAATATGGCTTATGACCGTAAACGATGGCGCGATATGATCCGTATAGCCGACCACACGTAGTGGGATTAAAGGCTTAGTTTGTTGTTGTTGTTGTTGTTGTTGTACTAAATATTTATTTTTATTGATTTAGCCCCCAAACTTACGCCTAGCTCCGCCCCCCCTGCCTATATGCCACACCATAGTACAAATAGATCAAAAAAGGTACTTAAAATCAAGAAAGTTGAAAGCAGAAAAGAAAAAGATTGACCATCTTTGTTTGATTCCTTATCAACAGCAAGCATGAGTTAACTCCTTTCATGTGTTAAAGAAGTTCCCATTTTAATGGAAAAGAGCTGCCATTCAATGATGTGAGAGAAGTGCAAGCCAAGCACGATATCTTGGGAGTGTTTGCAATCACTAAAAAAAAAGTGTTTCCCAGCTTTTCACTGGAAAAAATCACTCTAGCGTTTGCAAATGTCAATTTTTGTTTATGGTTCTGCTTCATTTAATCAGAATCTAAAGGCAAAAACTGATTTTGCTTCTGGTTTGATTTTTACAAACAAAATAAATACTTTTTCAACTTTTCACCAAACATTCTCAACTTTTGATTCTATTTGCAAACATTACCAACTTCTGACAACTACTTCTACTTCTGCTATACTAAATCACTTCTTGTAAAAGCAGAAGTTTTTCCAAACACTCACGTTTATGTACTTCGGTTAATATGCAGCCGTGTGTTTTCATTTAAATGTTAATAATGAGCTAATAAAGATGAATAGTTTCCGCTGACATTAATTTTTCCAAGCTAAGAAAGGATATCAGTCTGAGTTTTACAGATTTTATACATTTTATTCTACAGCCATTAATTTCCCAAGAATGGAGCTAGAGGTTGAACTAATAAATGATGCACATAACTATGGCCCTACATGAGCAATGCCACTTACACCTCTGTCTCGTGGTGTAGATTTAAATACATGTTATCGAGACATAAGAAAATGAAAGATGTTATAAATGTCAGAGATCCATAGATCTAGCACGTGCTTAGGAGCAACAAGCCAAATGGACTTACTTCCTCTACCCAAAAACAAAAATTGATAAGTGCTTTTCATAAATTTATAAAAAATAAAAAAAATAAAAAAAGGAACAGTTTTGAATACATAATTACATATAACAGAAAAACTCCCAGCAACTATGGAATCTAGTAAGAACTACCAAAGTAGAACATAGTAACTTTTTAACCAATCAAACTGATGGGATTCATATCCAGAGCCAAATCTCAAATTTAGGCAAAAAGACTGCTCCTTTATTGCAAAATTTCAGGCACATTAATACCAATTTTTACAGAAACCAAGAAAGTAAACAGATGATATCTACTACATTATGAATCTTAATCCCAAGATTTGGGATATAATGCAACGTGGAGTAGCAAAAGGAATGGGAATCTGAAAGTATTAAAAAGCATTCAATGTAACAAGACAAAGGAACAAGAAATGGTGTAATGGTAAAAGAGTACAAAATTAAAAAATTGTAGTTACCAAGAAAGTAGAAATGGCTCATTTAAGTAGTTGTAAACACTGATAATCAAGTTATCATTGGTGACACAGTCAATAGTCGGCCCTGGAAACTGCCCATTTATCAAAATCCCCTGCACCGCCATTAAAACACAACATTTCAAGAAAATTCAAGAAAATTCAAGAAACAAAACAAAACAGAGCACAAGGCATGTATGTACATTGTGATTGTCAAGTTGTACAACGTACCTGTTGTTTGACGCCCAGAGGATAAATATCGCCGTAAGTGATTTTCCAAGTGTAAAATCTATATGGGTTGTCGCCATTAACAACATTTAAAACAAGTAGCAGTGCCAAAAAACACACACCGGTGGTGTACGCTCTCATTGTGCTATTTTCTTGTTTAAAAGCTTTTTTTCAACAGTTTTCTTGAAGAATCTTGCTTTTTTCTTTTCTTTTTTTTCCTCCGAAAATACAAAAAGTAGCAACTTTTTTCCTCTTTTTGTATGTCAAAGAGGAGTGAGATGTGATATGGAGTTCCATTTCGCACCGTGTATAAAAAGAGTAGTTTGTCTGTGTGCTTGAGTTTGCACGAAATGACGCATTTGCCACTGTCACGTGCTGCTGCCTCCTGCTGCTACCCCTACTACTATAGTACTAATATTGCCAGCTTTTAGTTTATTATAATATGGCAATTGTTCCTAATTGTAATAAAGTAACAAGGTTCAATTCCTTAATGATCCTATTAGTTTTAACTAATTTCTTGTGAATGTCATAGAGGCTTTGTTTTGTTGTCTGTGTTTCAAGTGCATCTGAATTTGATTTGGGAGTTGATTTAGGTAAGAAATCAAATGTAACTTACATCAGATCGGAGGCTAGCGAGGTGAAATATAGGAACTTAAAATGGAAGACGCGTTAGACTAGAAGGAGTGTCTCTAAGGTAAAACTTTCCAAGTCATTTCAAGTTACCAATGATTAGAAACTAGAGAGTGGAGTACTAATTGTTAGTTATCTTTTATATGAAATTTTTGTGTCGTATTTATATTGTTGTTTATCGTGCGATTTTTGTACATGTGTAATGATCGGGGCTTTGATTCACCTCATCTACGGTTGAGAGTTCGTGAGCGATCCAAATCGGACTTTTAAGTCGGTCGGATCCCATGTAGCGCGAGTCTTGATGATATTTAGGTGATTTCATGTAGAGCATGGTTAAAATAATATATTTACCATAAGCAAGGTCAATATAGTAATTTTCTTATCATTAGTCCCATATTCGTATGAGTAGGACTTTAAACTTGTTAAAAAGAGTAAGTTAAGCATACATGATTTCATATTGTAAAATAAATCATATTGAATCTTAATTCATAATTATTTATAAAAATGCATGTAAGGTTAATTAATATGATACAATAAAAAATCATGTTCAGAATTAAAATTGCAATAATTTAAAAATAGACTCAAAGGTTAAAGCCCACATCATCAAATGGTCAAAATCCCTTTGGGCCTTCAAGAGCCTCAACAATTTATTCTGACTCTCATGCAATTTTTCACTTGAAAACATGGGTGCATGGACATGGAATTTGGTTCTTGTTAGTTGAACTTATAAATATAATTTATTTTTAAAACAATCAATAATAATACACCTCCAATCTCAATGAGAGGACTTTCAAGAGGTGGCCACTTAATTAATTACTCGTTGACTAAAAAAATAAATAAAAGCCACTAGGCCACAGGCTCTTCTAAACAACATCTTTCACATAAAACTGATATACCTTCAATTTATATTTAAATAGAAGTATTTATAATTGAGAAATTTGAGTGGAGATTGTTACGTGATTTTATATGAAATAAATTTAAAATCCGTCACAATTGATTTGAAAAAGTAAATCAAAATAAGATATTAAGGATTATGCCTTGTATTATAGTATTATTTATATAAACTCTATAAAATTATTATTAAAAATATAAACTCTAAACTAATTAAATCTATTAATCCTAATAGAACCTCATTCATATGAAGTAGTAAAAGAGAGTTTACCCACTATGCGCTGCTCGAGTTTAGCCTTGATTGCATGCAGGAAAGTGGGGTGAAAGCTTGACAATTAATGTAAGAATATATTTATTTAAAAAAATAATTAATGCTATCTTTTAGAACATGGCTAATGATTAAGTTGACGGTGACAATCATTCAGTGGGACACGCGTTAAGTGGAAATCAAACAAAAATATAGAAATCAAATGCATAGTTATTTTTATGCTTTGTTCATTCATTCGATAATTATTTAGTTAGGTATTTTATGTTTTCTCTCTCTCTCTCTTTTTTTTTTTTTTTTATCTATCTGGAGAAGGAATGGACTATGGGGAAACACCAAAATTGTTGTAATAAAAAATCTTATTCTATACCAATGAAACAATTCAATTTTCTGGGTGTATATTAATTGGTATTTCCTTTTAATGGGTTCTTGTGATTTAAGTGAATTGGAGAGGCAACAACGCCATGATTGCTGCAGGTCTGGATTGGAAAAAGTCAAAACTGGAAATTGATTTGTATCAGCTTGGTTCAGCCGTTCAGACATTAGAATAAGTCACGAACTCGTGAGCTCCTTGGCAAGCCAATAAAGTCGCCGACGACACAGCTTTTTTCTATTTGGATAAAGATCTATTGTCTCAAATTTTATTATTTTTCTTTAGGTTGGATGAACAACTCATTAATAAACTCGGTTAGCGTTTGTTTATTAATCTTAATGTATATTAACGAACAAAAAATTATTCGTTTATGTTCACGAACGTGTTCATTCAGTTTCGTTTGACGTTTGTTAATTATTTATTTTTTCATTATTAATTATATATTTACTGTCTAATATTCATTACTTATTATGAAAAATTACCTTGTTTTAGTTTAATATTACGAATCATTTACATTTGCATATATCATTCCATTTATTTTGAGTTGAGTATTTATAAACAAGTATACAACTTTTTTCATAGACATGTTTATTTAGTTGTGCATGAACAATTAATGAGCATGTTCATTACTTCATTAATAGTTCGTGAACATTTTCAATTT
Source organism: Rehmannia glutinosa (assembly GCA_016081115.2). Classification (NCBI taxonomy): domain Eukaryota; kingdom Viridiplantae; phylum Streptophyta; class Magnoliopsida; order Lamiales; family Orobanchaceae; genus Rehmannia; species Rehmannia glutinosa. The sequence continues at coordinate 194,051 of JABTTQ020002398.1, read as the reverse complement.
TAAACAAACAAACACGAACAACTCCTTAAAATAAACAAATGACAAACGAAGAAACACGAATAATCATGGTTTATTAGAGCTCAGTTTATTTACATCCCTATAATTATCTTCTTTTTAATATTCACACTTCACATTTAAAATTTTGCTTGTCAAATAGAAAAATTAAAATAAAGAAATAACGTGACCATTTATAATCAACAAACAAGTTGCTACTTTGACAACAATAATGTTAATATACCCGAAAGTTTTTATTTTTAAAAATACTATTTAAAACATTTATTTAGACGCCTTGTCCAGTTGTCCTTATTGTCAATATCAAGAACCCCCCAAAAAAGAACAAGATCTAGATCTGTACTTTCTCCAAAAGTTTGTTGTTTGCTTTATTATTTAACAGGGTTATTTAGAGTAACCTCATCTAGGGTTCGAAATTCTGGTATTTAGTTTATTTTTGGCAAAAGATATCTACTCTTGTATTATTTTGTTTAAGATTTCAATAGTACTTTGTTTACCAGAACATCCAAAATCTATTTTTGGGCCTTCAAAAAAAAAAAAACTATTTTTGTGGAAGAAAATAAAAAGATAAAAAAAAAAAAGAAAGCCCATAAAAAAGAATAAGTTCTACCAAATTTAGATTTTAATATCTCTCTCAATGAAAAAGAAAGCCCATAAAAAATCTGCCCTTGTGCATCCCTCCAAGTCCAGCTGAAAATGTTTGATGATTGAAGGCTTCATCAATATTGAGTTCAAGCGAGTTCAAGCCAAGAGTGATGGAGATAAAGATTTTCTTATTATCTATTAAGATTAGTTTATTAGGTTATTTTATTATCTTTTAAGAGTTTTCAATTATTAGGAGTTTTACTGTTGTAGGACTTTAGTCCTATAAATATTTGTTTTGTTATTATTTTTAGAGAGGTTGAATATTTTTAAAATTTGATATTTATCTCTTCTCCAAGCAATACACGCTCTTTTGAATGATGGAGATATTGGAGATATGATATATCTTTTAGGATTTTACATTATCTTATATTTTAGGAAGTGATTTGTGTTTAGGAGTCTTTTATTCTGGTTTATCTTTTAATGTTTTCTAATTAAGTTAGGACTTTTAGTTTGATCTTATAAATAGTTGTTTTACCATTATTTTTAGGGAGGTTAAATATTATTAAAATTTGAGATTTATCTCTTTTCATTGCAATTTACGTTTCTTTGTGAAGATTCGTATAACTTTTATTCGTTGCTCGTTTATTTGTGCTTCTGCCTGCATCAGTTGGTATTCAGAGAGCAGTTTATGCTCCCTGAACCATGTTGTCCACACCGAATCCACAACGCATGAATGACACCTCACAGATCCATCAACAGATCGACTTGCTGACAATACAATTCCATACCGTGCGCATCCAATTTCAAAAAATCAAAAGGCTTGTTGAAAAACGATTTCTTGATGGTTCTGAGTTTGCATGCAATATCGTGCCCATCCAGTTCACCCCATTGGAAACATATTCCACGGGCATGGATGATTTATTCTCAAGTGACACTGAAGATGATGGATATGATGCCACCAATTTTTGATGATGAAGATGAAGACTCAATTCCAGAGATTGGCTATAAAAAATCTCTGCAATTTGAAGAGAATTGTGAATATGATGGCCCACCAATTTTCGATGAGGAGGAAAATGCTAGCTATGATAATCCACCAATTTTCGATAAAGAAATTGAAGATATTGATTCATTGATGGGACGCGAATATTATCTTACTCCACCAGAAATCAGAGATATTATATTGTTTATGATGCCTCATCCTTTCCAATTCTATCCCTATCTTCTCATATGGATAAAATATTGTTCCTTAAAATGAGATTATTGCCGACGGCAAACTCGCAAAAGAAGCTTGTTGGTGTCCCCATTGATGGAAAATATATTTTGCGGAGTCTAATATCAACTTGGAATTTTCTCATTCTTGGTCCAACTAAAATACATGATGATATTCACCTTTTGTTTCATCTCGTCCTCCTCGCGTCTCTCCATGGTTTGATAATTTTTCTAGGATCTCCCTTCCGATTCGAGGACGAATCGTCTCGACCCCAGAGAGAATGATGGAGATAAAGATTTGAAGATTTCTTATTATCTATTAAGATTAGTTTATTAGGTTATTTTATTATCTTTTAAGAGTTTTCAATTATTAGGAGTTTTATTGTTGTAGGACTTTTTAGTCCTATAAATACACGCTCTTTTGAGAATTCTATTGCTTTGTTCAATATTTCCGGCATTCTTGCGAATCAACGATAGTATTTGTGTTCTTTGTTGTTCTAGTTACGCTTTTGCCTGCATCAAAGAGTGTTGTGGTTTTCGCCATAAAACAGCTGCCAAGGCAACATCCATAAAACCTTTCCATGTTTTGCTCAGAAAAAGATTAGACTTAGCTAATAGAAATATGTGAGTTTGAACATTTTGAATGTGATTCTTTGGGGTCTGAATCTAGCTTGATCATGTTTACGATGACTTCTTTCTTTCCATATGTACCAAAAAATAAGATAAGGAAGAATAGTAGAAATATGCAAGGTGTATGCAAAGGGTGTCAAATTAAACCAACTCGATAGGAAGATGTATGTATACGTGACATTCATCCAATACAAGGAACATGAAATAGAGCGAAAGTGTAGAACATGAAAGTTCAATCCCTTAGTGAATATTTTATCACAACCTACCAAATTTGAATTTCCAATTTAGATTTCTTATTTCACTTTCTATTCTATTACTCGATGAATGAGTCCATGTTTATGTTCAAACCAGTCCATGTTTATCTTCATGACACGTATTATTCATCTTGTTGAGATCATATTGTGTTTACATATCGGGTCAAACGTTACCTCCCGACAATATACAACGTCCCCTAGCTGAAATGATCACTTGCACCTACACCCCTAGTCTACTTAAAAGAATTTGCCCACCCACATGGCCACACCCATATTCGTTTATCTTGGTTCCATTTTTACGCCCAACACACCCCTACAGCAAAACAACGATATCTGGCGTGACATAACTAGTAAATCTCAAATGAGTTTGGAAATGGTAGCTGGTATTAACGACCTAAAGAGCTCCAAATCAAAATTAATGTACGTACTCTATGATTAAAACACACATAAATAGAGGGAGCTGGTGAGACAGACAGATGTAGTTCAGAATTACGTAACACAATATTATGCATCAAGGCATCACTCATACATAATACATTGGCACACATTCAATGGATCATCATAATGAGACAAAGCAGTAATTTAAGAGGCGGATATTATCTCCACAATCATTTCATTCTACCCATGACTTTTCGACATAAATGGTGAACATAATGCTTAACATAAGTTTTCAGGCACCTGAATTTACACCAATTCCGTCATATACAAAAATTATGCAGCAAGAACTGCAGCATACGGGAACGGAAAGGTGAAAAGCACAAAAGTGATGAAATCCTCTTTGTGGAGGCAACTAATTGTACTAAGCTTCACTAAATTCCGTCATATACAAAAATTATGCAGCAAGAATTGCAGCATACGACGAACAGAAAGGTGAAAAGCACAAAAGTGATGAAACTACCTTTGTGGAGACAACTAACTGTACTAAGAGGAATCACGGGGCAGATTGTTAAGAGCAATCCATAGTGATCACTGGGCAAAACAGGAAGCACCAACTCCTGAACCTGCCCTTTCACTCTCTTTTCCTTTATATACGACAAACCCGGAATTTCATCCTTACCTATCATTTCAATTTTACTTATCTTAAAATCCTTCAACTTGCAAACAAATCGATCCAGCCTTTTTTGCAGAGCTCTGTTCCCACTAAGCATCTTGTTCGATTTAGTGTCATATGTCCATCCGACTTCTCCAGGCCTTAGCTCTGTCCAAGCATCTACCCATCCATCACGTAAAGGAAAAGGGCCATCCAATTTATCATCCCAGTTCATATCCCCACAAAATATTACATTCTTATTCTTCTCGAGAAATCTCACGGCCTCATTGGCTTGTACCACACGTTCTTTGCTGAACATCTGATCCCATTTTGGAGGGCTTGGACAAGGACTTTCTAAGTGGCTTGTAGCAACAACTAATGCTATATCTTGCTGCACTTCAACTTCTGCTATACAAAGTTCTCGTCCCATGATAGAATTGTGGAAGGGTTTACAGCTATAGGATTTAACCGGCAGTTTGCATAGCTGCATAAAGGCTTATCTCAGTAAGTTGTTACACTAGGAATGTGCTAACAATATAGAGATACTTGTAGAATGAGAGTCATTAAGCAGAAACAAACAAAGAGAATCTATTTCATGATTTACCAGTGATTCCTTCACATTTACATGCAATAATGGGAAAGAATAGTAAACTATACATGCAACAGCAGGAATTATGTAGTAGTTCCTTTGATGAAGGTGATTGGAACCAATCATGTGTTTGGGGATTTTGAATGGATTTCTTGAATAGCTCGCATTTCTAGAAATCCATTTTCGAGAAATGCAAATTTAGGGTAAGTTTCCCACAATTCTACTTGATGGCCGTTGAAGTGCATTTCTTCAAAACACTTGCAATATTTACAAGCAATTCTTGAAAAGCCAATAACAAAGCGCTTCCCAATGGATGGAATTACTACTTGAAAACTGGAACCCAATGTTATCAACATTCTTCAGAATGCAACTTTTATAAAGGTAAATCTTATCACCTGCATACAGAAGTATCCTCCTGGAAATGCCGTCTCGTCTAAAATCGAACATCGATACCCCTTCCACCATCTTGATCGCTGGAAAATGTCATAGAAACTGGGAGTGACCTCCTGCGAATGACAGGCATAATTATCTAGATAAAAAAGAAAAAGGGATAAGAACTTATGACATCTGGAATCAAAATAACAAGATGGAAGAAAACCTGAAAACATATAACATCTGGTGAGTGTAGTTCAATAAGGTTGCCCAGTGCTCTCATCCTCTCTCGCATCTCAAGATCTTCACGAAACCAAATATTGTAACTCAACACCTTCCATGTTTTAGATTCAGAGCACTGATGAGTTTCACCTGTTCCTGCACAGCTTTCTTCAACATCAGATATCCACAGTCTAATAATGGAAAGATAACATGGAAGAAAATAAGGCAAATCTAGACCTCAGAATCTAAAATGAGATGTGTTCATTATGAGTCTAGAAACCTTACAAACACATGCGGCATGATCAAGAGCGAAATTGAAAAGAAGCAGATGCACCATGGTTTTAGTGAAGAACACACTCTGAGCAACACACAGTCAAACGATAGAACTCCATTCAGCGACTTCAACACAATGGGCAAAATAAAATATGAAGTCTATTCAGCTGCTTTATGATTAGTCTAACGCTACATATAAGGTTTCATATGCCAACTCAATATATGATCAGTTATATGGCTCTCATCTCTGATTCTAGGAAGAAGTTTTAGTCCCAAGTAAAATTTCAGGAACCAATATTGATTCTGCAACGAAGAAGTTAAAATTTCTACGAAACACAGTACAAAAGATAAAGTGGATTAACCCCGTACCTCTAGCACACATTTTGTGATCAAATTAATGATATGAAATTCTCTCTGCACCAGGATCCCTCTTTTTCCTTCATATTCTTTCAGAGAAAGGAATACCTCTTTATATAGGGCGCGAAATGTACTACCATTCATAGGGAACATTACAAGATGCAAAACCTCTTTAACTTCTATCCAGATTAGCTGAACCCAAAGGAAAAGACTGTTCTTTCTGCCTCTAACCCCCACCCTACCAAATTTTACCATCAATACTACATATAACCTAGAACTTTAACTACTACATTCATACTGTGCTTCAAAAATAAATAAATAAACGAAATGAGATTACAGTTCTGCCAAAAAAAATTCAGAATGCCACCAACAAAAATCCAGAATAATGATGAGAAAATATAGCATACCCAATGATTTAACTTCAATAGCATTATTTGCAGGCTTCAAAACCCTAAACCCGCTAGAACCACTCGCATCACCCTCGCCAGGGCCACCACCATCTATATCTGTGTCGGCCCTTTCCTTCCTCTTGTTACTGCAACGCACTAAACTCTTTTTCCTGCAAAATCACACTCTCCGCTGCCACCATTACCCACATCTCGTCTCTCTCTACTTCCAAATCTGTCATAATCTCCACGCGCACCCTCTGTCTCACCAGAACGAGCCGTATCTTTAGCACCAACAGCAGGGTACTCACTATTACCTTTATTGGTATTGCTAAAAGTTCGCAAGGGCAAAAACACGCTTCCAATCGAAGAACCCAACTCTCCACGCGCCTCGTCATCGTCGACTTCGAGAGTGGACAGTAGAGAGGCTGAAGCCCTAGTACCACATATTTCGCAGATTGAGCTGTTATATGGGTTCAAGCATGACCACTTGGGTTTTGATGGCGATGATGTTATTGTTGATGGTGATGATGATGATGATGATTGGAGGGATTGTGGTTGTGCGGAGAGGCAAATTTCGCAGCGTGACGTTTGGGTGGGTGGGTTTATGTATGTGCACTTGGAACAGGTCCAAGAAGACATTTTTGTGAGTAAAGAAAGTATTTGGGGTTGCTGGTAAATTTTAAGGGGAGATGAAAAGGGGAAAGTATATTTGATTTTGCTCTGTTTAGTAATGAAGACGCACCATTTTGAAATTGAAATCATTGTAGTTTTGCCGCTTTTCAAGGCTGAACATGGATAATGGAATTATCATTTATGGGATTGGGAATTTGGGACGCTGATTCTTTTTCTTCTTTGTTCTTTATCTGTTAACTTTCAAAAAAAATAAACTTTTTATCATTAGCTCGTGATACAATTAAATCTCTGTAAATTAATAATACTGGGACTGCTAAAATTTATTAATTTTGCGATATATTAAATAATCGATAAATTAACAATCTATTAATTTATGAAAATTTAGCATGTAGAAAAACAATCTGTTAATTTATGGAAATTTAGCATGTAGAAAAACTTTTTGCTTCAGGATAAATATCAACTCATCTTAAAACTATGAAGGGCCAATTATTGAGTGATTTTTCTTGCCACCAATAAAAGAGAAAATGAGAATTTTAGTCATGTAACTTGTCATGTTCAGACATTTAGTCCTCTAACTTGTCAAATTTTGATTTTAGTCCGATAACTTTACTTTTTCAAAAATTTGGTCCGATTTGGCTGGATATTTTAATTGACGCCTGAAATTTCTGACAAGGCAATACACTTTTGGGGATTTCTCACTTTTGACCAATTTTTTCTACTTGGCTGATTTTGACCATAAAAAAAAATACAAAATGAACCACTCAGTGCTTCAGTTTAATATAAATGTTTGACCCAGTTAGTGCTTCAGTTTAATGTAATGGGCTTTTCTTTACTTTTCGTTTTTTTTTTTTTTGAGAAAAAGCTTTTCTTAAAAACATTTAACAAATACAATACAAATAAAAATAAAAACTAAACTAATAAATTATAAAAACTAAATTGATCGAACTATTGCACCAAATCACTCAAGTGTGACATGAAAATAAAGAACCAACCATTGCAACAAATCATAAAGTGTCCAAGAAGCAGTTGCCACTTAACAATAAAACAAAATATATTCCAACTAGTTCATGTAGCCTTTTTGACTTTATCTTTTCCTTTTGCACCCGACTTTTTCATTTCACTCAACGCAACATTGAGATCTTGGGACGAATTGTCCTTGAACAAAGGGTCCATGAGCTTGAGCTTGTGATAATGCTTGATTGTGAGACTCACGTACCATTCTTGGTGCCTTAAATGAAAGTTTTTCCGCCACTTTTGAGCTGTCGGGTTGAACCATTCTTCTCACCTTGCAATATGTTTTAAAAAAACAATTGCATGTTATACTCAACTACTAACTCAAGTATATCAAATTTTAATACATCAAATAAAACAATACATGTAATTTGGGAGACACTTTTGGTCTCCCACACAAAGGTAATTGTTCGACCGCTAAACACCTATAAAAGTCTAACAATCCTCGCAAAGAGAACGAGATCAATTGTGTAGGATAGCAAGTTAACCACAAGTCGTCTCTCATGGAAGACTTAGCCGACAAATAATTATTATGCAACACAATAGACAAAAAATGAAACCTAAACACTCTAACCAGATTTGTTGGTTTTAAATAAACTAAAAGAAAACAATTAAAAAGATGAATTAAAACTAAGCACGAATAAACTTGGAGAAAAAGATATGGAAGAAAGTCTAGGATTATGGCTTCATTTCATCAAATTTGCAAAGCGAATATCAATTAATTGATCATGCGGTTAACAAATATAACAATCATGTAAAGACTAGGTCTAGATCCGATAACTCTCGTATTCTGATTAGGGCTATCCCAAAGATAATTTGCTATTTTCATTAAACCTAGAGTTAGATAATACATTTAAATTCATATCTAACCCCCCGAATAAATTTAGTCCAGAATAATATCTTGATCGATCTCAATTATCCCATCAAACAATCAAGAGTTGGTCAAACAATCAATCAACAAGTAAAACAATTTATTTAGGAAAGCAGATCAATTAATCAATACTCATACTTGTTTGTTTGAATCAAATCATCCTAATCCTAGAACAAGGAAATTAGTTCATGCTTGGGGATGGGATCATAATCTCAATTGAAGGAAAGAAAACAATCATAAACATAATCATGCAATAATAATAATCACCCAACAATTGAAATCAGACAAAAGAGATGAAGAAATCTTACTCTTTGATAAGAAGCAAAATAACTTCAAGGGGAAGAACCCAAGTAATCCCAATGATGAAAATCAAGAGAAAAATACTAAAAACTAAAGTTTGGAAGTGCTATGAATGATAGTGTGTCTCGAAAATAGGGGCTTCCCAAGTCCTATTTATAAGCCTAGAGTACTAAACAGGGTGGAAGAGCCAAAAATCGGGAAAAAAATCAAAAATTTCGTGTTCAACACGACACCGCGCGCGCCGCGCTCTCTCATGGACCGACTTTCGTGTGGCGCGCCGCATCTTCGTTTGGCGCGCGCGCTGCGTGGTGTCTTGCACGCCCGCGCCGTTGCTACCGGCCGATGTTTGTCATTGTGCCCGTTTCTCTCCATTTTCATCCGTTTTCGAGCCTCTTTCATCATAACCTATAAAAATGACAAAAAACACCCTACGTAACACTTGACACTATAGCCAATACTTAAAGCTACGGAAATATGCATAATCACACACAAAATAAAACAAAAACACACAAAAATAATTACTCAAAAACATGCAAAACTACTCCCCCACACTTAACTTTTTGCTTGTCCTCAAGCAAATAATAATGCCAACAAACCCAACAAGAAATATAATGTTCAATTTGAGAATCAATTAATCCATAACACAATGTTCTATCTACCTCGGATTATTCCTCATCGATCCCCAACCTTCACAATAAACTCACTTGGCTTAAATTAAACATTAACCAAAGTGTTTGACCTTCCTTACTAAATTTCAAATTTGTGTCAAAAGTTGCAACCCTTTTATTCACACAACCAATCACGCAATTACTAGCCATGTTTTTTTTTTTTGCGCTAGGACTCCGAGATATTATTCCATTAGGTGTAAACTTCGGATATTTTCCAAAGGCTCCTAGGGTGGTTTCCCATACTCATGTTTTGAGCTGTCGTTTTACGTAAAAGTCAAACATGGGGCTCATGAATGCTCCTAGTTACTAAGCAGCTCAATCAGCGGAGTATAATCTCGATTGTTCTATTTTTTATATAGCTCTATCATGCCTTTTTTTTTGGCTATATAATGCTTTTTTTTCGCAAGGCTAGCAATTTTGTGTACACACAAATCACAACAGGGTTTTAACTTAATTCACATCAATGAAATCTCGTAATTCAAGCCCCACAACTTGGGTTATTGATTAATCGTCACCTCATTCGTTCACCCCAAAGGCTAATTCACGACTTAGTCAAATCCTACGTATCAAGTTCACAAAGTCATTTCATATTTGAAACTCAAATTAATACATCTATTTCAAGTTGACTAAACAACACCCTTATTAAACTTGGGATAATCAATAGGCAAGTTTAAAAAAATTAACCATAAGCAATCACCTAATTCTTACATGACTAAATGTCCCCCCCCACTTACATCACGCAATGACCTCAATGCGTAAAAGTAAAAGAGAAGGAAAAAGAAACGTCCCTAAAAATGCGATGGTTGAATAATGGCATGATAGATACATCTGCCTATAATTCTGCAAAAAACATATGTGGAGGAAAACATAATACCAAAATAGAAACAATAAAACTATATTAATGACAACACAGAATGGAAACACACTAATACGCATGCAACACACACAAAAAGAAATAAAATAAAAAAAAAAAACAAACTCTAAAAGTGTCACTGTTGTGTATCCTAAGGTGGTGGAGGCGGGAATGGCGAGAAAGACATGTTCACCCAGTTTTGTTCAATGTTTTGCACTCGAGTGTCAATGAACTCGACCCTGATGTTCATGTTTCACATGAGTTCATGGAGCCCGGTCACTTGATGCTGAAAGTGGTCAAACTGGCTCTGCATAGTATCGAGGCATCCCATAACGGCCTCCCAACCGGTGGTAGGGCCCTGACTGGTGCTAGTGGAGGGACCGGTTGTAAATGGATCAACTCGCGGTGGTAACCTCTCGTAACGATGATGAATATCAGGATCACCCTCGTGCTCTTCGCCCATGTGTCCCAACTGTTCCCCTGCTGGTTCCTGTCGGCGTGGTAGAATACCCATCGGGTTCCATGTATCACTACGAAAACATTTCTGGGAGGCGGGATCCTTTAAAGTGCCTTCTTTTGTTAGAAAATTCGTGTTTTTTAGCAAAGTCGTGTTCAAGGACCCATATGGAATTTCAACAAGGTGGTCGAGATTATCGGGGACCACGTTGAAATGAATAGCTAGTTTGAAAATTAAGTGTCCCAAACCCAGCTTATGCTTACGGTTTCGAAGGTTGCGGTAGAAAGTGTCGAAAATAAATGCCGTAATGCATATTTTGGTGTTACGACGAAAGCACCATATAAAAAACAACTCCGGGGTAGTCACCCGACTACTTTCAAATTTTCCAAAAACGCAGTGAGTAATGAATTTGTGCAATAAGTATAAGACAGGGTCCGTAATAAAATCATTTGGGGTTCCCTTTGTAGAAAAGTTATTATAACCCGTCAATTCTGCCCAAAATTTCGTTGGATTAAATGAATTGGGCACTGCCCGAACACCGTGCCTAGATAGACCAAAAACAGATTTCATTACTCTAAAATTTACTTCACATTCCTCCCCAAACAGATGACATGTAAAATCCGTAAGATGTGAGTCTGAAAAATGCAATGTCGTATAAAATTCCAGTACCAACTCAATCAACACCCTAGAAGTAAGTGGGGCAAATTTTTTCCATCCAAAATTTTTTACAAATCCCATAAATTCATCAAGCAACCCCAATTCTTGCAAAGTATCCATAGACAAGAAGGTAGATGGAGGTACCTCGCGAGAGAGTAGCTAGTATACCTTTGGCCTTCTTCTTCGGAATAAATTGGAAAGGGGGCATCGAATTGCTCGGCTAAATCCACCGGATTCATCGGGTCATCTTTTTCCACCCTAGGTTGTTGATTTTGAGCCCTTTTGGTCCTCATATGCATGATTTATCGAGTGGAGTTGGTTAATTGGAGCGGAATGTGGTTTTAATGGGTGAATTTTGTGATATGGTAGAGAGAATTTGGAAGGGGAGGGAGTATTTTTGAATTGGGGGTGAAATTTGTGTTTGAAAACCCCAATTTGCGACTTAAGGTTGTCTGTTGTCTCTCGCGCGCTGCTTGCATCTTTGTGTTGCACGCGCCCGCGCACTGCAATTTTTTAAACTTATACAAAACGGAGAAGACTCATTAAACCATTAGATACGGTTAGTCGAGAAAATAAAAAAGAATATAAAAGGGAAAAAATTGGGTTGCCTCCCCCAAGAAGCGCTTATTTAACGTCTTTAGCTTGACGATACCTGAGTATGGTTCTTAAGTGACATCTTCGAGGCCTATGCTCTCAATTTTTTCATCCCGAGATATCCCTTCAAAATATAGCTTAACCCGATGACCATTCATCTTGAAAGATTCATGAGTCCTTGGATTAAGTAGTTTTACCGTTCCGTAAGGATATACCTCTTCGATCTTAGATGGCCCATTCCATCTTGATTTTAGTTTCCCTGGAAATAACCGCAATCGTGAGTTAAATAAAAGGACCTTCATACCTGGTTCGAGCTTTTTATGGATATTTCTTTTATCGTGCAATCGCTTGACTTTATCTTTGTATATTCGCGTATTTTTATATGCGTCATTTTGAAGCTCGTCAAGTTCAGACAATTGCAACTTCCTTTCGACTCTGCTTTGTCCAAGTCGAAATTTGTTGCTTTGATAGCCCAATATGCCTTGTGTTCCACTTCAACTGGTAAATGACACGCTTTCCCAAAAACTAGTCTATAGGGGCTCATTCCCAAAACTGTTTTATAAGTTGTTCTGTATGCCCAAAGCGCATCATTTAACTTGATAGCCCAGTCTTTCCTTGTAGGGTTTACTGTCTTCTCCAGAATCCCCTTTATTTGTTTGTTGGTGGTTTCTACTTGCCCAGAAGTTTGAGAATGATAAGGTGTAGCTACCTTATGTGTGATACCATTTTTCTTCATCAGTTTTTCGAACAATTTGTTGCAAAAATGTTTTCTCCCATCGCTAATGATAGCTCTCGGGAATCCAAACCTGCATAAAATATTTTCCTGCACAAACTTGATGACAGTGTTAGCATCGCATGTCCTCGTGGGGATTGCCTCAACCCACCGGGACACGTAGTCAATAGCAACAAGTATATATTCATAACCAAAAGACTTAGGGAAGGGGCCCATGAAATCAATACCCCACACATCAAATATTTCAAGTACCAAGTTACTATTCAGAGGCATTTCATTCCTCCTACTAATATTTCCAGTTCTTTGGCATCTATCGCATGTCAGCCCAAAATTATGCGCGTCTTTGAATAATATTGGCCAATAAAGTCTGACGGTAGAACCTTAAAGGTTGTTTTACGGCCTCAAAGTGCCCACCACAAAGGCATTTCATGACAATATGTCAAAACATCATTCCATTTGTCTTCAGAATACATCTTCGGATAATTTCATCCTTGCGTTCTAAATAGGTATGGGTCATCGCAAAAGTAGAACCTACAAGTAGATAAAAATCTTTTCTTTTCTGAAATGAAAGATTAGTTCTCATAATTTCACATGCAAGATAATTCACAATATCGACATACCAAAGAATTGAAGTAACCTCAAATAATTGCTCATGGGGGAAGGAATCAATTATATGCTCATTTTTATGAGAAGCAAGAGTATCATCAGTAAGAGTGAGACGAGACAAGTGATCTGCTACTATATTCTCGCACCCTTTTCTATCTTTTATTTCAAAGTTAAATTCTTGCAATATCAAAATCCACCGAATTAACCTAGGTTTAGCTTGTGGCTTACTCAACAAGTAACGCATGGTTGCGTGATCACTATGAATAATTACCTTAGATCCAACAATGTAAGATCTGAATTTATCTAAAGAGAAAACAACAGCTAATAGTTCTTTTTCAGTGGTATTATAATTAACTTGTGCATCATTGAGAGTCAAACTAGCATAGTAAATCACATGGAGCAATTTATCAATTATTTGTCTTAAGACGGCCCCTACAGCATGATTAGACGCATCACACATAATTTCAAAAGGCAATGACCAATCAGGAGCAACAACAACAGGAGCAGTTATCAATTTCTCTTTTAATGTGTTAAAGGCATTCAAACATTTTTCATCAAAATCAAAAAGGGCATCTTGAGCAAGCAATTTACAAAGAGGTTGGCTAATTTTTTAAAAATCCTTAATAAACCTTCTATAAAATCCAAAGATACCCAAGAAAACTCCTAATGCCCTTAACATTAATGGGAGGAGGTAATTTTTCAATAATATCAATTTTAGCTTTATCAACCTCGATCCCTCTTTTTGAAACCACATGGCCTAAAACGATCTCGCTTGTCACCATAAAATGGCTTTTTTCCCAACTTAAAGTTAAATTGCATTCAATGCATCGTTCAAGAACCTTAGCCAATTTATTAAGACAATCAGAATAAGAGGATCCAAATACAAAAAAATCATCCATAAATACCTCAATGAACTCCTCAACCATGTCAGAGAAAATTGAAAACATGCACATTTAAAAAGTTGTTGGCTTGTTGTAAAGTCCAAACGGCATTCGTCGAAATGCAAAAATCCCAACCGGGGCATGTGAAAAATAGTTTTTACTTGATCCACGGTCGATGGCCACTTGATAATAACCTGACAAACCATCCAAAAATAATAGAAACTATGTCCTGCCAAGTTTGTCAAGCATTTGATCAATAAAGGGAAGGGAAATGATCTTTTTAGTAGCGACATTTAACTTCCTATAATCTATGCACATCCTCCATCTAGCCGTGGTCCTGGGGAATAATTTCACCCTTTTCGTTCTCTACAATCATTATCCCACTCTTCTTTGGTACAAGATGCACCGACTCACCCATTCACTATCCGTAATTGGGTATATCACCCCTTCACTAGAGTTTTAATACCTCTTTTTCACTACTTCCATCATAACGGGTTCAATCTTCTTTGAGCTTCTCTACTAGCTTAGCCCCTTCTTCTAGAATAATTCTATGAATGCATGTAGCGGGCTAATCCCTTTGATATCACTCAACCCCATCCAATTGCATTTTTAAATTTTCTAAGCACCACCAACAATTCTCCCTCTTCTTCTTTAGAAAGTACGAAGAAATAATCACCGCTCGCTCACTTTCTAAAAACACATATTTTAAATGTTTAGGGAGTTCTTTCAATTCCAGTTTTTATTGGGGTTTATTATCCACATCTTTTAACGCGAATATTTCCATCACCCTCCTCATTTTAGGCTTGCCCATACGTATTCCATGACGTCAAAACTATCATCCTGCTCAAGAAATAAAGTGTCAAGACTATAATCATGCAAGAAGGTGTTTTTGACTGCCCATCAATTAAATCAACGAAAGAGCAATTTTCAAGTGATGCATGCGAGGGGATGGGTTTAGTATCGAAAATAGAAAAGTCACAGTTTCCCTGAGAACCGTCATAGTCATGCGCCCATTTTTAACATCAATAAGTGTGTGCGTGGTGGCCATAAATGGGCGGCCTAACAGAAGTGTGTGCTCATTATCTTGATTTTGCACTTCCCCTACTTCTAATACAACAAAATCAACTGGGACAATGAGACAACCCACTTTTACCAAAATATCTTCAATAATACCTTTAGGGTACCGAATGGACCTATCAATAAGTTGAAGACACATTCTAGTGGGCTTCAGTTCCCCTAAATTAAGTTGTTTAAAAATAGAATAAGGCATCAGATTGATCCCGTCCCCAAATCGAGCATCCCAGAAGTTTCCTTACCATTTCCCATTGCAATTTTAATAACAAAACTACATGGATCTCATTGTTTAGGAGGCAATTAGTGTTGAAGAATCGCACTTGCCACTTCGGAAACTATTACCTTCTCATTGTCACCAAACTTCCTTTTGTTGGATGCTAGTTCTTTGAAAAATTTGACATAAGCTGGCACATTTCGTATAACATCTAGCAGAGGTAAATTAACATTAACCTTAGATAACATGTTATAGAAATCCAAGAACTGTTTATCCTGTTTTTCATTCCGAAGGCGACTTGGAAAAGGAATTGGAGGTTTGTAAGGATTGTTGGTTTTGTGCAAGACAGATTCCTTACTCCCATTTTCTTCCTTGTTCATGGTTTTTGAATTTGACGCATTCTCGATCTCCTCGTCATCTACAGGGTTAGTCAAAGTAGTAGAAAATGGAATTTCAACTTTGTTATCAATAACCTTACCACTTCGTAACACGGTGACGGCTTGGGCTTATTCTAGTTGGCTAGGTAGCTTTCCTTTATTTACCACGTGTTGAGCAATTTCTCCCATTTGGGTGGCTAATTGACCAACTTGGGTTTCAAGACGTTTGAATGAAGCTTTCACAGACTCAAACCGCTGAATGTTGGCCTCTTGAGTTTTCTTACTAACCTGAATGAACGAGCTCAAACTTTCCTCAATCGATGGAGACCGAGGTTGATTTGATGACCGACCTTGGGGAGGTGGCCTCGGATGGATTTGAGATGGATTTTGCAAATTTCCCCAACTAAAGTTTGGATGATTCCGCCAACCTGGGTTGTAAGTATGAGCGTAGGGATCATTACGAGGCCTTTGCTGAAAGCCCTGGATAGCGTTAATGTCCTCAACCTGTTGATCAACCACCATATTATAAACATTAGCCCCATGAACAAATTCACCACAAATTCCGTATGACTGGGCAAAGGGAGGGGCGTTAAATGGATGCCCCCGTGTAGCCAACAATTGAACTTGTTTAGTCAACTCAGCCAATTATTTTGTCACATCGTAACTTGGTGCTATTTCATTCACGGTAGCCCGTTTGCCTCGGGCACTTTTTTGTTGGGAGTTATCACTCATCATTTCTAGAATATCATAAATTTCATGGGCTGTGTGCACACCCATATCACCTCCAGCAGCATTGTCAACCATATATTGAAAGTTATGTGATAATCCATCATAGAAAAATTGGTTTAACAATTCCAATGGGTAGTGATGATGTGGGCATTTAGTCTGTATATCTTTGAAGCGATCCCCAGGCCTCATGAAAAGGTTCGCCTTTCATTTGACAAAAGGTAGCTATCTTACCTCGTAGATCCAAAGTTTTCACGATGAGAGTAGTACTGCGCCTATGAACTTATTGTACACCGTCTCCCAAGTAGTAAGAGAGTTGGGAGGTAGAGACATAAGCCATGTTTTTGCCCGATCTTTTAGAGTATATGGAAAGCGGCGCATCCTTGGTGATCCTCATTCAAATCCTGCAGAGAAAAGTTTGAATGACGAGAATAGAATTCCCGAATGAAGTTGAGAGGATCTTCATTGGGCATTCCATAGAAAAACGTGAATCGATTGAATTGTATATTCTTTAGCTCATAATTCCGTCTTTGCTTGTCCCCGGAGTGATGCAAGAGGTCGCGGTTCGATGGATCAGGCACACAAACTCACGCATCGAAGGTTGGCGTGTCTCGCATTGATTCCGTTTTGATTGTCATCCATTCTTTGGCTCGTCTGTTTGTTCTTCCTTTGGAACGTGGTCCTGAGAATCCTCGCTAATAACAGAAGAATTGTCCCCTCGCTCCTTATACGTCTCGAAAGCGGTGAATATCGTCTCACGAAGGTGCAAGCTCAGTTGAGATTCCTACGACCTTGCATAAACAAACTTAAGACAACAAATCAAACGTCCGGTGGAATAAAGGTAAAAATCAAAAAGCAAACAAGAAGAATTCCTAAACTAAAAACATGAAAAATAGACACAATAATTATTACGCCTAAAGCCTTCCACGGCAGCGGCTAAAATTTTGTTCATTGCTAAACACCTATAAAAGTCAAACAATCCTCGCAAGAGAACGAGATCAATTGTAGGGTAGCAAGTTAACCACAAGTCGTCTCTCAAGGAAGACTTAGCCGGCAAATAATTATTATGCAACACAATAGACAGAAAATAAAACCTAAACACTCTAACCAGATTTGTTGGTTTTAAATAAAAAAAAAAGAAAATAATTAAAAAGATGAATTAAAACTAAGCACGAATAAATTTGAAGAAAAAGATATGGAAGAAAGTCTAGGATTATGGATTCATCTCATCAAACTTGCAAGCAGAATATCAATTAGTTGATCATGCGGTTAACAAATATAACAATCATGTAAAGACTAAGTCTAGATCTGATAACTCTCGTATTCACATATTAGGGCTATCCCAACATAATTTGCTATTTTCATTAAACCTAGAGTTATATAATACATTTCTGATTCATATCTAACCCCTTAAATAATTTTAGTCCAGAAATAATATCTTCGATCGATCTCAATTATCCCCTCAAACAATCAAGAGTTGGCCAAACAATCAATCAACAAGTAAAACATTTTATTTAGGAAAGCAGATCAATTAATCAATATTCATGCTTGTTTGTTTGAATCAAATCATCCTAATCATAGAACAAGGAAATTAGTTCATGCTTGGGGATGAGATCATAATCTCAATTGAAGGAAAGAAAACAATCATAAACATAATCATGCAACAATAATAATCACCCAACAATTGAAATCAGACAAAAGGGATGAAGAAATCTTACTCTTTGATTAAGAAGCAAAATAACTTCAAGGGGAAGAACCCAAGTAATCCCAATGATGAAAAGCAAGAAAAATACTAAAAACTAAAGTTTGGAAGTCTTTATGAATGATAGTGTGTCTCGAATATAGGGGCTCCCAAGTCCTATTTATAAGCACTGAGTACTAAACAAGGTGGAAGAGCGAAAATCGGAAAACAAATTAGAAATTTCGTGTTCAAGACGACACACGCTGCGCCGCGTGATCAGCGCACGCCAGCGCCTTTCTTGTTTCCTCGTTGTGCGGTGTCTTGCGCGCCAGCGCTCGCCGCTATACGCCGATGTTTGTCATTGTGCTGTTTTCTCCATTTTTCATCCGTTTTCAAGCCTCTTTTCATCATAACCTATAAAAATGAAAAAAATACCCTACGTAACACTCGACACTATAACCAATACTTAAAGCTACGAAAATATGCATAATCACACACAAAATAAAACAAAAACACACAAAAATAATTACTCAAAAACATGCAAAATAGTAACTTAGCTTAATAGATCAGTTTGACTCATTCGTGGAGGGTTGCTCACTTTGCAACCCCTTTTATTATGCCCCTCAACACCACATTTTGAGCATTTCAGAGTCCTTTGTTGTCTTCTCATTTTTTGTTCATTCTTCAACGATGTTGGTTTTCTTCTTGATCTTTTCTTTTTCTTCTCTTCTGGCTCATCTGGTTCTCTTCTTCTTGCTTTTTTGGGTCTTCCAGCAGCTCTTCCAATGTTCAGCGACAAATGGGGAATGAAATTTGTGGGTTTCCATTCACTCCTGCCATTTATGGGCATAATGGCAGGAGCATACACTGCCATGTATATTTCAATTCTGTAGCACTTACTTGTGAAGTCATAATAATCCCAACCATTATTATAGATGGCACACAATACATGACAACAAGGTATTCCACTCAAGTCCCACTTTCTACACCCACATGTCTACTTTTCCAAATCTACACCATATTTGTTCCCACCGTTGCAATTTATTTAATAATGGTAGTCATCTGACTTGACTGAAAAGCACTCCCCAACTTTTTCACCATTAATCCAAATCATTTTTGCTATTTTAGGACAAAGTCCTAACTTTCATTTTTTTGCCATGCTTCTATTTTTTTGCATTATGTGCATCAAATACTCTATCATCCATTCACACATTGAAACAATTGGTTTATCCCTTGCTTCCAAAATATTAGAATTGAAGCTTTCACAACCATTGTTTAATAACATGTCACACTTAGGGAAATCGTTCAAATGTGATCTGCTCCAGTGCATAAGTTGCTTGTCATTAAACCACTCAAATGCACTACCATCCAATTTTTTCATATCATCCATTTTCCTAGCAAATTCTCTCACAGTTGTGGCTTTAGTTGTATTCCACAAAGCAGTTTTGAAAGCTTGCCCTCTAAAACCAACCCTTTTAAAGTTAGCATGGATGCGCCTCACACAAAAGTTGTGGTCCGAGTTTGGGAATACATCTCCAAATGCTTGAATTAATCTTTTTTGCTTATCGGACATGAATGTATATTCATCGTCTTTTTCAATACTCAAATCTACTTTCAACAAAGCGAAAAAAATAAAAAATTGAAGTATCTCTTATTCTATGCACTCTTTGTTAACCATCGCAAATCTTTATGGAGAAGATATTATTGTTTGGGTCAACCCCAACGACTATCAATATCACACCACCATAAGGACCCTTTAGGTAGCACCCATCTACCCCAATAACAGTCTACAACCAAAAAAAATCTCACCTTTAACGTATGCAAGAAAACATAGAATCACAAATCTGTTTTCTCAAGTTGACTTGTTTATGCCTACTATATAAAGATCTACTAGGATTTATTCTTTTGATTTCTCTGCATAATCCCATAACAAAGCATATTGTTCCTCCGCCTTACCCTCAATTGACTCAATTGCTAATTTTTTGGCACTATAAACTTGATAATTAGTTATATGACATTTTATATCCTCCAGGACATCAACCACGAACCCTTTGACATTTCTCTTTGGATTAGATAAGAATTTATTAGCATATTTGCGAGAAATCCAGTTGGACTTGAGATTTTTGACATTAAAATTAGGTCCACAAATCTGTTATTAGGATCATACTTCTTAATTTGAAAAGTGCATTGACGATCGGTTTCAATGCATTCAACTTCCAATTGCAACTCTTGTCAAAGACACTTAGCATGAAGTCCTCTTTATCATTCTTTGTTATGTTTAAGCTCCTTTTTGTGTTAATTGCATGTGAATGTATGGCTTGCCTCATTTCTCGATTTTGTGGGAAAACTGCATCTCTAATGAAAATGTTGGTTTATATATCCGAGTTGAGTTAGAAATAGGAAAGTTATGCCCATCATCTTCTCCATCCGATCCCTTATGACTATGTAAATCATCATCACTTCTCACCATTTCATCTTCCCCGAATCTTGACACTTCAAATTATCATTTCCCACCCCATGTTCATTATTCTCATCATCTTGGTTCAACCATTCCCTATCCAAATCAATATTTTTTTTTTGTATAATTCACAAACACCACTAGCATCAGACTCAAAATCATAATCACTATCATTCAAATTCTTTGGCCCATCTTTAGAGTTTTCACTATCTTCACATTCTTCCTCCTCAATATATGTTGGTTTCTTAGATGATGCAAAATGACTAGAACTAAATTCCTCCATAAATTTACTATTGTGGCCTGCAATTAAACTTATTTTAAGTATTTACTAGCTAGTAATCTTGTTCCATATCAAAGTACTATATACATTAAAAATAGTTATCGATAAAAATATTCAGACCACCATTTAAATTATAAATAATGCTCACACTGCCTTAACACAAATGAAAAAACATATTTTTCAAACTTACACACATACCGTATTGAAGTGGGGGATCATCAAAGTTTTCTGGTAGTCGAACCTTCATTATGAGACCAAAAAATTTTCTTGCCCTTCAGATTTTTTCTCTGAAATATATTGTATAGAGTTCTTGAGATTACGGCTCTTTTGAGGTCCAGTTCAGGAGACTAATTGAAGATGGAGGGAAATGATAGGTTTATTCCCTCCAATTCAAACGTGTATTTTTGGTTCTTTTTGTATTCTTTTAAGGTCAAAATCAGCCAAGTGAAAAAAAAATGGTCAAAAGTGAGAAATCCCCAAAAGTTTATTGTCTTGTCAGCAATTTCAGGCGTCAATTAAAATATCCAGCAAAATCGGACCAAATCTCTGAAAAAAGTAAAGTTATCGGACTAAAATCAAATTTTGACAAGTTAGAGGACTAAATGTCTGAACATGACAAGTTACATGACTAAAATTCTCATTTCCCCTAATAAAATATCAAAAGATTCATTCTTATAATGTGAGAATTATACAACTGCAGAGATGTTGACCAACCAGCATATAATCGAGGGTGACATGTGAATTGAATATAATAAATGTACTATAGGGCCCCTCTTTTTAAGAGAAAGCTCAACGACAATGACATCGAATAATTTTGTATTGAGCTATGAGCAAAACACAATAAAGGTTCTTCCTACCTTGACAAAAAGTCAGAGACGAGATTCAGTGTGACATTTATTCAACAGGAAACGAATAACAATTGAGTCATATTTTATGAAGTCTTCATAGATTAATAATAAATGCATTATCTTATAAATTTAGCGAATTATTAATTTAGCACGTTATTCCCGAGTCGGGACCAGACAAAAATATTATTTAAGCGAGATTATTAATTAATCGAGTATTAAATTTATCAAGGTTTTAATGTACATTGAATCTCAAATTAATAATTCATATCGATAATGGCATAAATCTAACAAAGCCTACGAACTTGCATTTGTATAAAAAAATAATAATTCATGAATAATGCCTGTAAGGACCTAAGGTTATGACTAATAAAATATATCATTCTATATTTTGTGGTATCACCCCCGATCGCTAATCCCTTTAAAAATTCAAATTTTACATTAATGGGCCTCAAGATCAGAACAAATTTGGGTTAAGATCCGAAACATTAACAACCATGCCTAATTTTATTTAGCAAGAGAGAGGAAATTCTGTGGTAACCATTCACTGCAGCTGCAGACTTATAAATTAACTTATAATGCTGATTAGCAACAACATATTAATATATAATAAATAATAAAATACATAAATAAGTCTATCTTAACATGAAATAATGTATTAGATATTAAAGACGTAGCATCCCATGCAACTATGCATGCCATCATATTGAGCCCAACAAATGGAATGGGCCCAACAAACAAAGAGGCGATATCGACAGCTATAATTCAGACACTAACAGGCCCAGAAGTTATTGACATCACACTGTTTATGAATCAAGTTCAACGTAACCCAAGATTGGGCATGACATTTTAGATTCAGTATTCCAATTTCATATGTCATCTTATATTTTAGATCATAAATCTCATGCCACACATATATAGTCATAAATTCCCTCACTATCAGAATGCGCCAAATGATAATCTCAATCCACGAAATTAAGAGGGATCAACCATGTGATTTCAATAGTAGAAGTTTGTTCTTTCAGCGCAATTGGCTCGAGTTCGATCCCATATTAGTGCATATACATTCCCCATAGTGTACATCCACCAAATCAAGAAAAACAGTTTTTCCTCCCCATAAATAATTAGTCATAAAATACAACAGTTTTTTACAAATGAAGCACCAAAAAATAAGCGGTCTGCCACTCTAAACATACAAGAATCCTCTAAATGTGCAATTATTACGAGCAAAACAGAACAAGTAATTCATCTACCCAAAAACTCCACTAGATTATTGATACCTTTACACTTAACTATGAAAGGAATATGTAATAAAACAAACAAGAAGCGACACCCCATATCAGGTGCAAAACCTTTCCAACAGCACTTGTTGGGGTTAATTGGAAGCCCACAAATTTCTCTCTGCCACCACCACTTGCTTGTGTTGAGTTCACAGCCTGGCTTGTCTTATTGCTTACAGTTTTGCTGCATCAGTTATCATATGTAAATGTAATTAGAGCAGATTAAGGTACATATTACTCTCTCATAATTTATCAAATAAGTGGTGGTGGTGTCATATATCATTGGGAAATGGAAAAGAAGTGGACAATATTGTACAAAAGAAAGCATATAATTATCCATACCTTCCAGGAAATATGCAATTCCCGTGACCTGCAATCATTCCGACAAATGAAAAAGCATATTTCAGGAGATAGAGCTGATCAAAGTATATAAAAGAAGTGGAGCCAAATGCTAAGCTACAAAAACATACTACTTAGAAAGAGGAAATAAAAATAATTCTAATGGACAAAGCAATTTTTTTTTAATTGTAAATACTACTTGAGATTGGCAATTTGATAAAGCATTTTATTATGTCCCATTCGGTCCGGAGAACAATTTACCCAACTTAAGTTAGAACCACATATATAGCAAAAATAGAGGCAAAATAACATGCCTAAGTGTTTCCCACTCTCCAATTTCATGTGATTCATACTTGTGCCCAAGTGGGCGCCTGTGTTTCTCAAATTATGCCTCAAGATAAGCAATGGAATTGTCAACTTCACAAAAAGGATTTCCTGTACAAGAAACAAAAAGTAAAAAGATTTTCTCCATAACCTATTGTTCCCCCTTTTCAGCCACATTATCCGTAAACCACTGGTTAACACTCAACAATCCATTACTTATGCACAAATCACAAACCAAAAACACGAACATCAGTTTCTTCTAACAAAACTGCAAATGTAACATTAATGAAAACTGAAAATTACTCACTAGGATCAGTTGTGGTGATCATGGCAGCACCCTTGAAATCACAAGAACCAGGAGATTTCCCCTGTTTCTGATAATAGCTATCAAATGCATATGAAGCATGATTTTGCACATTATTAGGCTGGTAACAGCTCTCCCGGGCTGAATCTCCGAGCAATTCGCCCTCCCCGGCCCACAAGCCCAATCCAAAGCAGTCTGCAATGTCTTAGCATCCATGCCATCCGTGGCTATGCAATACGTTTGATTCGTCGTATCGTTCGCCAAAAACGTACCACTTCCAGACACATGAACCAAATAAACAGGAGTCGAATTTCCATAAAATAGACCCCAATTCGCCTCGGACAATGGAGGTGACCTCAAATCCTCATTGAACAACTCATATATGTACACACTAGAAGTAATTTCAGGGTGCAATGGCGTCCCACTTCGATCGAAATTGTGCTTAATTAAGTTCGAATTATACGTGTCCGCGTTGTCGATAGTTGCGTAAGGCTCCTTCGAATCCCCCTCGAAGGCCAACCGCTTTCCCGAAACAAGAACTACCACATCAGTTACATTAAGATTCTTCATAGAAAAATAAACTGAATCAATCATGGCATCAAGAACATTAGTATAGTGCAGCAAAGTATTTGGATCAACCATTTCTTTAGACGGCGTCAGGGTTTGAAAAGGGAATTTTCTAAAGGCACAACCCCTTTGTTCTGCATAAAAACATAATAAGGATACAAATTCATCATTAAAGGGGACTGAGTCCTAGACAAAAATTGCAGCAATTGCGTGATAACAGGGCTTAAGCTCTGATTAAAGAAGGCTTGGGAAGGTGGGAATGGGTCAAGAATAATGGAAGCAGAACTGGGAGTTGAAATTTTAATTTGGGTATGCAAATTTGCAGCCACGAGTGCACTGTAGAGTGACTCAATTGCTGGCATAAGCAAAGGGGCTGAGCTTGGAATAGTGGTTAACACTTCATCACCAACTGCAATGCCTGTGATTAGGGTTTCAGGGTAGTACGCCGCCACATTGCGGCCAATCCATGTGGCGGCGGTGGCGTTGGAGGAGCCAATACCAAGAAGCTGGTTGTTGGGCACACTGACAATGACTCTAATCTTGGTTTTGGCAAGTGCTTTGAGAATTTCAGCATCAGCATCGTATAGCCTCACATGGGTTATCTTCTGTAACTGCAGAAAAGCAACTAAATTTGCTGGTGAAAGCAAATTTGACACATCTGTGCCAATGTTCACCCCTACAAAAGGCTCATCTTTGTCCCGCTGAGCCTTAATTTCTGCACATACACAAATTGTTCACATTTTGCAAAACTTTAGTATACATATATGACTGAGTTATTTCATCAAACAGTTTCCGTGCATTAAAATTATTATTACCTGAAGAAAAAGTGATATGGGCACGAGAGTGGTAGTAATGAAGAGTATAATAACAAAGAAGGCAATGAGCTTATGAATCTCCATTGTACAAAAGCTTGAGGGTCTCTTGAATCATCTTCTGGTTAGTTGTCAGCTGAAGCTAAAGGGTTTGTGCAAATTTTGAGTAATTAGGTGGTTAGTTTTGACTGGCAAGATCCAGAGATGAAAGGGCAAAAGAAGGAACATGGGATGAGAAGTGGTAAAAAGAAAGCTACTTTGTTTTGAGTGTGCTGATAGATTTGCAGTGATGGGATTTTGAGTTTGAGTTCCAAATGACCATAATGACCTCGTGGACCGACAATGAAAATTGAAATTCTTGTTTAGAATTATGAGGAAATATATAAGGTTGGTGGGTTTTGGTGCATAAAGTTTGAACACTCTGT
This sequence comes from Rehmannia glutinosa, assembly GCA_016081115.2. NCBI lineage: Eukaryota > Viridiplantae > Streptophyta > Magnoliopsida > Lamiales > Orobanchaceae > Rehmannia > Rehmannia glutinosa. The sequence goes on along the minus strand of JABTTQ020002398.1, from coordinate 168,159 downwards.
CTAAAATCTAAAGTAATGTGAGGTAAAAAATAAAAGGAGAAAATGTTGTTTTTTTTTATTAAAAAATAAATAAAAAGTAGGGTGCTTTTTTCTGGAGTTTTATGGGAGTGTGGTGGGGACTAAACTTGTAGTTACTTGAAAATTGAAACTGAGACTCCTGGGATTCTTCTTACATTCCAGGTTGGATCCTTGAGGTAACTTTGTCTTAAACGAAATGACAATGCTGCCCTTACGTCTGCAAGTTTTTGGAAAAAAAGTGACAACCCGTGTGGTAAGGTCATGAGAAAGCTCAAATTTCGGTTCGTTAACATAAACGAATGAGCAAGTTTGAACATATTTTTCGTTCGATAAGATGTAAAGTTCGGTTCGAAATGATTAGTAAAAAATATATATGGAAAAATATCAAACTACTTCGAGTTCGATTAGGTATGTGGCTCGACTAAAGCTTGTTGAAGTTTGATTGATTAATAATCAAACAAATTTCAAACATAATTTTTGAAGCTCAATTAAAATTGAAGCAGTATAACGTTTAGGTTGACTCGACGACCATTCTTAATAATTAAGTGGAGTGAGCGTGCGTTTTTACCTAAAAGTGGATGTTATGAAAGCATTTTCAGAATTATTTTGTTGATTTTATTTTTATAAAAAACTATGAGAAAAGCCGACGATGGCCTAGAGGTACGGGTGGAACTTGAGACACGGAAGATGGAATAATTCTTGGGCCCAAACTTTTCGTTTAGTACCATTTTAACTTTCCAATGTAAATATTGGCATTTATGGACCTTATTATCACGGGCCTAGCTATTTTTTTCGCCCACACGATGCACACGGGCCAGTCCACCCGGGCTAGCCATATCCTCGGGACAACCACTTTGGTTTCGCCTGCGCCGGCTCATCGAGAATCGGCTCCAACATCAAAGCCAGGTTTGGGTAGGGATGGCGATTCCGCTCTTCACCGTCAAGTCGCACGACTAGCGACAAGCTCCCCGAATTTAACCGGGTAGGCTGCTGAACATCCGAAGGGTCATGTACACGTACCCACAAACCCGGTAGGAAGCCACATACGGTCGTTCACAAAGACAATCCACCGGATGGTCATAGAGAAAGACACCCCCCGATGTCATGGGCGTGACATCCTCCCCCACCCAGATGGTGTACGCCCTCGTACACGGTCTACTCCACCCGAAGTGCATCAACGGGCCCCTCCCGGCCCACACGTGTGCCCCTCGCACACCAATCGCACTCGGAGATCGAGAGAGGATTCGCCCGGATGATCGCCACCCAACATGTTCCGCTCCCGCCCGCTACTCCACCACCCTCTTGGTAAGAGCGCTTGGCGCAACCACGGAATACAAATGTCGGAACGGCTCGATACCACTTGTCACGGGCTAGCCATTTCGGCCCCCACACGATGCCGCGGCTGGGCCCAGGTCCCACCCGGGCGGCTATCCTCGGGGCGACCATCGGTTTCGCTCTGTCTTGGGCTCATCGGGAATGCGACTCGATCTCCAGGCGGTTTGGGTAGGGATGGCCAATTCCCTTCTTCACCGTCAAGTCGACTAGCGACAAGCTCCCGAATTTAACCGGTAGGCTGCTGAACATCCGAAGGGTCATGTACACGTACCCACAAACCAAGCGATCAAGCCACATACAGTCATTCACAAAGACAATCCACCAAAAGATAGTCATAGCGAAAGATACCCCGATGTCACGGGCGTGACCTTATGGTCCCAATATTGAAATAATAATTGAATAATAATATTTTTCAAATTAGTAGATATCATATCAAACATTGCTATGTGGATCTACTTTGTAATTAGTATATGTTTGACTATGAAATTAATGGCTATAAATAAAACTAAGCCCTTCATGTATTAATCTAGTGGAATATCGTGGGTTCTTGAGGCCGAAAATTTGAAGTTTGAATCCTTACCTCTATATAACTAGGTCGAACATTCTCAAATTATTAAATCAAGTCGATGGTACCAGACACAACCGAAAAGATGGTGACTTGGATTCCCACATTTATACCACTAGGTCGAGCATGATTTGCATGCTATTGTGTCAAGTCGATGATTTACCCATTACATATTCAAAAATGTAATTGATATAATTCCCCCTTTAAAAAAAGAGAGAAAAAACAAAGAGTTAAACAAACAAAGAAACATTGTTCATTGAAACGTCAATAGGGTAGGGAGGAAGCCGGGAAGCGATCCCCATTCCCCCAATCGTGGGGAATGTCCGTTCTCGTTACCACGAAAAAGGGGAAAAAATGCTCCCCATCCCCCATTTCCCCTCCCGATTTATTTTTTTAAGAAAAAAATATATTTTAACATTTTTAGTCATTTAATATTTAAAAAACAAGTAAATTATATATAAAAAAATTAATAAAGCATTCTTTATATAAAAAATAAAATAAATTGAGGATTTTCACATTTTAGTATATATAATGTGGACATATTTATGATATTAAATATATTAAAAGTACCATAATATATATATATATGTGTGTGTGTGTGTGTGTGTGTGTGTGTGTGTGTTATCTCGTTCCCGGGGAACGGGAGCGGATCCCTTAGGGGTGGGGAATACAATCCCCCACCGCCTACGGGGATAAAATATTCCTCATCACCCATTCCCATGAAAGAAAATTTCGGGGAATGAGAATTTTCATACCCACTGTCATCCCTAACTATTCATGTACTAGTTCTCAAGTCTTTTCATTTGACAATATACTCAAAATGGCAGCAGAATCATTAATATTGAAATTATTGGAGCAAGTAGAATTTATTTTCCACAAAGAATAAGTTGTATTAAAAAAATGCAAAAAAACTTGCAACATCAATACATAATACATTTATCTTCTTTAATATAAAAATATTCTCTTAAATATATAGAAAAAAGATGATGAAGACAGAGAAGATATAACATTGTAAGTCTCAGAACTAGTTCAAGTGACAGCGAATCTCCAAGAAATGACTTGTTGCATTTGCATAACTAATATAGAAGCAGGCGACCAAAAATCCAGATTATCCCCAAATTTGCGATCGGACGAAGAAAATCCAAACTCGTCAAAGTCAAACCAAATAATGTGTTTGATAAATGGTTTTATCATGATTTTGATGATTTTGTTTTTATACCAAAACAATGTTTTTAAAGATTGTCCAAATACTCCTAAATGATTTAAAATGGTTTTAACATTTTCCTGAGTAATTCTTCAAGTTTTATTTTCGACAAATTGGACAACACATTTAATGAATTTGTATCAATGGGTTTTACATCCAAACTATGTTTCTAAATGTTGTCCTAATACTCCCGATTGGTCTAAAATGTCTTTACTATTTTTCAAAGTATTTATTGGAGTTTATATCGGACAACACTTTTGATGATTTTGTGTTAATGTGTTATCTCATCAAAACTATATTTCTAATGTTGTACTAAATACTCCGATTGGTTTAAAATGTTTTTCACGAATTTTTCGGAGTATTTCTTGAGGTTTATTTTCGATAAAAATCGGACAACATTTGATTTAGGAGGTCGGCCAGGTCGACCATAGAGAGCAACCTGCACAGGGAACACATTTCACGAAATAGAACTCCCCGAGGCTCCTAAAATTGGTCGGGGTGACCGGTCACCGTGGTGGGCGACCCGTCGCACCCTAGGGCGACGGCAAATCGACCCCCTAGGACCGTCACCCTGTTGAATTTTTGCTGCGTTCTTTTCTAATCTTATTAGTCTTGCGACCGTGTATCCCTCAAGTTTGACAACAAAATTCTAACCGTTGTGCAGCGAGACAACTTTTCCTTAATTTGTGGGATTGATTTCTAACAGACTATAATCTTGATTTTAATTGCAATTTTTTTGTAGATATCGATTCCAAGAGGAGCCTATCAAGTATCAATCATCTCCTATAAATAGAGGAAGATTTGAAGCACAATAATAGGAGAGAACAACACAACACAACAAGATATACTCAAGTAAACACTTGGTCTTATATTGCCATTATTCTTGTTGTAATTTGCCAAGCTTATCACTTTCACATCCTTGAGGTCTAGGCTATTCTTGATTACACTTGCACTCAATTGTATAATTCATTATCGAGTTGTAATTTTGAATTTTTGGGTTAGCATTCAACACAAGATATCCTTGTGAGTGTTCTTGTGGTAAGAACACACTTGGGTGATCTAGGTGTTAGGTGTGAGAAGATTGTGGTAATCTTCTTGTTGAGGTGTTGAAGAATTTGGTATCCTTCAAGGTTGAAGATCGTGGTAATCTTCACAAGGTGCCGTTGGAGATTGTGGTAATCTTCAAGTGAGATTGTGGTAATCTCCAAAGGTGGTGTTGAAGAAGAGTGTGGTGCTCTTCAAGGTGTTGTATTAATTTTGGTAATTAATAAAATCTTTTTCTTTTTGAAATCCATCCCGGATATCTTTGGGGTGGTAGAGGATTAGGCCCTAGGTGGGTTGAACCTCTATAAATCGGCGTGTGTTGTTTACATTCCGCACCTTTATTATTGTCTTTGAGCATTCGGTTCGAAAAAGAGGGTAAAATCGAAAAGATGGAGATAATCTATTCACCCCCTCTAGATTATCGTAGCCGCTTGGACTTACAAGTGGTATCAGAGCCAAACTCTTTGGCAAGCTCGTTTCACATCGCGAGTGAAGAGGAACGATCGTCGGCTACGAACGAAGCTCATCTTTCCGGCCTCCATCACCAAGCCACCTCTATTTGATTCCAAAAATTTTATATTTTGGAAAGAAAGAATGGAATGTTATCTACAAGGTTGCGGGTTCGATATTTGGAACATCGTCATAAATGGAGAATCTATTCCGATGATAGACACACCACACACCTCCAAAGGCTTCAAAGAGCTCAATGATGAAGAGAAGAAAATCATCTCCTTAAATGGTAAAGCTCTCAATATTTTGTATTGTTCATTTACTAATTTGGTATATGAACATATTGTAGGGATTCGATCGGCTCATGGAGTATGGCAAAAATTAGAAGCCATTCATGAAGTATATGCAAATGATAGGAGCAACTCAAAAGCATCTACTTCTCAAAGGGATACAAGTTTAAATCTAAGGAACAAGCCTTTTACAACTTCCAACTATGAAGTAGTCGAACAATGTCTTATGGGCATCGAAGAAGAAAATGAGGTATGTCTTAAACCCTCTACTTCTTATGATATTGTTATTCAAAATGATTATAGTGATTTGCAAAATGATTTTGATGATCTTCAAAATGAATTCCAAGACTTACTTGTTAAATACAAAAACTTGAAAAAGGAATTCAATGTTTTGAAAAATGAAAAGGATAATTTATTTACTTCATATGAATCACTATCATGTGCTCACACCACCACACTTGACAAGGTTAGAAACCATGAAAAAGAAAATAGTACTCTTGTTGAGGATATTAATTGCATGAAAAAGGATTTATCTAAATCCAACTTAGAAAACTGATGAAATTGTTGATTGTTGTGATAATTCAAACCAGAACTTGATCATAAGTTTAATGTTGTCAATCATATGAAAAAGAATCAAGTCTCTAAGCATGTTGGTCATTATGCTCCTAGAATTATTACTTGCTTTTATTGCGGTAAAAAGGGTCATACGGTAAATACTTGTCGGGCTAGAAATAGCTCTAATTATTGTTGGAGACCTAAAAGTCTCAAAGCTAATCCTAAAGGACCCAAGCACTTGAGGGTACCACAAAATAATGTTTTATTAGGTACCTGGCGAAATAATAATCGGAGAAAATTCATACCGCCAAGAAGACATCAAATGACCAATTCATTTGATCAAAGGAGAAAACATTTTCAACAAAGCCAATTTCAAGAAGAGGATATAATCAAAAATGGGAAGAACACAATCATTGGAAATGGCAAAGACATCATCAACAAGATGATTTTCAAAGAAGAATAGACTATCAACAATGCGAAGTACAAAAATCTTGGAAATGGAGTAATCAAAGGAGCCATCATCAACAAAGTGACTTCTCGAGGGGAAGATATCATCAACAATGGGAACGGCACAACCCATGAAAATGGCGTAATTGGTAACCCGTATCTCCTAAGTTAAATATGCATTTTATTTTGTTATTATGCATGCTTTTATTTGTGTCTTAATTGCAAAATGAGTTTTCAAGTATTTTTTTAATTAAGGTCTTCTATATATATTTGTGCTTTTAAAATATTTTTGAAAAAAAAAAAGACCTTATATGATGTTTTTAAAACTCTTGTGCATTTTTGTAGACTAAAGTGTGTTATCATCTCTTATGGATTTTTATGGCATGAGCTTACTTGTGATATCTCTTAGCCTACACGTTTATCATTATGATTTGTGCTAGATTTGTTTTAAGAATTGTGTAGAATTTACATATTTTCACAAATGGCCATTTACGTCATTATCTCAAAGAAAGGCATTAATTATCGAGGTACGTTTACTTGTGTTATTCTTACTCTTATAGACTCGATATATGTATTGCCATGTGCATATGTGCTTGTTTTTTCATAGTATTTCATACAAGTGCCATTAAGAGGATTTTTAGATTCTTTGAAAGGCACTATTCGATAATTGATTGCACATATTTGCTTTGTCAACTCTTGTTCAAATACTTCTTTTAAATGATGTCTCAACTATATGCTATCGGATTTTCAAATTTCAAAAGAGACTTTTTGTAGCTTTCTTAAGCTTATTTGAACTTGCATGATTTATTAGACTCTTGATGATCTTCTAAATGCATAGTATGTGTTTCTTGCTTCATGGTCTATATATATAGTGTCTATTTCTACTATGCTCTTATGCAAGATATTTTTGTGATTGATGATTGAGGCATGTTTTTACATTTGGGATATTTTTTTCTTGCCTTTATATAAGCGATGTCGGTAATGAGTTTGTTAAGTTTGTGTAGATGAGAAATGAAGTACTCCAAATATTAGTTACCTCAAAATATCCGGATGTAAATGTTCTATTATGAACACCTTAGATCAATTGGATGCCCTATGATGATAGTGATGAAGAAGACAAAAAGGGTATTCCTGAATAAATTCGATGACCAAGGCAACATTGGTCGAACTAAGGCGAGGTTAGTAGCTCGAAGGTATTTTCAAGAAGAAGGTAATTAATTTTGATGTAACATTTGCACTCATAGCACATTTAGTAGCTATTTGCATTTTACTTGCCCATTCTTGTTTTAAGAAAATTTCAAGCTTTACCAAATGGATGTTAAATCCAATTTTCTCAATGGTTTTATTCAAGAAGAAGTCTATGTAAAACAACCTCTGGAGTTTAAAATTTTTCTAGGCCAAATGATTTTTATAAAAGGCCTTGTATGGTTTAAAACAAGTACCCCATGTATGGTATGATAGACTTAGCTATTTTTGCTAAATGATTTTACAAGAGGTAAAATTGATACTACTCTCTTTTTTTTTTTTTTTTAAAAAGGGCAAGATTGTTTACTTGTGCATATTTATGAGAATATTTTTGGTGCTACTAATGAATATTTGTGCAAGATATGTTTTTCTAAGTTGATACTAGGTGAGCTTGAGATGAGCATGATGGGGAGCTCAATTTCTTGCTTGGACTACAAATTATTCAATGCCAAGAAGATGGTTATATTTCAAAAGAACTCTTGAAGGAGTTAAGCATTGAAGAAAGAAGAACCATCTCAACCTCTATGGCTAAAGATTGACAAAGGTTGAGAAAGGCATATCGGTCGACAAACAAATTCGAGGTATGTTTTCTTGTATTATTCCTATAGACTCGACATTCCATATGCCTTATGTCTATATGCTCGACTTCAAAAACTATCCCAACGAATCTCATTAAAGTGCCGTTAAAAGAAATTTTCAAATATTTGAAAGGCACTTCTTCTTATGACTTGTTCATCCAAAGTTTTAAAACGTTATTATTTTTCGGGATAACAAGTCCTGATAATGATTTTTCAAAATATGGTTCGTCATAATCGAACTAAACATATTGAGATTCGATATTTTTTCAAAGGCATTGCATGTTTAACAAAAACTTGAGATGTGTTTAATTCCGTCTCAAGGATAACTCGCGGACTTTTAATCGCTCACCGCCAAAGTATTTTACCTCATTTCGAGCTTGATTATGACATAATGTATATTGAATGAGGTCTACGTTTGCATTTTGCACGTTTTTAAAACTTAGGGGCGAAAAATTGGATTTTTGGATCAAAATTCGGATTTTGAAAAACCTGGCAAGACAGTGGGCTGATGTGGTTGAGGGCAACCGGTCGCCCTCAACGTCGACCGGTCGCCCTAAGCCATTTTCTGGATAAAATGTGTTCTGTCCCCAGCATTCTTATTTTCACAAGTTTTCTTCTATATTTCGTCCCCTTTGCAAATTTCACACACATTTCACTTCAAATGTGTTTTGTTTCATAAAATTCATATTTTGGGGATTATCTAGCTCGATTATCATCATCATTGCTTGTCTTTACCGATTAAATGGTAAGAATTCTACTTCCTTTGCTTAATTGGGTTGAACCCTTGAGATTGTGACTTATTTGTTATATTGTTGATGGAAGTTTCATATGAATTTGATGAGCTTGTCATTTATGATGTATTGTATTGTGTTTGAACTGATTTTGGTGATGAAAAACTTGGCTTGATTACATTTACAAGGGTTATATACATCTTCTTTAAAACTTGACGCCCGCCAAGTGTTCGATAAAATGTTTCAATGAAAAATTCATCACCTACATGATTCTCTCGATTTCAAAAGTCTCATATATTTATAGAGATCATGTTTTTGCAAATCAAATGAGTTTTCATAAGCTTCTACAAGTCGTATGATCGACTTTTCCCTCCCATTTGGCCTATAAGCTTCATTGTTCAAATAGCTCGATACATCGGTTTAGTTGCGCACTTTGACATGATTATATGATGTTTTTATCGTGCTAACATTCTTTTTGATGATTCCAAAGGGGAGAAACAGGTTATAAGCTCATTAGCTCATAAAAGCTAAGTTAAGCTAAACAAAAGAAGCTATAAGCTATGGCTTGATAAAGCCATAAGTTGTGCATTATACTTAGTCCAATTGTTGTATGATGGACTTATATACTTGTCTAATGATGTTTTGTTGACAGGGGGAGCTTATAAGCTCTTGAACCTAAGATCAATATGTAAAAGCTAAGCTTTTAGCTTGTGGATGATTGCTTTTGCTATATATGTTTGAATATCTCTACTCCCATCCTTGTGTTTATATTGCGTGGAATGTTGTCGCTCACAACGGATAGCTCTCTTTAACCGGTAAAATTATTTTGTTTTCAAAATCGACCTCGTTAAAATTGTTTTGGTTTGTAATCATCAAAAAGGGGGAGATTGTTTGATAAATGGTTTTATCATGATTTTGATGATTTTGTTTTTTATACCAAAACAATGTTTTTAAAGGTTGTCCAAATACTCCTAAATGATTTAAAATGGTTTTAACATTTTCCGGAGTAATTCTTCAAGTTTTATTTTCGACAAATTGGACAACACATTTAATGAATTTGTATCAATGGGTTTTTACATCCAAACTATGTTTCTAAATGTTGTCCTAATACTCCCGATTGGTCTAAAATGTCTTTACTATTTTTCGAAGTATTCATTGGAGTTTATATCGGACAACACTTTTGATGATTTTGTGTTAATGTGTTATCTCATCAAAACTATATTTCTAATGTTGTACTAAATACTCCCGATTGGTTTAAAATATTTTTACAAATTTTTCGGAGTATTTCTTGAGGTTTATTTTCGACAAAACTCGGACAACATTTGATTTAGGAGGTCGGCCACCGGACCAAAGAGGCGACCGATACTGAGAACGCATTTCACGAAACGAACTCCCGGGCTCCTAAAATTGGTCGGGGTGACCAGTCACCGTGGTGGGCGGCCAGTCGCACCCCTAGAGCGGCACTCGGCCGACCCCCTTAGACCGGTCACCTGTTGAATTTTTGCTGCGTTCTTTTCTAATCTTATTAGTGCGCGACCGTCGCCTCAAGTTTGATGACAAAATTCTAACCGTTGTGCAAACAGACAATTTGTCCTTAATTTGTGGGATTGATTTCTAACTATAATCTTGATTTTAATTGCAATTGTTTTGTAGATATCGATTCCAAGAGGAGCTGTCGAGTATCAATCATCTCCTATAAATAGAGGAAGATTTGAAGCACAACAATAAGAGAGAACAACACAACACAACAAGATATACTCAAGCAAACACTTGGTCTTATATTGTCATTATTCTTGTTGTAATTTGCCTAGCTTATCACTTTCACATCCTTGAGGTCTAGGCTATTCTTGATTACACTTGCACTCAATTGTATAATTCATTATCGAGTTGTAATCTTGAATTTTTGGGTTATCATTCAACACAAGATATCCTTGTGAGTGTTCTTGTGGTAAGAACACACTTGGGTGATCTAGGTGTTAGGTGTGAGAAGATTGTGGTAATCTTCTTGTTGAGGTGTTGAAGAATTTGGTATTCTTCAAGGTTGAAGATTGTGGTAATCTTCACAAGGTGCCGTTGGAGATTTTGGTAATCTTCAAGTGAGATTGTGGTAATCTCCAAAGGTGGTGTTGAAGAAGAGTGTGGTGCTCTTCAAGGTGTTGTTGTAAGTTGGTGTTGTATTAATTTTGGTAATTAATAAAACCTTTTTTTCTTTTTGAAATCCATCCCTGATATCTTTGGGGTGGTAGAGGATTAGGCCCTAGGTGGGTTGAACCTCTATAAATCGGCGTGTGTTGTTTACATTCCGCACCTTTATTATTGTCTTTGAGCATTCGGTTCGAAAAAGAGGTAAAATCGAAAGATGGAGATAATCTATTCACCCCCTCTAGATTATCGTAGCCGCTGGACTTACATAATGTTCATCGATCAGATAAACACTTTCACTCACAAATAGAGAAGAGGCTTACTTTCATCTATTTATCTATATCTATATCTATACTATCTTAAAAGTGTGAATGCTTCTTGCAATTTTTGATTGGACAAAAATATCCTTTAGATATAGTAAAATTTTAGGATAACTAAGTAATTTGATATTTATATTTAGCTTCTATTTGTTCAATTATAAGACAATGTGACTTTTTATATTATACATTTTAAAAGTATTTATTCTTTTCAAACTATAACTCTTAAAATATTTTGATTTTTCAAATAATATTAGCTTCATATTAAACCATATTTTAGAGTTTTCTAACCATATGTAATAAGCACATATAAAGACTTCATAAGAGAAAATTTTAACATTATAAAGTTTAACACTATGTTAAAATTAGAATTTATGTTTTTCTATAGTTTTGTTATTTATTTAATCTTTTTTATTTAATTATATGATAGGTGTTCATTATAGCCAAAAACCATCAGAATCTGAAAATATACTTTTTTTAATCATACCACTAAGAATAATTTAAATTTCTTATAAAATCAATTTCAAATTTAAACTAGGTTTCAAAATCATCAACTATGTGTTCTAAACATATACACAAGTCGTTATAGAATAAAATTTTAACTCTTTAATATTTGTATGATATAAAATGGTATATTTCTTATATTATTTTAAATTTTCACAATAATTAAATATATCTATTATAATTTAAAAGAAAAAGATCAAATTACAATATACACGATAAGAAAAATAAAATAAAAAATATTTTAGGTGATTTTGATGCTAAATAAAAAGTAGAGAAAATGCATAATTCTTTTATGGTCGAAAAATTCTTCCTCAATTAGTAATATGCAGTTTAAAATTAAATTATTGATGGTTGTTAAAGAATAATATTGAATACAAGAGAGTTTCATATTTTATTTTTATTGCAATTCCATGTATTTTTTATTTTAATTAGCCATATCAGTAAAATAAAATTACAAAATAAATTGAATAATATTAACATGAAAAAAAAAGCGAACACGAACCAAAACAAGTTTGTCGCGACAAAATGTTACCTTTTAAATTTTAACTATATGTGTTAATATGACTTTTACTTAATTTACTATATATAACATTATAAGTTTTAGTTTCTAATTTATTAATTTTTAATATATTATGATTTCAATCTTTCGATTATTTTATATCCTATAAATTTTAAAAACAAGTGAAAAAAAGTGTTAAAAGTTGTATATATAAATTTATAAAAAAAACAAAGAAGACAAACTTAATAAAAAAAATCCATATGTATTAAATTGACATTTGTGACAAAAACTTGAATGTCGTTTGAAAGTTACACTCTTAAAAATTATAGGTTTAAAATATCAATATGGTACATATTTATAATAAAAACGTATACCAAAATAATTAAATTTTAATAAAATGGTGTGAAACAGTGATGAAACATGAGCTAAAATATATCTATTATAATTTAAAACAAAAGATCAAATTACAATATACACGATAAGAAAAAATAAAATAAAAAATATTTTAGGTGGTTTTGATGCTAAATAAAAAGTAGAGAAAATACATAATTCTTTTATGGTCGGAAAATTCTTCCTCAATTAGTAATATGCAATTTAAAATTAAATTATTGATGGTTGTTAAAGAATAATATTGAATACAAGAGAGTTTCATATTTTATTTTTATTGCAATTTCATGTATATTTTATTTTAATTAGCCATATCGAGAAAATAAAAAGTACAAAATAAATGGAATAAGATTAACATGAAAAAAAAAAGCGAACACGAACCAAAACAAGTTTGTCGCGACAAAAATGTTACCTTTTAAATTTTAACTATATGTGTTAATATGATTTTTACTTAATTTACTATATATAACATTATAAGTTTTAGTTTCTAATTTATTAATTTTTAATATATTATGATTTCAATCTTTCGATTATTTTATATCCTATATATTTTAAGAACAAGTGAAAAAAGTGTTAAAAGTTGTATAAATAAATTTATAAAAAAAAACAAAGAAGACAAACTTAATAAAAAATCCATATGTATTAAATTGACATTTGTGACAAAAACTTGAATGTCGTTTGAAAGTTACACTCTTAAAAATTATAGGTTTAAAATATCAATATGGTACATATTTATAATAAAAATGTATACCAAAATAATTAAATTTTAATAAAATGGCGTGAAAGAGTGAAACATGAGCTAAAATTGGATTAGTCTAAAAGATCACATCTGCTATATACAAAAGAATAAATAAATAAACTCATTTAATATGTAACAATTTGACTACTGAGAAAGTAATTATATATTACAAATTATATATTAGTTCAAATACTAACATAACTTTCATAAAAACTAAGTAAATTAAATAATTACAACAAATAAGAGTGAAAACTAAGAATAAAAAATATTGAAAAATAAATGGTTATACTTGACATTAATGAGTTGAGATTATTCTAAATAATTTTGGGGATTAATCTCACACATATATATATATATATAGTTTAGATTAAACCAAATGAAACATATTATAAGTATTTGAAAGAATAAAAGTAAATAGTTAAAAACAATATGTGGGTCATAGTTTGTGAATTCTAAAGAAAAATTAAATGGATTTAATATAATATGTATAATTTGATATTTTCGATAAAATCTCATTTCATTTTAAAAGCACACCTTTATGACTTCTAAATATTCAAGCACAAAGACAATTATTATAAAATTGTATAGGTCCCAAGGGGTGTGAGTGTAAGGTTTAGAAGGGGTTGAATAAACCTTACCAACTTTTCGATTTAGTCCTTTTAAAACGTTTAGAGTTAATATTTCACAAATTGAGTCCTTGATGGACAACTAAGTTAGTTAATCGTGAGTTAGCCACTCAATAGACTCGATCGAGTTTGTTGATAAAATAACTCAAATGTTTTGACTAAAACTTAACTTGAATGTGATATGTTTTATTGGAAGACTTAACACCCTTGAATTTGGTTTAAGTTTGTTTTAATACTTGGTTTTAGCACTTTGTTGATTATCAATTGGAGAGCAAATTTATCGTGAGATATTGAAATAATATGCAAAAATTAAAGTCTTTGAAATGTAAATGACACAATAAATTTTTATAGAGCTTCAAGATGGGGTAATTCTTCTACTCCTCTCTTCTCCAACTTGGAGGAATCCACTAAGTATTGATCAATATATAAAGTGGTTATCGACCCGGATGCAAGTCTTGATCACACACAAATGACTTGATCCTTTGGGACTCGATCGGAGATGCCTTGGTCACACAACGGCTTCTCGTACAACTCGGAACTTCTTCTTCAGGGCAAGCTTGCTACTATTGCCCACTTGCTCAAGCTTCTTGGATTTGATCAAAGTCCTCCAAAAACTTGAGACTGGTTTGACCTTGAACCTTTCTACAATCCTTCGTGGAATGTAGACCCCTTGATTTTTCTAATGTTTCCTCTTCAACCGATTGAAGTCGTCTTTCCTTCACGGTGAGTGTTGGATTGATTTCCTTCATAATGTAGGCTTGAAGATTGAACTTGAATGTCTTGAGTAGGTTATAGTTTGAATAAGAGCTTGAAAGTTCCAGTCACAAAGTTCACACCTTCTCAAATAGATTCCTCGGCCTTTTATAGTGTTCTTTTGAAAATTTGCCCGTTGAAGAGATAAGTTAATTTTCAAAAAGGCACTTGTGGTCGTTGGCCTGTCTTGTTGCGATTCTTGGAATTGACATTTCCTCGTATGAATGAGTCTTGACTTTTGAGTTCGACCGACAGTGCGAGCTTCCCATTGGTTTATTCCTTTTGCACGCTTCTAGGGACTCGAGAACTTTAAGAAAGACAAGATGGAAGTATTACTTATTTAAGTAATTTTCTTGACTTACGTGCAACGGATCTCTTTCGATTATCTCGACTTATTGCATTTCCTTGACTTCCCGGGTGACTTGAGTCGACTTTCAATCATGGATGACTCATCCGTCACTTCAACTTGAGACTTGGCTATCTTGAGTTGACTTGACCGACACTTCACTCGATTGCATCTCACCGCACCTTGATCGAGTTCTGTCTTCTCTTCTTCGCCACACTCACCGCCTTTCGGAGTCTTCCTTCTAGTCTCCGGTTGACTTCTTGCATGTTCGAGCATAGGCGATTTAACTCATTTCGACCCATTTCTATCTATTACAATGCAATTTACAACAAAATGGGGTGCCAACTTTCTATTCTAAGTTTTACATGGCATTCATCAAAATCTAAAAATTAATTTCCCAACAATTTCCCCCTTTTTGATGATGCCAAAACTTAAAATGTTCATACAATAATTAAAAACAAAGAAAGATACGTCATGCACAATGTAGAATCACGGAATGTATGTGTAGAATCAATCTTTTATTGATCATAACATTGTTGCTCTTTACACAATTTGTTTACGAGGTGTATCGAGCTTAAATAGAGTTTAATGTAACCATGCTATTCTATATCTACGCAAGTATAGAAATTATACAATTTTATTCGATGTACAGAGGACTTACATAAGGATGTATTTACATAGTAAGATACATGAAGGGGTGGACAGCAACACTTCATCTCCTTCGCTGCCTCCTTCTTTCCTCATCAGCTCTGTCTTCTTCTGATCTATTTCTCTTCTTCTCTTCTTCAGTTGCTTTCTTTTTCTCATATGCTTTTCTGGCAGCTTCATCTCTTCTTTTTCTTTCTTGTCTTTCTTCCCACAACTGAGTTTGTCTTCTATTTTCTTCTTCGATTCTCTTCACATACTCAGCATTGTTCTTGGCTACTTGCAGGTTGGCTACTTCGTCGAATCCAGCCCAATAGATCCCTCCTTTCTTGCCTGGATCTATATATTCAATGTTTTTGGGCAGAGGTCTAGGTCTGAAACCTCTTCCTCCTCCACTGCTTCTTCCTCTGCCTCTGGGCGTGTATTGTACTGGGGCCTTCTTTTTCCCAGCTGAGTGACCAGCAGAGTGACCCAGAGTGACGCGCAGTCCGATGGTCTCTTGCCTGTCGGCTTCTTCACATAGCTTGAGGCCTTTTTCCCAATACAAATCCCGGCTTGAGCCATGGACATATTTGCGAAGTAACCTCGGATGCGAGCGTCTTGAATTCATCAACAGATCTTGGCTCGGTTCCGACGTCTGAAATGGCATAGGTGTCTCTGTCTGTTGGAATGCCTCCATGTTGTTTCAGTATATCCATAACTCGGGCATCCATCTTTCCTTCCACCTCCTTCATCCCTGCTTCTACTATTTTTCGTTTTTCAGCCATGGGTACTGCGGAGTGTTGGAGTGGCAAGTCATCGGGAATTTCTTTGATGATATCACCGGTGTGACAAGACCTTGTTGGGGGGTTTTAGCAATCATCAGGGTCATATCTTTCGAACCTTCCCCCTCAACAGATTTTCCTTTCTTCTCTCTTCTCAGTTCTTCAGCTGTCTTCTCCTTCACAGCTGCATCCTTCTTCTCAGCTCCGGAACCTTTCATCGCCTTTAGGTATTCCTCTTCCCCCTTTTTGGCATCATCAAAAGAGAGAGGAACCCCTGGAAACAAGCTGGCAATCATGAAGTCTAAGCGGCTGATAGCTGAGTTATGCTTCGAATCTGCTGCGGAGTATGCTGCACGGAATTCAGAGCGAGTGGCGTTGGATTCAGCTGTCACCAGCTTCATTTCAGCCATGAGGAGGCTGAATTTCTTCTCCATGTTCTCCTCTACGCGCAGAAGCTCTTTCTTATGAAATTCACGCAGCAGCTGCATCTCTGTGTTGTGAGATTCATGCATTCGATCGATGTTTTCTTGCATTCTTGTCTTCATATCAGCATTCTCAGCCCGCCAGACTAGCAATTTATTGAACAAAGTTCTGAAGTATCGAACTTGTTCTACACGCATTGTCTGCTTTGTTGTTGCCACCATTCCCGGATCCTGACAATTATTCCACGCAGATCGGCAGTAAGATTTGCGTCTCGGTTATCCAGCCTCATGTCCAGTGAGGCCTGGTGCCTCTCCATCTTCTCTATCTCTGCAAATATGGCCTTGAAAACTTCTCGAACCTCAGTTGTCACTTCTGTCTCAGCTGGCGGCCAAGCACGTCAAAGTCGAAATTCTGCTGGGACGATGGTATCTGTTGGAATAACGGGATCAGGTTTATGGAAACGTTCTTGATCTCTAGCTGATTCTTCAAGAAGGTCAGGTAGCTCTAGAGAGAAAGGGAACGATTCTTCGAACGGATCATCTCGGACAACGGGAATATGTTCAATGGTAACTCGTGCCCGTGATGTGCCCGTTGCGTTGATTCTCTTGCGGCTGGGTAGCTGCGTAGTTGATCGTGTGTCACCGTGGGTTGGGGTTTTGACCCGGTGGCCGAGCCTCGGTATCTCAGCAACTTCGTCGGTCTCGGTGGTTTTTCCATGTGGGTTGATTGGTCTCGGCCGTATCGGTAGCATCATTGGGACGATGATGAGATTTGCATGTGTGGCTCATCATCAAAATTAAAGGTTTGGCGAGTAGCCTTAAGGTCGGTCTTACTCGTGCTTGGGAGAACATCCTCACCGTGAGTCTTTTGGATCGACAATAGGGGATGACTCGACCGTCTTCACCTTCAAATCCCGAGAAAGGTTACATCGAGGATTGTCTTGGGAATCGTGAAGAGCACTTATCTCATTTTCGAGATGAATCAATGATAGTAAGAGGGATGTTACGTGCTTTCCGTCTCTTTACCCCGAAGTCTCAACCTCCCGTTGGCCTTCATCACCTCCTGCAGATCTCAATCGCGAGGCCTGGACGATCCCTTCGGCGGTGTCAAGCTGTCTTGGGGTCTTCTCGAGGTGGCATCCACTGGAGTCTCAACTCCATGGATTGTACTTTCATTGCCCAGTGTTAACTCCCGGGCGGTTCCTTCCTCGCGTGCTCGACCGCATCGCGCGCCATTGGCTGGGAAGCGAGCTTGGCACTTTGAACGATGTAGTCTTAATCTATGCGAGCCTGCGTCGATGTGACAACTTATCGTGTATTCATTTGTTGTTACTTCTCCACTTCGCCTCAATATTCATTGTGGAGTCACCAACATCCTCCGACCTTGTTGCGGTGGAGGAGTTTCCCCTCGGTTGGCACACCGGTTGAGTGACTTGGAATGGGGTCACTCGTCTCTAGACTCCCATTGTTCCTTTGAGTATTCGGCCGTTGGGCGGTGGTAAGACACCTTCATTAGGGGTTGGCTCGACCGGGGTCCACACAATCCCGGTTTCATCGCCATTTCCCTTAACACCTTCTTTTTCCTGGGCGGGGAAGTGGTGGCGGCAACAACGGTGGCAATATCTTTGCACCACTCCCATCGGATCAATCTCCACCGTGATGTGGAAGACTCCCCAGTCCTTCAAATAATCTGTTGCTCATGTAGAACCCTAGATTCCCGCATGACTTGCTTTGCATCTCAATTCTTCAGAGCGGCGAAATAGGTCCGATCCTCATCACTCCCGGAGAGAGAATGTCAAGATGAGGATGTGTATGATCGATGGTTCGATAAAGGGACAAATCATCGGCCTTTTCACGAGCTTGACTTCCTCTGCCGATCTCTGCTTCTCATTGTCTTTGAAGATCTGCAAGATATCTCATGCGATTTTCTTCATCCATCATGGGACCACAATGGTCAGTCCAAGAAAGTTCAACAGTTCATCTTCTTCTTCAATAAACTCCGGTCTTTGGAATGTTCCCTGGATCGACTCGGCTTCTTCCACTTCCTCCATTCTCGCAGGCGATTTTGGATGTCCGGATATGGTGGGGATAGGATCATCACATCATCATCATCTTTATCATCTTCTCCCTGCTGTCCCTCGTTCTCGGGGATTGAAGGTAGCAAATTTTGGTGCTTCACACTCTCGGCGTCATTGCGGGAGGATACAACCTGTCAACATGAGAGTTTCCTTTTTCAGCTACTTCTTGAGTCTCACTGTTCGACTACATCTGTGTCTTCAATTTGCCTTTGCTGATTGGCTTCAGGCAGACTTGGTGTTTCATCAATAATTTCGGAGACTCTACTTCTCCGCTTGTCTCCGCGATCCGTTCGGTGAGTGGCGAGACTCGGCCGTTTTCTCAAGCTCGATCGCTTGAAAAGTCTTCTTCTTCTTTTAGTTTTCGCGGAGAATATCTGGTTCCACTTTTCCTCGTTCGTCGAAGGTAAATGCATTCGCATTTGTCTTAGAAAGCACTACCTTCCTTGTTGTGACAGTCTTCTTCTTTTTAATCACTTTGGAGAAAGGGATTAATAGTTCCTTCTCCATTGCGGCTGCGGGCGGGGAGACACGGCTGCGAGCGACTGTGACTCACTGTAGGGCGGAGTGCGTTTTCTTTTTCTTCATTTGTAGGGGCGGCGATCTTCTTTGCGGTGCGGGGGGCACTTTTTTTGAGAGGAGGAGAAGCGATTGTTTCTTCGGGTCGCCTAATTCCCCCTCACTTGTGTCCACTCTCTTGGCATAAGCTCTCCTCTCGTGCTCTAATGATTTGATCGGAACATCTTTTTGTTAACATGGAACGCCTTTCCATGTCGAAGAGGGACTCCTTTAACTTCCATCATCTGACCAATCACCAGTCCGTACCCCAGGGAACCTCCAAACGAACCATCCTCCTTGAAGGATTTATTCCCAATATTCGCGAGTCTGCGTATACAAACTCGGCCCGTTTACTTTCTTCTCCTCCATGATCGCAGCCATCACGATCAGCTTGGTTTTGGATAGCTGATTAAAGCTTCCAAATTTGATGTCCACACACTTTGCAACAATGTCCAACAACTTGTGGTAATCTTCCTTCAGCAAAGACTTCTTCTGCTTTGTGTAGACAACAACCTTCGCAAAGCATAGTCGAGTTTGGCCACTTCCTTCCAAGACAAACCAGGTTAACATCGACTTCATAAATCTCGGCACTCCTTCCACGAAGCGAACAGTGTTCGCGCGCATCATTGGCGATGATGGTGAAATCTTTCCCGTGAACAGAGGACTTGATGCCCTCATCGTGAACTTCAGCGTTCACATAGAACTATGCGACCTCCTCCACGTAGGTCATTTGAAACTCCATCGACAAAAAGGGTTTCAGTCCTGATTTTTCCAACTTCTCTGCAATTTTCTTGAAGGGTTTCGCACGACCCTTGTTTGATCATGCCTTGAAGTCCACGGTAGATCCCGTGTGGATTTGCTTTCCCAACTTGGCGAAGTCGTAAGTAGATGCCATTTCTCGAAGATTCACCGGATGAAACTTTGAAGATAAGCTTTGAAGATTTGTAGGGTTTTGAGGGTAAAAATGCTTTCTTTGCTCTTGAGAGAGATGAACAGTTTTGGTAAAGTGAGAGAAAATTGGGCGAAATGGTATACGTATGGGTTATGAAAGGGCGTGCGGGTGTTTTTGAAATTTGATCAAGATCAACGGCTCGAGATTTTGCATGCCGATTAACATTTAATTTCTCGCATTTAATGCGGCAAAGCATTTATATCCAATCATAAGCTTGGTATGTAGCTTTTGACCTTGTACACATCATAATTATCTTTGACGTCATTCTTAAAAACATTCCCGCTTAGTAAAAATGACTTTTTTGTCACTTTGCTCATAAATGACTCAGCTTATTCCTTAGTGATTTAACTCTTCTCTCTTTGCTCATAAGCACTAAGCTATCACTAACTTGATGCACTGATTCTCCGTCTGGTGATTTACTTAGTGATTCAAGAGTTCACTCTTTTTCATCTTTTCGTGTTTCATCTTTTTTTCTTTGACTCTTACGAGTGTCAACTCAGCTCAATTAACCCTAATTCATACTTGAGTTCTTCAAATCTTGATTCACATAATGGTTTTGTGAATATATCATGCTAATCTTATCGGTTGAGATATATTCCAAGGTGATGTCCTTCTTTTCAACATGATCTCTTATGAAGTGATATCGACATCAATGTGCTTTGTTCTTGAGTGCAACACAGGATTTTGGGTGATTGCAATTGCACTTGTGTTTTCACACATAATTGGAATTTCCTTTTCTTCAACTTCATAGTCTCTCATTTCTTTGTCTCATCCATAAGACTTGGGCACAACAATTTTGCCAGACTATGTATTCTGCTCACTTGTGGGAGGTAGCTATTGAATTTTGCTTCTTGCTAAACCAGGAAATTAATCTATTTCCAAGCATTTGACATGTACACGAGTACTTTTCTGTCAACTCGCATCCAAGCATAGTCAGTCGAGTAACCAATTAGCTTGAATCCACCTTCCTTAGGATACCATAAGCCAACTTCTTGGCTTCCTTCGATACCTCAAGATTCTTTTAGCTGCAAATCATGTGGCTTTCTTTTGGAAGCGATTGAAATCTTGCACATACACCGAAACAACAAAGGTGATGTCGCCCTTCTTTGTGAGATAGAGCAATGATCCAATGTTGGGAAATTTATTGTTTAGATTTTGATGAATGCCATGTAAAACTTAGAATAGGAAGTTGGCACCCCATTTTTGTTGTAAACGCATTGTAACAAATAGGGCTGGTCAAGTGAGTTAAGTCACTATGCCTAAACATGCAAGAAGACAACGGAGACTAGAATGAAGACTCCACTGCAGAGACAGGTGAGTATGGCAAAGAAGAGAAGACGAGAACTCGATCAAGGTGCAATGAGATGCAATGAGTAAAGTATCGATCAAGTCAACTCAAGATAGCCAAGTCTCAAGTTGAAGTGACAAAAGAGTCATTCAATGATTGAAAGCTGACTCTAAGTCACCTGGGGAAAGCAAGGAAACGCGATCAAATCAAGATAAGCTGAAAGAGATCCGTTGCCGAAAATCAAGAGAATTACTTAAACACGTAATACCTCCATGCTACCTTTCTCGAAGTGCTCGGTCCCGTAAGTGTGCAAAGGGAATGAACCAATGGGAAGCACTATACCGTGTCGAACTCGAAAAGTCAAGAACAATTCATACGAGGAAATGGCAATTCCAAGGATCGCAACAAGACAAGCCAACGACCACAAGTGACTTTCAAAAATAAGCTATCTCTTCAACGGGCAGATTTTTTGAAAGATCACTATAAAAGGCCGAGGAATGACTGAGAGAAGGCTACCAAGGTTACGAACCACGAACATTCAAACAAATATTTGAATCAGTAACCTAAGATATTCTCAAATCATTCAAGATTAATCCTCAAGCCTACACTACGAAGAAAATCAATCAAACACTCACCGTGAATGAAAGATAACTTCAATCGGAGTTGAAGAGGAAATTGTTGAAGAATCAATGGGTCTACATTCCACGAAGGATTGTAGGAAGGTTCAAGGTCGAACCGTCTCGAATTTTTGGAGGGTTTCGTGATCAAATCCAAAGAGCTTGAGCAAGTGAGTCAGTGTAGTAGCAAAGCGCAAACCTGTGAAGAAGAAGGCTGAGTCATACGAGAAGCTTGATTGAGTGATCAAGGCATCTCCGGGCGAGTCCCAAAGGATCAAGTCACTGTGTGATCAAGACTTGTATCTGGACTGTTACCACTTTGTATCTTGATCAATACCTAGTGGATTCCTCCATGAGTTGGAGAAGAGAGGAGTAGAAGAATTACCCCATCTTCGAACCTCTATAAAAACTTATCGTGTCATTTACATTTCAAAGACTTTAATTCCTACATCTTATTTGTTTAATTCTGTGACATATTTGCTATCCAACTGATAATCTCTAAGTACTAAAACCAAGCATTAAATCATTACTAAACCAAACTTAAGGGTGTTAAGTCTTCCAATAAAATAATCCACAATTGAGCTAATTCGGTCTTAATGTGAGTTATTCTATCAACAGCTCAACCGAGTCCATTGAGTGACTAACTCTACTTGATTAACTAAATTGGTTGTCCACCCAGGACACACCGCAATGTAGTATCAACTCGAACTTTTAAAAGGACCAAAAGTGAAAATTTGGTAAGGTTTATTCAACCCCCTTCTAAACCTTACAATCACACCCCTTGGACCTACAAGTGGTATCGGCGGTTGGTTCATTGAGCCTTCCGCACCGTTCTTGAACTAGATCTCCAAACTTTTCAAAGTCCTGTTTTAGTACTTAAGCTTTCAAAACTCCTTTTATCATTAAAAATTATTATCATGGAAGCAAATTTGACACGCATCCCTATGTTCACTATTGAAGAATTTGATGATTGGAAAATTCGTATGCGACTCATCTATCGGCATTACATGATGAGATGTGGATAGTGATAGAGGATGGGCCACCTGCAAATCTTAAAAGTGAACACAACATAAGAAGAGCTACGATTGAAGGTGAGGAGGATGTTGCCCCTAGACCGGCTATGGTTGAAAAACCAAGAACCGAATGGACAAATGATGACGAAAAAGATACAACCTGGACAATGTAGCCAAGGACATCCTTTACAAAACATTGGATAAAGCCATGTTCAATAAAAGTCAAATCATGCAAAACGGCTAAAGAAATGCAGGACAAGCTAACATTGATTTGTGAAGGCTCGGAGCAAATCAAGGAAAATAAATTATCGGTGGCTGTACAAAAATTTGAGAATTTCAAAATGATCGCAGGAGAAAACCTGGATCAACTGGATGCTCGGTCCACGAAATCACCAACGAGCTATCTCGCACTTGGAAAGGAATATACACGAAGAAATATGTATGAAGATCCTAAAAAGTCTCCCGGTGAATGGGAAATGAAGGTCATGGCAGGAGACATTCCATGGACCTATCGAAGACCTCCAACCATGAACTATTCTCGGATCTCAAAGCCTACGAATTTGAGCCGAGAAGAAAAGATCGAGGAAGAGACAGTTGTACCCAAAATATTTGCTCTAATTGTTAAGGATGGAAAGAGAGCCGAGGTCAAAGAAGTCATTGATTCGGAAGAAATAGCCCGATGGTTAAAAGGTTCAACAAGTTCTTCAATAAGAACTACAAGAGAGGCAAGGGCGAATCTTCTAGAAGACACTCACTCCTCCAAGTCAAGGAAGATAGGCCAACCAAGAGAACAGATCATCAAAAAGTCAATATCTAAGGACAATCCAAGAATGGAAAGAGTGATCAAAAGGTTGAATATCTATCTTTGGAACCGTAGGCAACCAGGTCACTATGCCATTGATTGCCCATATCCTGTAGTCAACAAATACAAGAATGAAGAAGAAAGAAAGATCTTGAGAGAAAGAAGACAAGAAAAAAAAAAGGCAATGTTGGCTGCAGAGACACGAGACAACCAAGTCAAGAGAGACAAACATTGAGAGCAGCGAAGGCGACTACTCAAGTGACTCGAAGAAGAAGCCCTGATCCGTTTGATGGCCAAGGAACAAGATCAACTCCGACCAAGAAGATGAGGTACACTCTAACTCATCAAACTCGATTCTAGTGATAGTGATTTGTGACACACACACTTCATCACCCACTTGATCTTTATGATTCATTAGGCAAAATGATGAAAGATTTTGAACACATTAAATCCTCACACACACTACTAAATGAGGAAAACAACCTAGTCAAGAGCGAACTCACGGTGACTAAGGAGCCGAGTACTCTAAGTCAAATAGGCGATGAGAATAAAAGATTAAAGGCCGAAAATGCCAAGCTAATAGCGAAATATCTGCGCCATAGAAAAGAGGAGAATGACCTCAAAATGTGATTGCCTCATTCACTAAGGCATCTAAATCATTGGATGATCTTATTATGAGTTAAAGAGAATGTGGAGACAAGACAGGCTTAGGATTTAATTCCTCTGTGCTATGTCAAACTCCAAAAGTAATTTTGGAAAAAGGGTCTTCAAGCAATGAAGAGTCTCAAAAATCCAAAACTCCAAATGGTGCACACACATTCACTCCAAAGCTCAATTACAAGCAAACTGGCCTTGGTTATAAAGGAAAAGGAAAACGGCCGGTTGGTGCGTTGAGAGGACAAACAGAAGAAATTCACCAAGTTCCTCGAAGAAACTCTAAACAGAATTACTCAGAAAGAAGAAACAGAGCTACCAAAAACCCCAAAAGTTCTATAAAAGAAACACATACAATGGGAATGGTAGAAAATATCCAAGCCAAGCCGATTGGAACGATGTGAACTATCGGCATAGACTTATGGAATATAAGCCCAAATGGCAAAGGCCAGAACTCAAGAAAGGCCATTCCAAAAGTATAAGATCTTTCATCGACACACATATGCACCTAGGCACTACACTCGGAGACACCACAATTACCCAAAGAAGGCAATTGCTAAAACACATATACAGGCATACTGAGACAAAAGAGACAACTGTATGAACCTAGAATCCCCAAGCAATTTGCCAAAATTAATTATGATTATGGCAGCGATAGATGGCAACCCCTTAGAGCCGATCATTTGGCTATAGGCTGGTTGGATCATCTTACAATACTAACCCCTCGGGACCCGGACAAGTATGGGTACCTAAAACTTAATTTCCTTGATTGCGAGTTCAAGGAACAACCGAAAGTGCCAAGGAACCTGGTACATGGATAGTGGTACATTCCCGGACATATGACGAGAAACAAGAAAAATCTGTCAAAATTCAAGGAAGTTAAAGGAGCAAAAGTCATATTTGGAGGAAATGAAGCCCCGGAGAAATAAGAGGCATTGGATCCATCAAGAAGAGCAGTTAGAAATCACGGATGTTGCATATGTTGAAGGACTCAACTTCAACTTGCTAAGCATCGACCAACTCTGACAAGGGTTATAATGTTGGATTTAACATGGGTATATGCCAAATCAAGGATGTTGAATCGAATCGAAACTGTGTTGCAAGGATGCGGACAAAAGAACATGTATGTAGTAGATTGGTCAACTTGCAACACCCGGACTGTCTATTAGCAAAAAAGACAGCTGAATCAAGTTGGTTGTGGCACAAAAAGTTGAGTCACCTGAATTTCAAAACACTTAACAAGCTTGCGGAGAGTAATCTTGTGGAAGGTCTTCCAGACTCGGTATACAAGAAGGAGAGTATATGTGACGCATGCCGAAGGAAAACAAATCGATCATCATTCAAAGAAAAGACACGCCATCTTCAACAAGGATATTGCACCGCTACATATGGATCTATTTGGTCCATTGAACCTGCTAGCATAAGTGGGAAGAAATATACCTTGGTGGTAGTAGATGACTACTCAAGATATACATGGACAATATTCATGTGTAAGAAGAAACTCTACGAAACTACCACAAACTGATGAAGAGGATTCAAAATGAGAAGAGCGAAACCATTATCAAAATAAGATCGGACGAGGAACCGAGATTGTCAATGGTATAATAACTCAATATTGTATTGAAAATGGCATTGGTCATGAATTATCTACCGCAAGGACTCCACAGTGAGAATGGAGTTGCGAGAAAGAAGGAATAGAACTCTCAAAGAAGCAACAAAGACCATGTTAGTGAAGCGAGGTTACCAAAAAGATTTTGGGCTGAAGCAATCAACACAACTTGCTACACTCAAAACAGGATGTATGATAAAATGTAGGAACCGACAAAGACTCCCTATGAGATTTGGACGGGAGAAAACCAAATGTTGCATATTTTAGAATATTTGGATGTAAATGCTTCATCCATAACAATGGCAAAGACAATCTAAAGGCTTTTGATGCTAAAGGCGATGAAGGTATCTTCTTGGGATACTCAAACAAAGCAAAGCCTGAGTACTCAACAAAAGGACTATGGTTGCGGAGGAATCTATTCATGTGGTATTCGATGAGCCAAATGTAAATGGAGAAGACATTGAAGAGTCACCGATAAAGTGAATCATCCAACCATACGAGAAAAGTCCCTATCTTTGAAGTTTGCCGGAATTATAAACTCGAGACGAAGATGAGAGCCGAGTCTCATAGAATCTTTGGAAAATTTGCGGCTAAGTGATTGCGAGAGAGCTGATCAAAGCAACACAATCGCTAGACGATCAATCCACTAACTTACTTCAACTTTGATGTAAGATGGTGAAAGACCATCCACTAGAACTTTTCATTGGAGATATAAGAGAAGGTGTCAAAACAAGATCCAGAACTCAACAAGAAGCTATGTTCACATGCTTTATCTCACAAATAGAGCCTAAAGATGTGTTACAAGCAATGGATGACACACATTGGATTCAAGCTATGCAAGAAGAGTCTGAATCGGTTTGAAAGAAATAAAGTATGGGAATTGGTTCAAAGACCCACCCATCAAAATGTTATTGGTACTAAATGGGTATTCGAAACAAGATGAACGAGGAGGGTTACGTGGTAGAAAACAAAGCAAGACTAGTAGCTAAAGGATATTGCGAGAAGAAGGAATAGATTTTGATGAAACATTTGCTCCTGTAGCAAGATTGGAAGCTATAAGGATGTTTTAACTTGCTTATGCGACTCACAAGAATTTTATTGTATATCATATGGATGTAAAAAGTGCATTCCTAAATGGTTTATTGGAAGAAGAAGTGTATGTTGAATAATCTCCGGGATTTGAGCGAGAAGACTCTTGGAGATAAGGTATACAAACTCAAGAAAGCTCTGTATGGATTGAAACAGGCACCCCGAGCATGGTATGATACTTTGTCACAATTCCTAACCGAGAATGGATTCACAAAAGGAAAAGTAGATAGAACACTTTTCGAAATTCAAGACAAGAAGAACATACTTTGCTTGTTCAAATATATGTGGATGACATCATTTTTGGATCCACAAACAAAGAGCTATGTGAAATATTTTCAAATCTCATGCAAAGCAAATTTGAAATGAGCATGATGGGAGAAGCGACATTCTTCCTTGGACTCCAAGTAAAAATGCAATGAAGGATGGAACCTTCATAAGTCAAACAAAATACACCAGAGATTTAATGAAGAAATTTGGTATGGAGGAGAAGTCTTCCGTGTGAAAATACCAATGAATACATCGATCAAAATGGACATGGATGCGGATGGCAAGCACGTAGATCAAACAAGATCTGAGCACTTATTGGATCATTGCTTTATCTCACAAAGAAGCGGGCGGACATCACCTTTCTTTGTAGGTGTATGTGCGAGATTTTAATCTGCTCCAAAAGAGAGCCATATGATTTTGCAAAATGACTAAGAGGATTTTGAGATATTTGAAAGGAAGCCAAGAAGTTGGCTTATGGTATCCAAAGGAAGGTGGATTCAAGCTAATTGGCTATTCGGACTCGACTATCTTTGGATGCGAGTGGACAGGAAGAGCACTTCGGCACATGTCAAATGCTTGGAAATAGGCTAATTTCCTAGTTTAGCAAAAAACAAAAATTCAATAGCTACCTCTCTACACCAAGAATACATAGGCGTGGGCAAATTGTTGTGCTCAAATCCTATGGATGAGGCGGAAAATGAGAGACTATGAAGTTGAAGAAAAGGAAATTCCAATCATGTGTGATAACACAAGTGCAATTGCAATCACTCGAGAATCTGTGTTGCACTCAAGAACAAAGCATATCGATGTCGAGATATCACTTCATAAGAGATCATGTTGAAAAGAAGGACATCATATTGGAATATATCTCAACCGATAAACAGGTTGGGTGACATATTCACAAAACCATTATGTGAGTCAAGATTTGAAGAACTCAAGAATGAGTTAGGGTTAATTGAGCTGGTGACACTCGGAAGACTCAAAGAAAAGAAATGGAACACAAAAAGAGAAAAGGATCAATTCTCAAAATCACTAAATGAATCGGCCATGTTAGAAAGACAATGATATACAATTAGGATAAACCAGTTTGAGTCCTTTGAGAGAATCGTGACCAAAAGAGTTAAATCGGCTAAGGGATAAGTTTCGAGTCATTTATGAGCAAAGTGACAAAAACGCAATCGTTTTTACTAAGCGGGAATGTTTTTAAGAATGACGTCGATAATGATGATGTGTACTGAGACAAAAGCCGCATACCAAGCTTGATTGGATATAAATCTTTGTCGCATTAAATTCGAGACATTAAATGCTAATCGGCGTGCAAAATCTAAGCCGTTGATTTCGATCACATTTCAAAAAACCACCCGCACGCCCTTTCGTAAACCATACTTAAACCATTTTCGCCTGTTCTCTCTCACATAATACCAAAACGTTTCATTTCTATCTCGTGGCAAAGGCAAAATTCTCTCAAAACCCTATCAATATTCAAATCAATTTCTAAGTTTCTTTTCGGTGAAATCCTAAAAAATGGCATCAACCTATGATTTTGTCAAGCTAAGAAAGCAAATCCACACAGGGTCGATTGTGGATTTCGAGGCATGGTCAAATAGGGGTCCGATGATGCCCTCATAAAGAAAATCGCTAAAAAGCTCGAAAAGTCCGGGCTAAAACCATTTCGGCGATGGAGTTCTCTATGACCTATGTGGAAGAGGTCGCACGATTCTACGTGAACGCCGAGATTCACAATGAAGGGATAAAATCATCTGTTCACGGAAAGAAGTTCACCATCTCTCGCCAAGGATTTGGTGAACACCGCTCACTACCGACGGAAGGAGCATCGGGAATCAACGGGCGATGTAGACACGGGCCGCTTTGCCTGGAGGAAGTAGCCAAATCCGACTATCTTTGATAAAATAGTCTACACAAACAAACAAGAAGAGGTCGAAGGAGGACTACCACAAGTCGTTGGACATAGTTGCCAAATGCATAGACATCAAATTTGGCGGCTTTGACCAACTATCAAAAGCAAAGTTGATCGTAATGGCTGCGATCATTGAAGAAAGGAAAATAAATCATTTGAGTTTGTCTCACGGAGACTACGCGAATGTAGGGAACAAATCCTTCAAGGAAGATGGTGCATTTGGAGGATCCTGGGATATGGCCTAGTGATTGGCCGGTGATGGAGGTGAAAGGAGTCCCTCTTCGACATGGAAAGACGTTCCATGTAAACAAGAGGATGTTCGAGATCAAACCTCTCGCGCCTGAAAGAGAGCCCACGCCAAGAGAGTGATACAAGTGAGGGGGAATCACTGACCACGAAGATACTGATTGTTTCCTCTCCACCAAAGAAGAAAGGCGCCCCTGCAATAAGAAGAAGATGCTAACTCTAGCCTAAGAAAAACAAACCTGCTCCCGCCCGCTGCGATCAGTCGCCGCTCTCCGCTCATGGCCGTGTCTCACCTGCCCGGCAGCGGCCGAAAGGAACCTCAAATACCTTCTCCGGTCGTCAAAAAGAGGAGAACGATAAGCGAAGACGGCTGCTCCTCGGAAGAAAACACCACGCCCCGCCGCCCGGACTCGGAAGACATTCTCTCCGAACTGAAATCCCTTTGGTACGAACCAAGAGACGAAGAAGAATCATCAAGCAATCGAACTTGAAAAACAGTGAGTTAGCCACTCAGGTACCGCAATGATCTGAGAGACTCGTTGGAGAAGTAGAGTCTCCGGATATTATTGATGAAACGACCAAGTCTGTTTGAAGCGTCAATGAGAGGCCAATCAAGACCCAATCGTAGTTGAGCAATTGAGACACAAGAAGAAGTTGAAAGAGATGATGATGTGATGATCCTATCCCCACCTTATCCGGACATCCAAAATCGTCATGCGAGAGTGGATGAAGTGGAAATTGAGTCAATCCAGGAAACAGTTCCAACGGCTTTGAGTTTATCGAAGAAGAAGAGGAACTGTTGAACTTTCTTGGGATGACGACCACTGTGATCCAAGCATCGGATGAAGAAAAATGCACGAGATATCTTGCGGATCTTCAAGGACAAGGAGAAGGAGAGATCGAGGGAGGAAGGCGAGGCACGAGAGAAGGCCGATCTCGCCTCTCACCGCACCACGAACATACACATCCCCACCTCGACATTCTATCGAGAAAGTGATGAGGATGCGGACCTGCTTCTTTTGCCCCGCTACGAAGAGTTGCAAATGCAAAGCAAGCAATGCACGAATCCGAGAATTCTTCATGAGAAAAGAATGATGGAGGGACCAGGAGAGTCCTCCAAAGCACAATCGAATTGGACCCAATGGGAGTGGTGCGATATTGCCCACGATTGTTCTTTGCCACCACTTCCCCTCACTCGAAAAAGAAGGAATTAAGGGAAATGGCGATGAAAGCGGATTAGTGGGGACCCCAATCGAGCCAACCCCTAATGAAGGTGTCTTACCACCGCCCCAACTACCGAACACTCGGAAAAACCGGAGTCCGGGAGACGAGTGACCCCATTCCAAGTCACTCGGCTAGTGTGCCGGTGGGGAAACTCCATCCACCGCTGCGGCAAGGTCGGAGGATGCTGCGGATGACTCCACAACGAATCTAGGAGGCGAAGTGGAAAAAGTACAAACACAAAATACACAACAAGTTGCCATCAACGAAGCTCGAGACATTGAGACTCTCGGTGAGGTGCCAATCGCTACTACGAAGGCTAATGACATCGCGATGCGATCGAGGCACAGGAAGGAAACATCCCCAGGAGTTAACACTGGGCGATAAAAGTGCAATCCATGGAGTTGAGACTCCAATGGATGCCACCACAGAAGACCCTAAGGCAGTGACACTCGAAAGGGAGGTCCAGGCCTCGCTGCAGTTGAGACTCGCAGGAGGTAATGAAGGCCAACGGGAGGTTGAGACTTCCCGGGGTAAAGAAGTCAAGTAGAGAACATCCCTCCTGCTATCATTGATCCATCCGAAAAGGAGATTAGCGCACTTCATGACTCCCAGGATAATCCCGATGTAACTTTTCCGGATCGGAAGAAGAGCGATGAAGCCGAGTCATCCCCGTGGATCGATCCAAAAGACTCGGCTAAGGATGTTCCAACCACGAGCAAATCGACCTCAAGACTACTCGTCAAACTTTCAATTTTGATGATGAGCCACCCATGGAAATCTCATCATCGTCCGATGACGCTTGATAAGGCCGAGACCAAATCCAACTCAATTGGAAAAACCACCGAGACCGACGCCGAAGAGACAACGAGGCTCGGCAAAAAGTCGGGTCCACTTCACAAAAGACCCCACCGCAATAGAGTCCACTGCGCGAGGCTCCCCAAGTGCAGCAAGTTTGACTCCACAAGGAACTTCACGCGCCCCTCTCATCATTGAACAAATCCCGGTTGGCGTGATGATTCCTTTGTAGAATCATTTCCTTTCTCTCTGGAGGTACCCGACCTCCCGACGAGTCGAAAAACGATCTTGTGCGCTTCCCACGACTGATCCTGTCATTCCATCGAGATACCATCATTCCGTTTGCTTATGATTTTGACGCCGGCCATCGCAACAGAGAAACAAATGAAGTTCGGGAGGTGTTCAAAGCATTATTTGCGAAATTGAGCGGATGGAGAGGCACCAGGCCTCGATGGACATGAGACTAGACAACAGAGATGCCAACCTTTCACGACTTGAGAGGCATAATAGTCGAAATCGGGGAATGGTGGCAACAACAACAAACAATGCGTGTGGAACAAGCTTAGATACTTGAGACATTGTTCAACAAGTTGTTGGTATGGAGAGCCGAGAATGCTTTGATGCAAAGACGAAATTGAGAGAACACATTGAGCACATGCATGAAGCTCACATCTTTTGAGATAAAGTCTGCTGCGTGAGCAAAATAAGAGTGATCTCCGGCGTATGGAAGAAAACATGGATAGCAAATTCGGCCTTCTCATGGCTGAGATGAAGCTAATTTCAGTGAGTCCAACGCTACTCGCTCTGAATTTCACGCCGCATACTCCGCAGTGAGACTCGGCGAGAACTCCTCGGCTATCGGCTCGATTTCTGCTTGCAAGTATGTTTCGGGGGTTCCTCTCTCATTTGATGATGCCAAAAGGGGGAAGAGGAATACCTAAAAGCGGCCAAGAGTTCGATGTTGAAAAGGAAGGAGCATTTGCAAAGGGAAAGACAAAATTGAGGAAGTGTCAAAACAAAAGAAAGGAAAGTCGAGTTGAGGGGGAAGGATCGAAAGATATGACATTGATGATTACACAAACCCCCAACAAGGTCTTGTCACAAGGTGATATTATCGGCAAAACTCCATGACTACGCCACTCCAACACTCTGCTTCATCTATGGTGAGAAGAGAAAAACAATTGAAGCGAGGGATGGAGGAAGTGGAAGGAAGGTTGAATGCCCAAGTTATGGACATCTTGAAACAACATGGAGGCATTCCAAGAGAGACACTTATGCCATATCGGATGTTGGGACCGAGCCACGATCGGTTGATGGATTTAAAACGCCTCGCATCCCGAAGGATACTTCGCAAACATGTCTATGGCTCAAGCACTGGACTTGTCTTGGGAAAAGGGTCTCACGTTATGTGAAGAAGGCGACAGCGTGAGACTACCGTCGGTCGCTCTGCTGACCACTCACCACCACCTGAAAGAAAGAAGACCCCAAAGACAATACACGCCCGAGAGGAAGAGGAAGAAGCGATGGTGGAGGAAGAGGTTTCAGACCTAGGCCTCGCCCAAAAACATTGAGTACATAGATCCGAGCAAGAAAGGAGGGATCTACTTTGGGCTGGTCTTGATCAAGTAGCCAATCTGCAAGTGGCTAAAAGCAATCTTGAGTATGCGAAAAGAATAGAAGAAGAAAATAAGAGACAAACTCAGCTATGGGAGGAAAGACAAGAGAGATTAAGAAGAGATGAAGCTGCCCTAAGGAAGGCATATGAAAAGAAAGAAGAAAGGCGGTGAAGATGAGAAAAAGAGAAGAAGACCGAAGATGACGAGAATCAAGAAGATGAAAGAAGGAAGCGGCGAAGGAGATGAAGTATTCTTTATCCACCCCTTCATGTATTTTTACTATGTAAATACATACTATGTAAGTCTTCGCAATAAATCAAATTCTCTATTTTTTTGTAGACAAATATTTGCTCACGATACACCTTGTAAACATTTGTGTAAAAGAACAAGAATGTTATGATCAATAAAAGGATTGATTCTACGCATACATTCTATGTGAATGCACTATCTCGTATGTATCTTTGCTATTTACATTTTGAATGTTTTAAGTTTTGACATCATCAAAAAGGGGGAAATTGTTGGGAAATTTATTGTTTAGATTTTGATGAATGCCATGTAAAACTTAGAATAGGAAGTTGGCACCCCATTTTTGTTGTAAACGCATTGTAAATAAATAGGGCCAAGCCGAGTTAAGTCGGCTATGCCTAAACATGCAAGAAGACAAACCGGAGACTAGAAGGAAGACTCATTGCGAGACAATGAGTATGGCAAAGAAGAGAAGACGGAACTCGATGAAGGTGCGGTGAGTAAAGTATCGGTCAAGTCAACTCAAGATAGCCAAGTCTCGAGTTAAAGTGACGGAAGAGTCATTCATGATTGAAAGGCGACTCTAAGTCACCTGGGGAAAGCAAGGAAACGCATTCAAGTCAAGATAATCGAAAGAGATCCGTTGCCGCGAGAAATCAAGAGAATTACTTAAACAAGTAATACCTCCATGCTACCTTTCTTGAAGTGGTCGAGTCGAGGAAGCGTGCAAAGGAATGAACCATGGGAAGCACTATACCGTGTCGAACTCGAAAAGCTAAAGAACAATTCATACGAGGAAGTGGCAATTCCAAGGATCGCAACAAGACAAGCCAACGACCACAAGTGACTTTCAAAAATAAGCCTATCTCTTCAACGGGCGATTTTTTGAAAGATCACTATAAAAGGCGATGAATGACTGCGAGAGAATGCTACCAAGGTTACTCCAACCACGAACATTCAAGCAAATATTTGAATCAGTAACCTAAGATATTCTCAAATCATTCAAGATTAATCCTCAAGCCTACACTACGAAGAAAATCAATCCAACACTCACTGTGAAGGAAAGATAACTTCAATCGGTTGAAGAGGAAATTGTTGAAGAATCAAGGGGTTTACATTCCACGAAGGATTATAGGAAGGTTCAAGGTCGAACCGGTCTCGAGTTTTTGGAGGGCTTCGTGATCAAATCCAAAGAGCTTGAGCAAGTGAGTCAGAGTAGCAAGACAATTTGCCCTGCCTGAAAGAAGCCGAGTCATACGAGAAGCCACCGTGAGTGATCAAGGCATCTCCGGCCGAGTCCCAAAGGATCAAGTCACCGTGTGATCAAGACTTGTATTTGGACTGTTACCACTTTGTATACTTGATCAATACCTAGTGGATTCCTCCAGAGTTGGAGAAGAGAGGAGTAGAAGAATTACCCCATCTTCGAGCCTCTATAAAAACTTATCGTGTCATTTACATTTCAAAGACTTTAATTCCTGCATCTTATTTGTTTAATTCTCACGACATATTTGCTATCCAACTGATAATCTCTAAGTACTAAAACCAAGCATTAAATCATTACTAAACCAAACTTAAGGGTGTTAAGTCTTCCAAAAAAACAAACCACGCTTGAGCTAATTCGATCTTAACAACCGAGTTATTCTATCAACGGCTCGGTCAGTCGGTTGAGTGACTAACTCTCTTGATTAACTAAATTGGCTATCCACCCAGACACAAATGTGTAGTATCAACTCGAACTTTTAAAAGGACCAAAAGTGAAAATTTGGTAAGGTTTATTCAACCCCCTTCTAAACCTTACAATCACACCCCTTGGGACCTACATCCAATAAGTGCTCAGATCTTGTTTGATCCACGGCTTGCCATCCGTATCCATATCCATTTTGATGATGTATTCATTGGTATTTTCACGTAAAGACTTCTCTTCCATACCAAATTTCTTCATTAAATCTCTGGTGTATTTTGTCCGACTTATGAAGGTTCCATCCTTCAAATTGCTTTACTTGGAGTCCAGGAAGAATGTCGACTCTCCCATCATGCTCATTTCAAATTTGCTTTGCATGAGATTTGAGAATTTATCACACATACTCTTTGTTTGTGGATCCAAAGATGATGTCATCCACATATATTTGGACAAGCGATATACTCTTCCCATCTTGAATTACGAAGAGGGTTCTATCCACTTTGCCTTTTGTGAATCCGTTCTCGATCGGGAATTGTGATAATGTATCATACCATGCTCTTGGTGCCTGTTTCAATCCATATAAAGTTTTCTTGAGTTTGTATACTTTATCTCCAAGAGTCTTCGCTCAAATCTGGAGGTTGTTCAACATACACTTCTTTCTCCAATAACCCATTAAGGAATGCACTTTTTACATCCATTTGATATACAATGAAGCTCTTGTGAGCAACATAGGCAAGAAACATTCTTATTGCTTCCAATCTTGCCCTTTGGAGCAAAAGTTTCATCAAAATCTATTCCTTCTTCTTGGCAATACCCTTTGGCTACCAATCTTGCTTTTTCTTTCTTACCACCGATCCTTCCTCATTAATCTTGTTTCAACACCCATTTAGTGCCAATAACATTTTGATGGGTAGGTCTTTGAACCAATACCCACACTTTGTTCCTTTCAAACCGATTCACTCTTCTTGCATGGCTTGAATCAATGTGTGTCATCCAAAGCTTGTGACACATCTTTTGGCTCTATTTGTGAGATGAAACAAGTGAACATTGCTTCTTGTTGAGTTCGGATCTAGTTTTCACACCTTCTCTTACATCTCCAATGATTAGTTCTCGGTGGATGGTCTCTCGGCCACCTTACATAAGGTTGGAGTAAGTTAGTGGATTTAGTCGTCTTGCACTGTGTTATTTTGATCAGCTCTCTCATCATTATTTTCTTTGCATATTTCCCAATTGTCTTTGAGACTCACTATCTCATCTTCATCCGGGTTTATAATTCCAACTTGACTTCAACATAGGGACTCTTCGCATGGTTGGTTGATTGAAATTTTATCACCGACTCTTCAATGTCTTCTCCATTTACGTTGGGTTCATCAAACACCACATGAATGGATTCTTCTGTAACCATTGTCCTCTTATTGAGAACTCGTAGGCTTTGCTTTCACCGAGTATCCTAAGAAGATACCTTCATCACTTTAGCATTAAAAGCCTTTAAATTATCTTTGCCATTGTTATGGATGAAGCATTTGCATCCAAATATTTTAAAATATGCAACATTTGGCTTTCTTCTTCCAAAATCTCATAGGAGATTTTGTCACCGTCTGTTTATCATGCATCTATTTTGAGTATAGCATCTTTGTGTTTATTGCTTGATCCAAAATCTTTTAGGCGACCTGCTTGACTAACATGGTTCTTTGCTTTGCTTCTTTGATAGTTCTTCCTTCTTTCGCAACTCCATTCTCATGTGGAGTCCTTTGCTGCATAGTTCATGAGCAATACCATTTTCAATACAATACTGAGTTATTATTCCATTGACAAACTCATTTCCTCCGACGAGATCTAATTTTGATAATGGTTTGACTCTTCTCATTTTGGATTCTCTTCATCACCGTGGTAGTTTCGCATGGTTTCTTTCTTCTTACACATGAAAATTGTCCATGTGTATCTTAAGTAATCATCTACTACCACCAAGGTGTATTTCTTTCCGCTTATCTTTGGTTCAACTCGACCGAATAGATCCATATGTAGCAGTGCAATATTCTTGTTGAAGATGGACATGTCTTTCCTTTGAATGATGATTTGATCTGCTTTCCCATCGGCATGCATCACATACACTTTCCTTCTTGTATACTTAGAGCTGGAAGTCCTTCCACAAGATTGCTCCTTGCAAGCTTGTTAATTGTTTTGAAGTTCGGTGACTCAACTTCTTGTACCCGACAACTTGATTCAAATTGTCTTTTGCTATCGACAAGTGCTTGGTGTTGCAATTGACCAATCTACCACATACATGTTCTTTTGTCGCATCCTTGCAACACTACTTCATTATTAGATTCAGTGTTCTTGATTTGGCACACTCCCATATTGAATCCAACATTATAGCCTTTGTCACGTTGACTTATGCTTAGTAAGTTGAAATTGAGGCCTTCAACATATGCAACATCCGTAATTTCTAATCCATTTTCTTGATGGATCCAATGCCTCTTATTTCTCCCCCGGAGCTTCATTCCCTCCAAATATGACTTTTGCACCTCTAACTTCCTTAAACTTTGACAGATTTTTCTTGTTTCTGTCGTGTGTCCGGAATGCCACTATCCATGTACCAGGTTCCTTGGCACTCAGCTGCTCCTTGAACCTCGCAATCAAGGAAATTAGGTTTTAGGCACCCATATTTGTCAGGGTCCCCTGAGGGGTTAGTATTGTAAGATGATCCAACCAACCTATAGCCAAATGATTTGACTCTAAGAGGTTGCCATCTATCGATGCCATAATCATAATTAACTTTGGCAAATTGCTTGGGGTTTTAGGTTCATACGATTGTC
The DNA here is from genome assembly GCA_016081115.2 of Rehmannia glutinosa. Lineage (NCBI taxonomy): Eukaryota > Viridiplantae > Streptophyta > Magnoliopsida > Lamiales > Orobanchaceae > Rehmannia > Rehmannia glutinosa. The sequence continues at coordinate 130,084 of JABTTQ020002398.1, read as the reverse complement.
TCTTTTGTCTGTATGTGTGTGTGTTTTAGCAATTGCTTTGTTTGGGTAGTTGTGATATCTTTGAGGATAGTGCTTGGGTGCATATGTGTGCTAATGGTAGCTCTTTTGCCTTTGGAATGGCCCTTGCCGAGTTCTGTGCCTTTGCCATTTAGGCTTATATTCCATAGGTCTTTCTTTGATAGTTCACATTATTCCAATCGGCTTGGCTTGGGTAATTTCTACCATTCCCATCATATGTATTCTTTTCATAGAACTTCGGGGCTTTTGGTAGCTCTGTTTCTTCTTTACAAGAGTACTTCCTATTTGGAGTTTGGCTTTGAGGAACTCAATGGATTTCTTCTCGGCTATCCTTTCAAAGATACTCACCGGGTCGCTTTTCCTTTTCCTTTATAACCAAGGCCGCTTTGCTTGTGGTTGTGCTTTGGAATGAATGTGTGTGCACCATTTGGAGTTTTGGATTTTGAGATGATTCATTACTTGAAGATCCTTTTTCCAAAATCACTCTTGGAACTTGACTTGGCATAGAGGAATTAAATCCTAAGCCCTGTCTTATCTCCACATTCTCTTTGGCTCATAATAAGATCATCCAAAGATTTCGATGCCTTAGTAAATGAGGCAATCACATTTTTGAGGTCATTTTCCCTCTTTTCGTCAGAAAGTGACTATCTGTCTTTATTAGCTTAGCATTTTCATCCTTTGTTAGGAATTTTATTGTTCGATTTTGATGAATGCCATGTAAAACTTAGAATAGAAAGTTGGCACCCCAATTCTTGTTGTAAAATGCATTATAATGAATAGAGTGGCCAAGCTAAGTCAAGAAGCACTACGCCCAACATGCAAGAAGACAATCAAGACTGAAGGAAGACTCATTGCTAGACAACCGAGTATGGCAAGAAGAGTAGACAGAACTCTCTTGCTTGGTGAGATGCAACAGTGGAGCATCGATCAAGTCAACTCAAGAAAAGCCAAGTCTCAAGTTGAAGTGACAAGAGTCATCCAATGATTGGAAGTCGACTCACTAAGTCACCTGGGAAAGCAAGGAAATGCGATCAAGTCGAGATAATCGTAAAAGAACCGTTGCCGAGAAATCAAGAGATTTACTTAAACAAGTAATATCTCCATACCACCTTTCTCGAGTGCTCGATCCCGAGAGCGTGCAATTGGAATGAACCAATGGGAAGCACTACACCGTGTCGAACTCGAAAAGGTGAAACAACAATTCATACGAGAGAAACAAAGAATTCTAAGAACCGCAAGCCAACGATCGCAAAGTGACTTTCAAAAATAAGCCTATCTCTTCAACGGGCAAATTTTTGAAAGTTCACTATAAAAGGCCGAGGAGTTTGTTTGAGAAAAAAAGGATGCATGAATGACACATACGTGAGATAGACAAGCACATTAGAAAAATCGAAACAATCTCAATCCTCAAGCTGCATTTCAAGTACATCAATCCAACACTTACCGTGAAGGAAAGAGAACTTCAACCAGATTGAAGAGGAAACCTTTGAAAACAAAGGGGTCTACATTCCGGAAGGATTGTAGAAAGGTTCTAGGTTGAACCAAGTCTTAAGCTTTTGGAGGGCTTCGTGATCAAATCCAAAGAGCTTGAGCAAGTGAGTTGTAGTAGCAAGCAAAGCTGCCTGTGAAGAAGAAGCTGAGTCGTCGAGAAGCCAGGTGAGTGATCAAGGCGTCTCGGTGAGTCCCTAAGGATCAAGTCGGGTGTTGTGATCAAGACTTGTATCTGGACTGTTACCACTTTGTAAACTGATCATTACTTAGTGGATTCCTCCGGGAGTTGGAGAAGAGAGGAGTAGAAGAATTACCCCATCTTGAACCTCTATAAAACTTTCTTTGTGTCATTTACATTTCAAAGATTTAAATTCTCGCACTTTTAACTCGCTTACATCTGCTGATAAATTTGCTATCCATTTGATAATTTACAAGTACTAAATCAAGCTCTAATATCTTGCTTAATCAAACTTAAGGGTGTTAAGTCTTCCGCTGAAAAATAAAACCACAAATGAGTTAAATTGTAGCCAACAAATGAGTTACTCCATCAACAGCTCAAATGAGTCTTTGAGAGATTAACTCTCTTGAGTGACTAATTCGATTGTCCATCAAGGACACATGTGTAGAAATTAACTCTGTAGATTTAAAAGGACTAAATCGAAAATTTTGTAAGGTTTATTCAACCCCCTTCTAAACCTTACACTTACACCCCTGGGACCTACATCCTTTAAACTTTTATTCTCATCGCCTATGTGACTTAGAGTACTCGGCTCCTTGTCACCGTGAGTTTTTGACTTTTAGTAGTTTGTTTTCCTCATTTAGTAGTGTGTGTGAGGATTTAATGTGTTCAAAGTCTTTCATCATTTTGCCTAATGAATCATAAAGATCGAGTGGGTGATGAAGTATGTGTGTCACAATCACCACCACTAGAATCGAGTGTGATGAGTTAGAGTGTACCTCATCTTCTTGGTCGGGTTGGTCTTGTTCTTTGGCTATTAGACGGATCAAGGCTTCTTCTTCGTCAGTCACTTGAGTAGTCGGCTTCACTACTCTCGGAGTCTCCGTGTCGTTGACTTGACGTCTCGGCCGATCTCTGCAGCTAACATCGCATTTTTCTTCTCTTGTCTTCTTTCTCAAGACTTTTCTTTCCTCTTCATTCCTCGTTTGTTTGTTGACTACAGGATATGGGCAATCAATAGCATAAGCGACCAGGTTACTGCGGTTCGACATAAATTTTCAACCTTTTGATCGATTCTTTCCATCCTTGGATTGTGAGCTCTTTGATACTCAATCCTTTGATGCTCTGTTCTTTTGGGTGGCCTATCTTCCTTGACTTGGAGAGCCGAGTGTCTTTTGGAGGATTCACCTTTGCCTCTTTTGTAATTCTTGTTGAAGAATTTGTTAAACCTTTTAACCATCGGGGCAATCTCTTCTTGGTCAATGACTTCCTTGACCTCGGCTCTTTTTACCATCCTTAACTATTAGAAGCATTGTTTTGGGGCACAACTGTCTCCTCTTGGTCTTTTCTTCTCACCAAATTCGTAGGCTTTGAGATCCGAGAATAGCTCATGGTTGGATGTTTTTGATAAGTCCATGGAATGTCTTAGGGCCATGACTTTCATTTCCCACTCAATTGGGAGACTTCTTAGAATCTTCACACATTTCATTCTGTGTATATTCTTTTCCAAGTGCAGATAGCTCATTGGTAATTTCTATGAACCGAGCATCCAGTTGATCCAATGTTTCTCCTGCAAGCATCTTAAAATTTTCAAATTTCTGTACAACAACAGATAGTTTATTTTCCTTGATTTGCTCGAGCCTTCAAAAATCGGGGTTAGCTTATCCCATTTCTTTTGCGATCTTGCACGATTTGACTTTGTTGAACATGGCTTTGTCGAGTTTTTGTAAAGAATGTCCTTGGCCATGTTGTCTAAGTTGTATCTTTTTCACGTCATCATTTGTCCATTCGGCTCTTGGTTTTCAATCATAGCTCGTCTGGGAGCAACATCCTCTCTTCTCCTTCACCGCAGCAGCCTCCTCCTGCATGTTTCACTTTTAAGATTTGCGATTGCCCATCTTCTATTACTATCCACATTTCATCGTGTAATCTTTGATAGATGAGCACATACACGAATTTTCCAATCATCAAATTCTTCAATTGTGAACATAGGGATGCGTGTCAAATTTGCTTCCATGATAATAACTTTCTTTGAGTAAAAGAGTTTTTAATATCAAGTGCTAAAGCAAGCTTTGAAAGATTGGAGATCTAGTTCGAACTAACCGTCGGAAGGCTCAATGAACCAACCACTCGATACCACTTGTAGGTCCCAAGGGGGTGTGAGTGTAAGGTTTAGAAGGGGGGTTGAATAAACCTTACCAACTTTTCGATTTAGTCCTTTTAAAACGCGTTGAGTTAATACTTCCGAATGAGTCCTTGATGGACATCTAAGTTAGTTAATCGGATAGTTAGCCACTCAACGGACTCGAGCCGTGTTGATAAAATAACTCACTGTTTGGACTAAAACTTAACTTGACCGTGATATGTTTTCATTGGAAGACCTAACACCCTTGAATTTGGTTTAAGTTTGTTTTAATACTTGGTTTTAGCACTTTGTTGATTATCAATTGGATAGCAAATTTATCGTGAGATATTGAAATAATATCACGAGAAATTAAAGTCTTTGAAAATGTAAATGACACAATAAATTTTTATAGAGGTTCGAAGATGGGGTAATTCTTCTTCCTCTCTTCTCCAACTCCTGGAGGAATCCACTAAGTATTGATCAATATACAAAGTGGTTATCGCCTAGATGCAAGTCTTGATCACACAACCGACTTGATCCTTTGGGACTCGATCTAGAGATGTCTTGGTCACACACCGTGGCTTCTCGTACAACTCGGCTTCTTCACAGGGCGTGCCTTGCTACTACTGACCCACTTGCTCAAGCTTCTTGGATTTGATCACAAAGCCCTCCAAAACTTGAGACCAGTTCGACCTTGAACCTTTCTACAATCCTTCGTGGAATGTAGACCCCTTGATTTTTCAAATGTTTCCTCTTCAACGATTGAAGTCGTCTTTCCTTCACAAGTGAGTGTTGGATTGATTTCCTTCGTAATGTAGGCTTGAGGATTGAACTTGAATGTCTTGAGTAGGTTATAGTTTGAATAAGAGCTTGAAATTTCCAGTCACAAAGTTCACACCTTCTCAAATAGATTCCTCGATCTTTTATAGTGTTCTTTTGAAAATTTGCCCGTTGAAGAGATAGGTTAATTTTCAAAAAGACACTTGTGGTCATTGGCTTGTCTAGTTGCGTTCTTGGAATTGACATTTCCTCGTATGAATGAGTCTTGACTTTTGAGTTCGACACAGGTGCGAGCTTCCCATTGTTTATTCCTTTTGCACGCTTCGGGGATCGAGCACTTTAAGAAAAACAAGATGGAAGTATTACTTGTTTAAGTAATTTTCTTGACTTCTCGTAACGGATCTCTTTCAATTATCTCGACTTGACCGCATTTCCTTGACTTCCCAGGTGACTTGAGTCGCCTTTCAATCATTGGATGACTCATCTCCGTCACTTCAACTTGAGACTTGGCTATCTTGAGTTGACTTGACGACACTTCACTCACCGCATCTCACCGCACCTTGATCAATTCTGTCTTCTCTTCTTCGCCACACTCACCGCCTCTCAATGAGTCTTCCTTCTAGTCTCCAGTTGACTTCTTGCATGTTCAGGCATAGGCGACTTAACTCACTCGACCACCCCTATCTATTACAATGCAATTTACAACAAAAATGGGGTGCCAACTTTCTATTCTAAGTTTTACATGACATTTATCAAAATCTAAAAATTAATTTCCCAACAAATTGGTTACAAATTAGTCCAATTTTTAAAAAATCAAATATTATGAAAAACATGAAAATAAGAATCATAAATGGAAAGTCACTATATATATATATGAAATTGTAACGAAATAAATAAATAAACTAAACTTATTTAATATGAAATAGTTTGATATTTATGTCAAAGATTAATATTTCTTAAATTACATATTAATTTAGGTACCAATATAATAATCAAAATATTCAAAATAATATTTATGTATCAAATTTTTTGTCTTAAACTATATATAATAATAAATTTGAGTGAAGTGATCATGTTTGGTGCCAAGTAATATGAATTATTACGGGCATAAGGAGGAGGAAGAGAATAGTTAAGAGGGATTTTTAACACTTGATATCTAAATTTTTGGCAACTATATTTTCTTATTTGATCAAAAATTCAACCATAAATTTAAAAAATTAAAGTACTACATACCATTTTCTCAATAAAGGCACTTGTTGGGAAATTAATTTTTAGATTTTGATGAATGCCATGTAAAACATAGAATAGAAAGTTGGCACCCCATTTTCCCCGTAATTTGCCTTTGTAATAGATAGGGGCCGTCGAGTGAGTTAAGTCATCTATGCCTGAACATGCAAGAAGTCAACCGAGACTAGAAGGAAGACTCATTGTAAAGGCGCAAATGAGTGTAGCAAGGAAGAAAAGACAGAACTCGATCAAGGTGCAGGTGAGATGCGGTGAGCAAAGTGTCGATCAAGTCAACTCAAGATAGCCAAGTCTCAAGTTGATGTGACGATAAGTCATCCAATAATTGGAAGGCGACTCAAGTCATCCGGGGAAATCAAGGAAATGCGAAATCAAGTCGCGACAATCGAAAGAGATCCGTTGCCGTAAGTCAAGAAAATTACTTAAACAAGTAATACTCCCATACTTGTCTTTCTTAAAGTGCTCCGTCCCGGCGTGCAAAATGAATAAACCAATGGGAAGCACTGCACACTGTGTCGAACTCGAAAAGTCAAGACTCATTCAATATGAGGAAATGTCAATTCCAAGGATCGCAACAAGATAAGCCAATGACCACAAGTGTCTTTTGAAAATTAACCTATCTCTTCAACGGGCAAATTTTCAAAAGAACACTATATAAAGTGGCGAGGAATCACCTTGAGAAAAGGGTTACCTTGATTACCCGAGAAAACCATTACAAGCAAGAAAGCAATATCGAATCCTGAAATATTCTCAAGTCAATTAAGCTCAATCCTCAAGCCTACATTACGAAGGAAATCAATCCAACACTCACCTGTGAAGGAAAAGACGACTTCAATCGGTTGAAGAGGAAACATTTGAAGAATCAAGGGGTCTACACTCACAAAGGATTGTAGAAAGGTTCAAGGTCGAACCAACTCAAGTTTTTGGAGGGCTTCGTGATCAAATCCAAGAAGTTTGAGCAAGTGGGTTGTAGTAGCAAGCGCAAGCAGCCTGCCTGAGTGAAGAAGCTTCGAGTCGTCAGAAGCCACCGGTGTGTGACCAAGCATCTCGGACCGAGTCCCAAAGGATCAAGTCACCGTGTGTGATCAAGACTTGCATCCGGACTAATAACCACTTTGTACATTGATCAAAACTTAGTGGATTCCTCCAGAGTTGGAGAAGAGAGGAGTAGAAGAATTACCCCATCTTCGAACCTCTATAAAATTTATTGTGTCACTTACATTTCAAAGACTTTAATTATCGCATAATATTTTGATATCTGGCGATAAATTTGATGTCCATCCGATAATTAACAGTGCTATAATCAAGTATTAAAACAAACTTAAACCAAGATTCAAGTGTTAAGTCTTCCGCATATCACGATCGAGTTAAGTTTTAGTCAAAACAATTTGAGTTATTCTATCAATAGCTCGATCAGTCAGTCTGAGTGGCTAACTCTCACGATTAACTAACTTAGTTGTCCATCAAGGACTTAGCCGTGAAGTATTAACTCAACGTCTTAAAAGGACTAAATCGAAAAGTTGGTAAGGTTTATTCAACCCCCTTCTAAACCTTACACTCACACCCTTGGGACCTACAACTGCATCGTAGCGGTTGGTTCATTGAGCCTTCCGCACTAGTTACTTGAACTAGATCTCCAATCTCTCAAAGCTTGCTTTAGCACTTGATCTTTCAAAACTCTTTTATTCAAGAAAGTTATTATCATGGAAGCAAATTTGACACGCATCCCTATGTTCACAATTGAGGAATTTGATGATTGAAAATTCATATGCGTGCTCATCTATCGGATTACACGATGAAATGTGGATAGTAATAGAAGATGGGCCACCGCAAATTTTAAAAGTAAACACACTGCAAGAAGGGTTCTTTCTTGCACCGGTGAAGGAGAAGAGGATTGTTGCTCCCGGACACGACTATGGTTGAAAAACCAAGAGCCGAATGGACAAATGATGACAGAAAAAGATACAACTTGGACAACGTGGCCAAGGACATTCTTTACAAAACTCGGACAAAGCCATGTTCAACAAAGTCAAATCGTGCAAGACCGCAAAAGAAATCAGTATAAGCTAACCCCGATTTGTGAAAGCTCCGAGCAAATCAAGGAAAATAAACTATCTATTCTTTGTACAAAAATTTGAAAATTTTAAGATGCTTGCGAGAAACCTTGGATCAACTGGATGCTCGGTTCACGTAAAATTACCAATGAGCTATCTCGCACTTGGAAAAGAATATACACGAAGAAATGTGTATGAAGATTCTAAGAAGTCTCCCAAATTAATGGGAAATGAAAGTCATGGCCTCGAGACACTCCATGGACCTATCAAAAACATCCAACCATGAGCTATTCCCGATCTCAAAGCCTACGAATTTGAGCCGAGAGAAGAAGAAAGACCTAGAGCGGCACCGTGTGCCCAAAACAACTGCTCTAATAGTTAAGGATGGTAAAAGGGCCGAGGTCAAGGAAGTCATTGACCAAGAGGAGATTGCCCTGGTGGTTAAAAGATTTAACAAATTCTTCAACAAGAATTACAAAAGAGGCAAAGGTGAATCCTCCGTAAGACACTCGGCTCCCTCCAAGTCAATGGAAGATAGGCCACCCAAAAGAAAGAGCATCAAAAGGTTGAGTATCAAAGAGCCGACAATCCAAGGATGGAAAGAATCGATCAAAAGGTTGAAAATCTATCTTTGAACTAGCAACCCGATCACTATGCCATTGATTGCCCATATCCTGTAGTCAACAAATACAGAATGAAGAGGAAAGAAAAGTCTTCGAGAGAAAGAAGACAAGAGAAGAAAAAGGCAATGTTAGCTGCAGAGATCACCAAACAAAAGTCAAAAGACACAAAGACTTCGAGAGTAGTGAATCGACTACTCAAGTGACTCACGAAGAAGAAGCCTTGATATGTTTAATGGCCAAAGAACAAGACCAACTCCGACCGAGAAGATGAGGTACACTCTAACTCATCTCACTCGGACACTAGTGATAGTGATCGTGCCACACACACCTCATCACCCACTAATCTTTATGATTCATTAGGCAAAATGATGAAAGATTTTGAGCACATTAAAACCTCACACACACTTTGCTAATTGAGGAAAACAAATTGCTCAAAGCAAAACTCACAAACACTAAGGAGCCGAGTACTCGAGTCACATAGCCGATGAGAATAAAGAAATAAAGGCTGAAAATGCTAAGTTAATAAAGCAGAGATAGTCTGCTATAGAAAAAGGAAAATGACCTCAAAAATGTGATTGCCTCATTCACTAAGGCATCTAAATCTTTGGATGATCTTATTATGAGCCAAAGAGAATGTGGAGATAAGACAGGCTTAGGATTTAATTCCTCTATGCTAAGTCAAGCTCCCAAAGTGATTTTGGAAAAAGGATCTTCAAGCAATGAAGCGTCTCAAAAATCCAAAACTCCAAATGGTGCACACACATTCATTCCAAAGCACAATCACAACCAAACTGGCCTTGGTTATAAAGGAAAAGGAAAATGACCGGTGAGTATCTTTGAAAGGATAAATGAGAAGAAATCCACCGAGTTCCTCAAAGAAATTCCAAACAGAAAGTACTCAGAAAGAAGAAACAGAGCTACCAAAAACCCCATAAATTCCATAAAAGGAACACATATGATGTGAATGGTAGAAATTATCCAAGCCAAGCCGATTAGAACAATGTGAACTATCGGCCAAAGACCTATGGAATACATGCCAGATGGCAAAGGCCTAAAACTCGGAAAAGGCCATTCCAAAGGCAAAAGAGCTATCCTCGGACACATATGCACCCAAACACTACGCACGGAGAGTATCACAACTACCCAAGGAAGGAAATTGCTAAAACACATGCACAGCATACGGACAAAAGAGACAAATTTGTATGAACCTAGAACCCCAAGAAATTTGCCAAAATTAATTATGATTATGACACGATAGATGTCAACCTCTTAGAGTCAAATCATTTGGCTATAGGTTGGTTGGATCATCTTACAATACTAACCCCTCGGGACCCGGACAAGTATGGGTACCTAAAACCTAATTTCCTTGATTGCGGGTTCAAGGAATTTGAGTGCCAAGGAACCTGGTACATGGATAGTGGTCATTCCCGGACACATGATAGGAAACAAGAAAAATCTGTCAAAATTTAAGGAAGTTAGAGGTGCAAAAGTCATATTTGGAGGGAATGAAGCTCGGGGAGAAATAAGAGGCATTGGATCCATCAAGAAAAATGGATTAGAAATTACGGATGTTGCATATGTTGAAGGCCTCAATTTCAACTTACTAAGCATAAGTCAACTCGTGACAAGGGCTATAATGTTGGATTCAATATGGGAGTGTGCCAAATCAAGAACACTGAATCTAATGAAGTAGTGCTACAAGGATGCGGAACAAAAGAACATGTATGTGGTGGATTGGTCAATCGCAACACCAAGCACTTGTCTACTAGCAAAAAGAAAGCACAACCGAATCAAGTTGGTACATGGCACAAGAAGCCGAGTCACCCGAATTTCAAAACTATTAACAAACTTGCAAGAAGTAATCTTGTACAAAGACTTCCGGACTCGATACAAGAAGGAGAGTGTATGTGATGCATGCCGATGGGAAAGCAAATCAAATCATCATTCAAAGAAAAGACATGTCCATCTTCAACAAGAATATTACACTGCTACATATGGATCTATTTGGTCCTGTTGAACCAAATAGAATAAGTGGAAAGAAATACACCTTGGTGGTAGTAGATGACTACTCAAGATACACATGGACAATTTTCATGTGTAAGAAGAAAGAAACCCCGCAAAACTACCACAAATGATGAAGAGAACCCAAATGAGAAGAGTCAAACCATTATCAAAATAAGATCTGAGAGAACCGAGTTTGTCAATGGTATAATAACTCAAAGATTGTGTTGAAAATGGTATTGGTCATGAATTATCTGCGGCAAAGGACTCCACAATAGAATGGAGTTGCGAAAGAAGGAATGAACTCTCAAAAGCGCAAGGACCATGTTAGTTGAAGCGAGGTCGCTAAAAGATTTTGGGTCAAGCAATAAACACAAGATGCTATACTCAAAATAGATGCATGATAAAAGACAAATGAAAAGACTCCCTATGAGATTTGGGCAAGGGAGAAAGCCAAATGTTGCATATTTTAGAATATTTGGATGCAAATGCTTCATCCATAACAATGGCAAAGACAATTTAATGGCTTTTGATGCTAAAGTCGATGAAGGTATCTTTTTGGGATACTCACCGAAAGCAAAGCCTTCACAGAGTGCTCAACAAAAAGACAATGGTTATAGAAGAATCCATCTATGTGGTGTTTGATGAGCCCAATGTAAATGGAGAAGACATTGAAGAGTCATAAGTTGAATCACCTACCATGCGAAAGAGTCCCTATGTTGAAGTCAAGCTAGAATTATAAACCCGGATGAAGATGAGATAGCCGAGTCTCAAAGACAATGGGAAATATGCAAAGAAAGTGATGATGAGAGAGCGATCAAAATAACACAAATGGCAAGACGATCGAATCCACTAACTTACACGAACCCGATGTAAGGTGGCTAAGAGATCATCCACCGTAACTAATCATTGGAGATGTAAGAGAAGGTGTGAAAACCAGATCCGAATTCAACAAGAAGCTATGTTCACTTGTTTTATCTCACAAATAGAGCCAAAAGATGTGTCACAAGCATTGGATGACACACATTGGATTCAAGCCATGCAAGAAGAGTCAATCGGTTTGAAAGAAACAAAGTGTGGGAATTGGTTCAAAGACCTACCCATCAAAATGTTATTGGCACTAAATGGGTGTTTAGAAACAAGATGAATGAGGAAGGATCGGTGGTAAGAAACAAAGCAAGATTGGTAGCCAAAGGGTATTGCCAATAAGAAGGAATAGATTTTGATGAAACTTTTGCTCCAGTGGGCAAGATTGGAAGCCATAAGAATGTTTCTTGCCTATCTTGCTCACAAGAACTTCATTGTATATCAAATGGATGTAAAAGTGCATTCCTTAATGGGTTGTTGGAGGAAGAAGTGTATGTTGAACAACCTCCAGGATTTGAGCGAGAAGACTCTTGGAGATAAAGTATACAAACTCAATAAAACTTTATATGGATTGAAACAGGCACCAAGAGCATGGTATGATACATTATCACAATTCCCGACGAGAACGGATTCACAAAAGGCAAAGTGGATAGAACCCTCTTGAGAATTCAAGATGGGAAGAGTATCTTGCTTGTCCAAATATATGTGGATGACATCATCTTTGGATCCACAAACAAAGAGTCATGTGATAAATTCTCAAATCTCATGCAAAGCAAATTTGAAATGAGCATGATGGGAGAGGCGACATTCTTCCTTGGACTCCAAGTAAAACAAACAAGGATGGAACCTTCATAAGTCGGACAAAATACATCGAGATTTAATGAAGAAATTTGGTATGGAAGAGAAGTCTTCGTGAAAATACCAATGAATACATCACCAAAATGGATATGGATACGAGATGGCAAGCCCGTGGATCAAACAAGATACAAAGCACTTATTGGATCATTGCTCTATCTCACAAAGAAGAGGGCCGGACATCACCTTTCTTTGTAGGTGTATGTGCAAGATTTCAATCTGCTCCAAAAGAAAGCCACATGACTACAAAAAAAAATCTTGAGATATTTGAAAGGAAGCCAAGAAGTTGGCTTATGGTATCCTAAGGAAGGTGGATTCAAGCTAATTGGTTACTCGGACTCGACTATCTTTGGATGTAGATTTGTGAAAAAACATCTCGGTACATGTCAAATGCTTGGAAATAGGCTAATTTCTGGTTTAGCAAGAAGCAAAATTCAATAGCCACCTCCACACCAAGCAAAATACATAGATGCGGGCAAACATTGTTGTGCACAAGTCTTATGGATGAGACAAAGAATGCTAAGAGACTATGAAGTTGAAGAAAAGGAAATTCCAATTATGTGTGACAATACAAGTGCTTTATTGCAATCACTCGAAATCTGTCTTTGCACTCAAGAACAAAGCACATTGATGTCGATATCACTTCCTAAGAGATCATGTAGAGAAGAAGGATATCACCTTGGAATATGTCTCAACCGATAAGCGATTAGGGCGATATATTCACAAAACCATTATGTGAATCAAGATTTGAAGAACTCAAACATGAATTAGGGTTAATTGAGTGAATTGACACTCGAGAAGACTTAAAGAAAAGAGATGGAACATGAAAAGATGAAAAAGAGTCAACTCTTGAATCAATTAAGTGAATCACCAGATCGAGAATCAATCGCATCGAGTTAGGCGACAAAAAGTGCCTATGTGCAAAAAGAAGAGTTAAATCGGCTAAGGAGTAAGCTAAAATATTTATGAGCAAAATGACAAAAACGCAGTCATTTTTACTAAGCGGGAATGTTTTTAATAATGACGTCGAAAAATTATGACGTGTCTGATCAAAAGCCGCACATCAAGCTTATGATTGGATATAAATCTTTGCCGCATTAAATGCAAGAAATTAAATGTTAATCGGGCGTGCAAAATCGAGCCGTTGATCTTGATCAAATTTCAAAAACCACCCGCACGTCCTTTCATAACCCATACATATACCATTTCGTCCGATTTTCTCTCACTTTACCAAAATTGTTCATCTCTCTCAAGAGCATAGAAAACATTTTTACTCTCAAAACCCTGCAAATCTTCAAGCTTATTTTTCAAAGTTTCATTCGGTAAATCTTCGAAAATGGCATCTACGCATTTCGACTTCGTCAAGTTGGGAAAGCAAATCCACACGGGATCTACTGTGATTTCGAGGCATGATCAAACAAGGGTCGACGAAACCCTTGTGAAGAAGATAGCGAAAAAGTTGGAGAAATCGGATCGAAACCCTTTTTGTCGATGGAGTTTCGGATGACCTACGTGGAGGAGATGAGGGCATCAAGTCCTCTGTTCACGGGAAAGTTTTCACCATTACTTTGCCAAGGATCGGTAGAACACTGTTAGTTCTTGCCGGTGGAAGGAGTGGAGGTTTATGAAGTGATGTTAACCTGGCCGCCGCATGGCGGGAAGTAGAGCCAAACCCGACTCTGCAAGGTTGTCTACACAAATAAGAAGGCTGGAAAGGGGATTACCACAAGTTGTTAGACATTATTGCCAAATGCATAGATATCAAGTTTGGAAGCTTTAATCACCGTCTCCAAAACCAAGTTGATCGTAATGGCCGCGATCATGGAGGAGAAAAAGGTGAACTGTCCGAGTTTGTATACGGCAGACTATGCCGAATATTGGGAATAAATCCTTCAAAAAGGATGGTTCGTTTGGAGGATCTTTGGGATATGGCCTGGTGATTGGCGGATGATGGAAGTGAAGGAGTCCTCTTCGACATGGAAAGGCGTTCCATGTAAACAAGAAAATATTCGATCGAACTTTTCGAACCTGATGAAGAGAGCATACGCCAAGTGGGTGAATCTACAGTGAGGGGGAATCACCTGGCCCGAAAAACAGTTGTCTTCTCCTCCCCGAGAAAAAGGTTGCCCTGCGCAGCTACAAAAGAAAATCACGCCCGCACCAAAGAAAAAGAAAACAAAAGATGCACCTGCCCCTGCACTGCAGCAGAGAAGAAGAACCTCAAATACCTTCTCCTAGGTTGTCAAGAAAAGGAGGACGACAAGCCTAGAAAGCCATCTCCTAAGAAAAGATAATAAAGATCGGCCCCGCCGCCCGGACTCGGAGGAAACAACATCCGAACTAAAATTCCTCTCGTAAGGACCAAAAGGAGAAGACTTTTCAAGCGATCGAGCTTGAGAAAAAACAATGAGTCTGCCACTCACCGAACAGATCAGCGAGACAACAAGCTGAAGTAGAGTCTCCTGAAACTATTGATGAAACAGTCAAGTCTTCCAAGCCAATCAGCAGGCAAATTGAAGACACGATTGTAGTCGAACAACCGAGACACAAGAAGTAGGCCGAGAAAGCAAACTCTCATGTTGGCGGGTTGTATCCCCCAAATGCAAATGCCGACGTTCGAGGTGTCGGGCACCAAAGTTTGCTACCTTCAATCCCCGAGAACGAGGGACGGCAAAGGAGATAATGATGACGTGATGATCCTATCCCCACCATATCCGGACATCCAAAATCGCCTGCGAGAATGGAGGAAGTGGAAGATGAGTCGATCCAGGAACAGTTCCAAAGACCGAGTTTATTGAAGAAGAAGAAGAAGCTCGTTGAATTTTCTAAGATTGACCACTGTGGTCCAAGCAATCGGATGAAGAAAACTACGGATATCTTGCGGATCTTCAAAGACAAGGATAAACAGAGACTGCGGAGAGGAAGTTGAAGCTCGTGAGAAAGCCAATATCTCGCCCTCTAATAGGAACCACCGATCATACTCATCCACACCTTGATATGTCGTCGAGAGCGATGAGATCGACCCCTGCTGCTTCTCAAGAATTGGAGATGCAGCAGCCACGCGGAATCCAGGATCCTAAATGAGCAACGGTGATGGAAGGCCCTGGGAATCTTCCAAATCACAGTGGAGATTGATCCTATGGGAGTGGTGCGGCCAATTGCAACCGCAGTTGTTCTTGCCACCACTTCCCTAGCTAACTCGAGAAGAAGGTGTTAAGGAATTGGCGATGAAACCGGGAACTTGGGGACCCAAGTCGAGCCAACCCCGATGAAGGTGTCTTACCACCGCCCAATGGCTGAACACTCAACGGGAATGTACCGTGAGTCCGGAGACGAGTGACCCCAATCCAAGTCACCCGGTGGTGTGCCGGTGAGGGGAAACTCCTCCACCGCAGCAAAGGATGGAGGATGTTTGCAGTGACTCCTACAACGAATCTTGGAGGCGAAGTGGAGAGAAAAAACAAATGGATACACATCAAGTTGTCATCAAGAGGCTCGGACATTGAGTCCTGTCTCACCAAGTGCCAACCGCTTTGAAAGGCCAATGACGCTCGATGCAAAGAGAGGCACATGATGGAAATGACCTGGGGAGTTAACACTGGCAATGAAAGTGCAATCCATGGAGTTGAGACTCCGGTGGATGCCACCTCTCCAAGACCTTAAAGGCGATTAAATTTGTCGAAGGATTGTCCAAGGCCTCGCTAGCTTGAGATTGCGGGAGGTAATGAAGGCCAACGGAGGTTGAGACTTCCTGGGTAAAAGACGGAAGCACGGAACATCCCTCCTACTATCATTGATCCATCCGAAAAGGAGATAAGTGCTCTTCACGATTCCCAAAAGAATCCTGATGTAACCTTTCGGGATCCTCAGATGAAGGTGAGTCATCTCCTTTGCCGATCCAAAAGACTCACCGAGGATGTTCTCCCAAGCACAAGTAAGTCCGACCTTAAGGCTACTCGCCAAACTTTTACTTTTGATGATGAGCCACCCATGCAAATCTCATCATCGTCCGATGACGCTACTTGATATTGATCGACCGAGGACCGATCCAACTCACATGGAAAAACCAGGTTGAGACCGACGAAGTTGTTGAGATAGTGAGGCTCGGCCAGTGGTCAATACCCCAATGCAGACCACAGTGAAACATCAATGCGCGAGCTACCTGTCGCAGCAGAAACAACGCAACCGGCACATCACGGGCACGAGTTACCATTGACCATATTCCCGTTGTCCGTGATGATCCGCTTCGAAGAATTGTTCCCTTTTTCTCTGAGTCTGCCGATCTTCTTGAAGAATCAGCCCACGGATCAACAACGCGTTTCCATAGACCTAATCCCATCATTCCAACAGACACCATCATCCCAAAGAGATTTCGACTTTGACGTTTGCTTTTGCCAAATGAGATGACAGTAATGTGTGAGGTTCGAGAAGTTTTCAAGGCCATATTTGCGGAGATAGAGAAGATGGAAAGGCACCAGGCCTCACCGGACATGAGACTCGGATAACCGAGACGCCAATCATCGCCGTCTGCGTGGAATAATTGTCGATCTGGGAATGGTGGCAACAACAAAGCAGACAATCGCGCGTGGACAAGTTCGGTGCTTGAA
This sequence comes from Rehmannia glutinosa, assembly GCA_016081115.2. Classification (NCBI taxonomy): domain Eukaryota; kingdom Viridiplantae; phylum Streptophyta; class Magnoliopsida; order Lamiales; family Orobanchaceae; genus Rehmannia; species Rehmannia glutinosa. The sequence continues at coordinate 113,240 of JABTTQ020002398.1, read as the reverse complement.
CATTGTTCAATAAAATGCTAGTCCGGAGCGCCGATAATCTTGACATGAAAAGGAGGATGCGGGAAAATATTGACAAAATGCATACCTCACATAACACGAAAATGGAGTCTGCGTGAATTTCATCGCAAAGAGCTTCAACGCAGAGAGAGAACATGGAGAAGAAATTCACCTCTCCTCTTGACTGAATCGGTGGCGGCGTAGAATCGAAAGCCACTCACTCACGAATTCCATGCAAGATACTCCGCAGTGATTCCAAGCATAACTCATCTATCGGTCGCTTGGACTTCATGATTGATGGCATGTTTCGGGGTTCCTCTCTCCTTTGATGATGCCAAAAAGGGGAAGAGGAATACCTAAAGACGTTAAAAGGATCCTCGAAGGTAGAGAGAAGAAGAAGGACGCGCTGGTGAAGGAGAAGACAGGTTGAGGAACAGAGAAGAGAGAAAAAGGAAAATCTGTTGAGGGGAAGGTTCGAAAGACATGACTCGATGATTGCAAAAACCCCTCAACAAGGATTAGTCACAATCGATATCATCAAAGAAACTCCCGAAAGTGACTCTGCCGCTCCAACACTCTGTGTGAAGAAGGCCTCAAGCTATGTGAAGAAGGCTGACGGTAGCGATCATCGGATCACTCTGGGTCACTCACCCGGAAGAAGAAGGCCCCAAGATAATACACGCCCAGAGGCGTAGAAGAAGAAGCAATGGTGGAGGAAGAGGTTTCAGACCTAGACCTCTACCCAAAAATATTGAATACGTAGATCCAGGGAAGAAAGGAGGGATCTATTGGGCTGGACTTGATGCAATAGCCAACATACAAGTAGCCAAGAACAATGTTGAGTATGTGAAGAGAATCGAAGAAGAAAACAGAAGACAAACTCAAATTTGTGGGAAGAAAGGCAAGAAAGAAAAAGAAGAGATGAAGTCGCGAGAAAAGCATATGAGAAAAAGAAGCGGTGAAGAAGAGAAGAAGAGAAAAAGATCAGAAGAAGACAGAGCTGATGAGGAAAGAAGGAGGCAGCGAAGGAGATGAAGTGTTGTTGTCCACCCCTTCATGTATTTTACTATGTAAATGCATTTGCATGTAAGTCTTCTGTACATTGAATAAAATTGTATAATTTCTATACTTGCGTAGATATAGAATAGCATGATTACCTTAAGCTCTAATTAAGCTCTGATACACTTTGTAAACAGCTGTGTAGAGAACTAGAATGCTATGATCAATAAAAGATTGATTCTACGCATACATTCTGTGATTCTACATTGTCTGTACGTATCTTTGCTATTTAATTGCTGAATGCATGTTTTAAGTTTTGGCATCATCAAAAAGGGATTAGATTTTGATGAATGCCATGTAAAACATAGAATAGAAAGTTGGCACCCCATTTTCCTGTAATTTGCATTGTAATAGATAGGGCCGGGTCGAGCCGAGTTAAGTCGGCTATGCTGAACATGCAAGAAGTCAACGGAGACTAGAAGGAAGATTCCGCTGTAAGGCAAAGCGTAGTATAGCAAGGAAGAAAAGACAGAACTTGATCGAAGGTGCAGCTGATATGCGGTGAGCAAAGTGTCGATCAAGTCAACTCAAGATAGCCAAGTCTCAAGTTGATGTGACAGATGAGTCATCCAATAATTGGAAGGCGACTCGAAGTCATCCGGGGAAATCAAGGAAATGCAAATCAAGTCGAGACAACCGAAAGAGACCCGTTGTACCTGAAGTCAAGAAAATTACTTAAACAAGTAATACTCCCATCTTGTCTTTCTTAAAGTGCTCATCCCGAAGCGTGCAAAAGGAATAAACCAATGGGAAGCATCGCACTGTGTCGAGAACTCGAAAAGTCAAGACTCATTCAATACGAGGAAATGTCAATTCCAAGGATCGCAACAAGACAAGCCAACGACCACAAGTGTCTTTTGAAAATTAACCTATCTCTTCAACGGGCAAATTTTCAAAAGAACACTATATAAGTGCCGAGGAATCACCTTGAGAAAACGTTACCTTGATTACACGAGAAAAACATTACAAGCAAAAAAGCAATATCTCAGTAACCCGAAATATTCTCAAGTCAATTAAGCTCAATCCTCAAGCCTACATTACAAAGGAAATCAATCCAACACTCACCTTTGAAGGAAAGACGACTTCAATCGCTTGAAGAGGAAACATTTGAAGAATCAAGGGGTCTACACTCCACAAAGGATTGTAGAAAGGTTCAAGGTCGAACCGTCTCAAGTTTTTGGAGTGCTTCGTGATCAAATCCGAGAAGCTTGAGCAAGTGGGCTGTAGTAGCAAAGCGATTGCCCTGTGAAGAAGAAGCCGAGTCGCGAGAAGCCACCAGTGTGACCAAGGCATCTCCGGACCGAGTCCCAAAGGATCAAGTCACCTGTGTGATCAAGACTTGCATCCGGATGATAACCACTTGTACATTGATCAATACTTAGTGGATTCCTCCAGGAGTTGGAGAAGAGAGGAGTAGAAGAATTACCCCATCTTCGAACCTCTATAAAATTTATTGTGTCACTTACATTTCAAAGACTTTAATTCGTGCATATTATTTTGATATCTCACGATAAATTTGTCATCCATCGATAATTAACAAAGTGATGTAATCAAGTATTAAAACAAACTTAAACCAAGATTCAAGGGTGTTAAGTCTTCCGCTAAAAACATATCACGGTCGAGTTAACTTTTAGTCAAAACAATGAGTTATTCTATCAACAAATCGATCGAGTCTGTTGAGTGGCTAACTCTCGATCAACTAACTTAGTCCCATCAAGGACTTAGATGTGAAGTATTAACTCGAACGCGTCTTAAAAGGACTAAATCGAAAAGTTGGTAAGGTTTATTCAACCCTCCTTCTAAACCTTACACTCACACCCCTTGGGACCTCGCAAGTGGTGTCGAGTGGTTGGTTCATTGAGCCTTCCGCAGTTCTTGAACTAGATCTCCAATCTCTCAAAGCTTGCTTTAGCAAAGACTTGATCTTTCAAAACTCTTTTATTCAAGAAAGTTATTATCATGGAAGCAAATTTGACACGCATCCCTATGTTCACAATTGAGGAATTTGATGATTGGAAAATTTGTATGCGAGCTCATCTATCAAAGATTACACGATGAAATGTGGATAGTAATAAAAGATGGGCCATCAGTAAATTTTAAAAGTAAACACAAACAGGAGAGCTGCTGCGGTGAAGAGAAGAGGATGTTGCTCCCCGGACCTATGGTTGAAAAACAAGAGCTGAGAAAAATAATAGCAACTCAAACAAACTAAACTAACAACAAGGAAGAAACCCGCTAACCAACAAAAATGAAGGAAAAGGTTATAAGTGGCAAAAGTAAACACACAAGCAAGGAGGAGCTGCTGCGGTGAAGGAGAAGAGGATGTTGCTCCCGGACCCTATGGTTGAAAAACCAAGAGCCGAGAAAAATAACAAAAACTCAAACAAACTAAACTAACAACAAGGGAAGAAACCTCGCTAACCAACAAAATGAAGGAAAAAGGTTATAAGTGACAAAAATATGTACACCCAATGATTGGAGTACACCTTATAACCCAATCCTTCATTAACAATAGACCACAAAGAAGAACATCGATAAAAAAACCAAGAAATGTCCAATAACCAAAGCACCCCACCTACACCCAACTACACTAAACTGCCATACTCCATCCAATCTGCAAGTGCCACTTCAATATCAACTCTACCAAATAAGCTTAGCTCTACCACACTCAAAGAACATGTGCTCCATGGTTTCCACATCCATCCCACAAGCTTGATAGATAACATCCAATTCAACTCCTTTCTTCCCAACATTACACTTCATAGGCAAGATCCTTGGCAACATTTCCACAGGAAAAACATAATTTTCCTTTGGATTCTTAACTTTCAAATCCCTTTCCAGACCATCATCATTTTCTCCTTTTCATCTTTAGAGAGCCTAGAAACTTTATCATCCACCAATCTTTTGTAACATGAACTAATAGTGTAAGTCCCTTTAGAATTGAAAATCCACTTCCACTTATCTCTCTGGGTTGGCCTCTTTAAAGGAATTTTCAAAATGGCATCTACCTCCTCCTTACAAAAAACCAGCCTCACCTTCTCCACATTCCAACCATCTCCTTTTTCATTGAGTAATTCACACACCGAGAGATGGAGTTTCGGGAGGACCATTTCCGAGCTCTTTTGGAATAAAATTGGGAATATTAGGAACCCAATGTGTCTTCCAAATTTGCCCATACTCACCATCACCAATATCCGGCAGTTAAGCCATTAGCAAAGTTTGACCTAGCATCCATCCAACACTTCCAAAGCCGTGGAAGCACCACTAGAGACAGGTTCAAGGAGAAAATCACCGGAGGGAAAGTATTTTGTTCTCGAACTCTACACATCAACAAGTCGGGTTACGTATAAAGCCTCCACAATCTGTTTTGCAAGTGCCTCATTAAATATTCTCGAGATCATAAAATCCAAGACCCCCTCTTTTTATAGGCAATGATAACTTCTACCATGTTTTCCAATGAATATTATGGTTGCCATTTTCTCGCATCTCCCCACCAAAAGTTTGCTTTGTCACACCGTTCAATATTCTTACAAATGCCAACAGCGGGGTGAAACACGACATAACAAAAACTGGAATAACATTAATTATCGATTTTATCAACACATCTTTTCCAGCAGGTCACAAAAATTTGTTCTTCCAACTCTATACCTTTTTTTAACAGAATCAAACACATAACTGAAAATTTCTTTCTTAGTCCTCCCAATTCCTAAAGGCAAACCCAAATACCTGCAAGATTTCTAAATAGAAATATCAAACAAAATAGAACAAATCTCTCTCTTATCTCTCTCAATAGTATTATAGCTGAAAAGACAGAAGATTTGTCAAAATTGACCAATTGGCCAGAAACTTGATTATACCTATCTAGGATCTCTCTAATGATAAAGGCTTGGGAATTACTAGCTTCACAAAAAATGATTGAATCATCAGCAAACAAAAGATGAGAGATAATAGGGCCATTTCTACACAATTTCAGACCAAGGAATGAGTCAGATTCAACATGATGTTAAATGAGATTTGAGAAAATTTCTGAGACAATGAGGAAGAGATAGGGAGAAATAGGATCCCCTGTCTCAACCCTCTAGAAGGGATCACATAACCACAAGTATTTCCATTAAGGTTGAAGAAAAAAGAAGAGGAGGATATACATTGCATGATCACATAACTCAGATTTTGACTTATCACTTTTTCATAGTTTTATTTAATATCTAACTCTCGATGAAAATAATGGATTAATTTTTTATATATTGGGTTAATGTTTATCATTCTTAAGATACTGAAAATAGGAGGAATACAAACTTTGAGTTTAAGTGTTAAAGATAAAATATTGACTTTGTTACTAGAATTAAAATAATATATGATTTTTTTACATATATATTATATTATAATTTTTTTACATCTTTTTAATCGAAGAACTGAGATAAAATAAAATAAGTAAGCACATGAAGTATAAGAATTTGACTAACCTTTATTTTATTTTATTTTAATTGAATAACAATAACAAATAAAATGATGATATCATGATGGATTTTGGTATAATATTTAATTAATTTTTTTATTAATGCGATAACTTGCATGTGATTTACTAATCATTAGCTTATGATTTATAAGCTAAATTATTTGTCTGATTATGTAAAATGCATCTAATGCTAAAAGAATTAGAAAATCATGTAAGAAAAAGACTTTTCTAGCCATAACAATGAAATAAAAGACCGATGAATGCGACTGTAAGCTAATATAAAACTTATTTTGTTGTTATACTAATTTTAAAATTTTTGTGGGATTGAATTTTTTAAAATGATTATTTAATAATTCATATCGATCTATAATTAAAGTAAAAAAAATATATATTAAATATTGTGTAATATTTAAATTTAATTAATATTTATTTCACTTTTTAATATTTTAATATTAATCAATAAAATTATTAAATAATAAAATTATTTTAGTAAAGTCATGTGGATCACATGCGATGCACGTGTTTCTTACTAGTAAGAGGAATAACATAAAAACAAAGATCAAACAATGAAATGGATATTCTCCTCCATCCTCCGTCGAAGGTTGGGGAACAAAGCAATGGGTCCTTTGGGGGGGAATGGTCATGAATAGTATATTTTTAAGTTTCATGTTCAAATCTAGCTCAACTTATTCAAAAAGATCAATTTTAGCCCTTTTTTATTTATAACCCCAAAATACCCCTCAGACAAAGTTGAAGGCAAATTATGGTTTTATCAAGGTTTTAAGGGCCGTAAAAATGGTATCAGAGCCTAGGTTTATTAAGAACTTTTAGTTAAATTTATATTTATGTAATTAACAATTGGTGAGGAGAATTTCTCCACGAAAATGGATTTGGACAATTGTCCAAGATGTCTACCTTACAGACATATCGTCAAATTTTGATGATGTATGCACAAGAACACCATGACAAGATAGCATATTGAAATAACCAATATGTTGAAAAGGAACTTGTGCGGTAGATAGGAAAACCTTGAGATACTACAAAAAATAAGCGCATATTATCCGAGTTTCTTTTTCTGAAATCGATATTATATGTCGATCGATGAACCGTCGGAAACTTGATCCATGAAAATGCCCATCAAAATAATGATTCCTGATGTATACCAGAATGGAACGAGATACTTCCAAACACATATAAGTTTTCAAAAAATCTTAGAAGTCCAGAAGACGGCACAGAATTATGGCAACCGCCATATTCATCTACCAACACAAGTTCATCAGATCCAAAACCAAATGGAGAAGATGGTGAAATATCAGAAGGAAACTCTTGAAATCCTTCATGATATTCAGAAACGAGTCAAGAATCTGGAGGACAGACCAAGTTCATCCGAAGGAAAAAAACGTATTAATTTCGGAACAGTACCCTATTTACACCAAAAAGGGAAACCAACCGAAATTATACGAAAAATAACAGATGATGAAAAGCTTATCACTATCATCAAGGTGAAATCCGTCACAAACTAAAGGTGATAGATATGGAGAAGATAAATTTTAAAGATCTACAAGACCTTGCAGAATCCTTCGCATGATTAGGAATTATAGATTTAAAGATGAACGCAGGAGATTGATCAACTTTGGTTACACTTGACCAACATGGAAGACCAGCTCCACCACCACCAGTAAATCCCAATGTTGCAGAAAGTACGGGTTCAAATTATGGAGACCATGATGAAAGAATGCCTCACGCTGAAGATTTTACTACAAGGATAAATCCTATTATAGGAACTCGACAACCTTCCAGAAAGCCAAATTTACATAATTCGACTTATGGAAGATCGCAACTCGATCCAATACATCCATATGGATTGATGCTAAATCTGGATATCCCAGGTTTTTAAAATCGAGAAGTCCTTATTGATGAGTGGGCAACAGCTATGAGGATTGCAACAAGTACCCTCGATCTTATGAAGGAAGGATTCATCTTACTCCTTGAGATGAGTCTTGAAGGATCAGTAAAGATTGCATGGGATATGGCCGAAGCAGATATGAAAAACACGGTCGCAGCTGGAGAATCATTGAAAGGAATTGTCTATAACATGGCCAAATTATTCAAAATTCATTTTATCGGCACAGGCTACTTTGAGGGATTAGAAGAAGAAAAAAGAAAAAGATACAAACAAGCCCTCTTCTGCCTCGAGTTACATGATATTTGTCATATTAACGAATATTCAAGTTGTTCACCGAGTGCCAGTGGAAGTTCAAGGTGGGAGACAAAGAAGCTTCACAACTATTCTTTGCAAAGATTCAGAGTCCCTAGAGAGAAATGCTTATCAGGGAATACAATAGTGCAGCTGATTTAGATACAGTGGCTAGAAGAATGTCTTTTTCAAAGGCCAAGCTATCTGAATGGTGCCATCAGGCAGCACTATACATGAATTGTAAGAGATTATGAGGAATTAACAAAGCAGTTCATCTATGTTGCGTAGACGATGATATCCCAACAGTGGTGGGAGGTCAACCACGGCGGCATAATAAGAAGAAGGAGAGAAGTCATCCATACAGTCGTGGAAGTAGCAGCAAAAGAAGTAGGTCTTCATGGAGACCTAGAAGGTTTTGGTCAAAATATAAGGCCCGAAGTTACAAATCAGGCAGAGACCAACACCAAGTCGGAGTATAGCCTCTTCATCAGGTCGAATCAAGGAAGTACCAGCAGAACCCCAGGAAGAAGAACTTTCAGGCGAGCTCACACCAGAGCAAATGAAAGTTTCAAAGATTGTAATTGATGGACATGCGGAGTAAGAGGGCTTATCTCAATTGATTGCCCAGACAATAAATAATGAGGAGTTAGGCAGCTCGAAGCTACACCAGAAATTGAAGAAGTTGTCTACTATCAAGATCTTATACATGTGTATCAATTTGAGGATCTACCCTCAGATGAAAGCATATATGAAGAAGATATGTATTCTGACGATAGAAGTGAATCTAGTTCAGAATCAGAGTGAAGAAGAAATTCTTCAGCAGACGGTCAGAGAGGATATGTAAGGATTCCTCTCTCACACTACGATTTCTCATAAGACTCTTATGAAAATTATGATGGAAGATACAAAGCTTCAAATTTATGATGAATTTACAATTGGAGCGATGGAAAAGGCTTTGGATAAGATTGGGTTTCATAATAAAAAATACCAAATTATCCATAGGGTAACAACCGGAGAATTTGCCATTCCAATGGAATTTACTGGTAACCTGATCGAGATGCATTTGATCCCTTACCGAGAAGTTCAGGAGATCAAAAGCAGAGTTAAAATAGAAGTTGCAAATACAGTCTCATGGATTTATATCGGAGCCATAAGAGTTATTATTAAGGCAACATTCAAAGAAAGAATAGATTCGCCACTCAATCTTCCTATCTTTGACAAACGAATCTCAAATCTCAAGGATTCATGCCTTGGAGCGGTTATAGAAAATTTGTATGCAAGAAAATTGGCATTTAATGTCTATCATAGAATTGCATACAATATGGGAGATCGAGATTTCAATAGAACGCTGACCCTTCATCAAGATTTCAAAAAGACAGATTTGATGAAAGAAGAAAATAGGCCTTATTCGATCACATACAAAATTTCCTATGCTCTTTCGAATACACATCATTCAGAAGTATTCTTAAGAAATGAATTTATTGAAGTCCCAAGAATCTTTGAGGACTTTGCCAGGGTAGTTATACCAGAACTTATTGACTCTCCAACAATAAAGGAGATCGACATGCAAATTCAAGATCAACCAGTCTTCAACAAAAGTCGAAGTCTTAGAGTTGAGCCAAGGGATATCTTTCCAACAGGACAAAATGATAAGCAACAGCCATTGGGAAGAAAAAGGCCGAGTATAGTTCAGCGGATCCAGATGTTTTCAAAACACAAGGAAAGCTGAAATGTCCAGAAGGATGGAAAGAAGTTGAATTAATATTTGACATCACTCAAAAAGATAATATTTTTCCGTGTGATGTTCTTTATTATCTCCAACAACCTATAGTTGGAAGGTATCAAGGAAGCCTGAAGATAGGTGAAATTGAGCTGACTATCACAGGAGTAGCAGGAAAAATCCCAGAGCAATTAATATTGGGTATTGAATTTCTCGAGGATCATAAACCTTGGGAAAGATTACAAGAAGGAATGGAGTTCACAGTGGCTGATAAAAGATACAGAATCAGATGACTACTACCCCATTCTCCATATACATTTCGATCGGAATGTTATTCGTTGAATACAAGGCTGAGTATTTCACCGCCTATATTGACTCAGGTGCCGGAATATGTACTGCAAAGCTGGATGTTTTTCCTAAAGAAATTGGAGAAGATTTACCAGCTATTGCAGGAAGAGATTTCTCTAAAAGAATTCTTATTCTTAACAGAGGAATTAAACAAGCACAAATCATGATTAGAGGCGCAGACGGTACCCCATGGTACAAAGTGAAGACGCCACCAATCTATTTCCACGATACATGAGCAGATGTTTTGCTAGGAAACAATTTCTTACAAACATTTAAGCGATTCACACATAAGAATGAGACAAGAAGACTTATTTTCATAATATTATGTGATCATAAGATTATTGTCCAGAGACTGCGGGAAGCATTTTATAGAAAAATGCCTATTAATTTTCCAGCAATCGTGGTGATGAAGGCAAACTTCAAAATCCAAAAATGGCGGATAAAAGAAGATTTGGTGATGCATTATTATCCTTTCGACAATATGGTTCGAAACAAAAAGATACAAAACGATGGGATAATGACTTGTATTCATTTAGAATACAAGGAGAAGAACGAGTACCTCCAGAGGTTATTGATGAATTAATGATGAACCTAATGGAGAATCCACAGAGTGACGTTACTATAGAAGAACAAATATCACTCAAGGATATCAAGAAGAAGATCCAAGGAATTATAATGAAAATCTTTTAGCATGGTGGGATAAGAACGAGCTTAAAGCTTCCTTAAAAGTTAAACCAGGAAAGGAGTACGAGTACATGAGATTCAAACCAATCCTTATGAACCAGGAGGGTCGTGAGGATATGCAGAAGATACTTAAGGTACATGTTGACCTTAAGTTGATCTCACCAGGAGTTTCTCCATATACAGCAGTCCATGATTCTTAGTCATAAACCATGGAGAAATCAAAATAGGAAAACCAAGACTTGTTATTAATTATAAGGGGATTAGTAACATTTTGAATTCGATGGATACTATATCTCAAGCAGAGAGCATCTGGTTTAACTGCATCAAAGGTGCCAAGATATTCTCAAAGTTCGACTGCAAATCTGAATTTTACCAGATTAAGATGTATGAAGAAAGTAAGAAGTTCACAGCTTTCTCCACACCACAAGGACATTATATTTGGAACGTAATTCCTATGGGATTGACTAATGCACCCCAGATATATCAAAGAAAGATGGATAATCTCTTCAAAAATTATTTCAGTTTCATGTTCGTATACATCGATGATATCTTAATTGGATAAAAAAACATGAAGGAACATCTTAAACATTTGGAAATATTTTTTATGTTTGTCACAAAGAAGGACTAGTGCTTTGAGAGAAGAAGGCGATGAATTGCTACAAGACAAAGAATTCCTCAAAATTGAAATCGATGAATCACTGAATCATCCTACAAAGCCATATTATAGAAAAGATACAAGGATTTCCAGATACGCTGAAAGACAAGAAGCAACTTCAGAGTTTTCTCGGAGTTATTAATTTTGCTGGAATGTTCATAAACAATCTAGCACAGTACAAGAAGGTGTTTAGCCCATTGCTCAAAAACGATGCTACATTTAAATGGAAAAATGAACATCAAGAAGGAATAAAACAGCTTAAAGAAGTTTGCAAAAAGCTTCCAAAACTTGCAATTAGACAAGATGAAGATGAACTCGTTCTATATACGATGCCGACTATTGGTGGGCATCGCCTTACAAACGCCATACCAAATGGAGAAGTGCCATGCGGATATTACAACATCTTTTTTTGCAGAGATCGTGAAGTAAATCGATGGCATATAAACGAAAAAGAATTATTTTCAGTCAGAAAGGCTTTCAAAAAATGGCCCCTTTTTTTTACCGGCTAAATAGTTTACTTTAAAAATTGATAATTCAAGTGTCAAGGCTTTGCTTGAAAAATGAAATTGAAACAAAACCAGAAAAGGCTAGAATACTTAGATGGCAAGCTGAATGCCAATATAATGATTATGATATTGTCATTATAAAATCTCATGAAAATGTTCTTGCATATTTTCTAACAAGAGATGGATGTAATTGAAGCTGATTCCATCCTCACAGCATCAAGACACCTCGGCGATCATCTTGAGATGCTTCTCCGAAAATTTGACACTCTGGCCATTAATGCTGATTTAGCTGGAAGGTTGCAAAAGAATTATCAGGACAAAGTAACCGATCTCAGACGAGCTTGTGTTCGATCTCATTCTCATATGAGATTGGCATTTCAAGGGCCACTCCTCTGGGTCGCTAATAAGTAAAAGGATCGTTTAGAATACGGGCCCCCCCAACCCGTAGAAGATGATTCAAGTACCTCTAGCACATGTCCTAAGCTAGCAGAAATGTTAGCCCAAGGAAAAGATGATACTCCAGAGTCAAATCCCGAGTTATCAAGTCAACCCAGCATGCCTGGGGTAAATGACGAAGAGATAAATCTTAGGCCTATGATGGGAAATTCTAAGGTTGATACTAACGAGATTAAAGTTTATTCTTCTTGGCAGGAATATCAAACAAATTGGGAGAAACTTATGTCAAGACAAGGATATATCCGAAAGAACGAAGATAGACATTTCTGAAAAATATCCAGGGTGTGGATGTTACCAAACTCTAACCCACACGAGGTCAAGCGGTGGTATGAATTTGGAGCTATGGCTTCAATCTATACTACCTCCCCTGCTTTCTCGGAGATAAAACTATTACCGAAATGGATCCAGGAAGTAGTATACGAGTGTTGGTCCAACAATGAGAGCCTAAAACGTGGCGATACTTTGGAATTATATTTTATTAGTGCGGTTCGAACCCGTGGGAAAAGATATTCATGAAGCCTTTCATTGCATCAGGCTTGAAGGCGGAAGAACGTCTTTCAAAACAATTAAGGAAGCAAGTACGCGGAAGAAGTAACCACAGTTACGTCTTTTCTTCAAGATCAAATTTCAACCAGGCGAGCATATGATTTATGGGTCTATCTTACAGAGATGGACAAAATCAAGTTTCCGTTCAAGTTTTATCAGAATTTTGTGAAGGATCCCTTCCTATTAAATACCATGACAGGAAAAACTACAAGATTTGCAGAAGACTTGTTTGAGAAAAATAGAAGTCTTATTTGGAAAAACAAGTTGTCGGAGAGTAAAGAAACTCGTCGAAAATATTGTAATATGGCTCATATTGGCCACTGGGAAAATTGTGTTTTCTCAGAATGTCCAAATCAAAAGGAGCCAGAATTCGGCAAGGATTCCGACCAAAATTTGACCGAAGACATCCCAGAGATGGAGAAGGGAAGTCACAGAAACTGCCAAAGTATCCGATAATTCGGGGACCACCAAAAACGTAGATTCCCCAACAAACTTGGTGGAGACATGTGACTCCATACACGTGGAGATCCACTTTTCAAAAATACAAAAGATGGGGCAAAACAGGTGAAAGAAAGATTCCTTCCAATACATTAAAAGACGAAGAAAACAAGTCAGCAGGCTTTGGAGCTTTATCAGAATGCCTTGGATACCAGACAAGAATGGGTCCCAAGCCATGTGAAGATGATAAAACATCCACTACTCTCATCAAGTGGGAGATAGATCCAAGTAGATAGAGGCATTCGTGACCTCTATATAAACAAGGTTTTCAGAAGACTAAAGGCATCGTTCAACATCCCTTAGTCTTCTAAAATAAAATTTCCTTTATAAAAATAGTCGAGTGTTTAAATTTTCAGAGTGTTCTTCAGGTTTTTAGTTTTTCAGTTTTCAGTTTATGTGTAAAGGTGTGCAAGCCTCATATATGAGAAGCTAAACAAGTTTTCTCCTCCCAAAAGGAGATTACTGATGTAATAAGTTTTCTTTAAGTTCTCAATAAATAGAGGCTTTTTGTTCAACATGTGTTCATAATGTTCTATTAGTCTATCCCATTGAAGATTTTATCTTATACGCCCGGAGTAGAAACGAACCAGTGTGATGAGCGATTCTTTGAAGGAGTCGAATAACTTGTAGATCATATTCCCTGTTGGTTGAAGTTGAACAGTGTGAACTGTTTGTCAAACGGTCTAGGGGCAGTGATTTTTCGACTGGTGGTGTTGCGAGCCATCTCAGCCGGTGCTGTTTCGATCAAAAAGAGGTATGAATTTTAAGGGATATATTAATTTTATGGAAGCATGTTGGGCCTGATATGGTCGTAATGGACTATTTCCATTTTCACCTATAAACCTTAGTTTGGAACTGATAACATAGAGTTGTGAGATCTTGTAAGAGTATGCCCTGTTAAGTTTATCGATTGGAAACCTGACATGATCCACTTAAAATCTCTGAATAGAAACTGGATCTAAGTAGGTGTAACAATACCACGAATAGAACATGTGATAGAAATTGCGAGTGCTCATATTTTGTGATATTTGGAACAAATTCAATCATGTTTTCTTATTTGTCATAAAGGGTATATTGGGAATTTATATGAAAATTTGAATACTTTTAATAATGAAGGCCAGAGTTGTAACTGAAACCTCAAAAAAGGTCATTCATGAACTTCCCCTTCTTTGGGGCTCTGGTTTTGGGGGCTATACTAGGGATGACAATATGGACTTGACCCACCTTGGCCCGACCGACCCGTTATGTTTGGGGCGGGGCGGACCAGCCGGGTCGAGGATGGGGCGGGGTAGACCCGCCCATGACGGGGTAGAAGCGGGTTTGGGTATTGTCATTGCCACCGCCCGCCCCGATGAGACATATATACACTAACTAGAACAACACCCGTGTGTTACACGGATTTGTCAAAAAATAAAATTTGTGTCGCAAACTCTGATTGTTATAAGAGATCCAAAAGAATAATTAAAAATACTAAAAAAGAAATTCAAAATTTAGAAGAGTTTCATACAATATTTCACTTCAAATTCTAAAAACTTCTTTGTAAACTACATTGTTTGTTCTATTTGAAAGTGTAATATCCTCGTCACAACAATGAATTTTCAAGCCGTATTAATTTTAAATGGTTGAAAGAGTGCAATTTTAATCTTTAAATATTTTCAGGAAAGGGAAAAATCTCTATAAAATTATTTATTTGTGCTAATTTCAAATACTCGATCGTAGTTTGCTTTTGCACAGAAGCTAATAAATTAGTTATGGTAAAAATAATGAATCTTTGGCATGCTTAAAAAAGTATATTTAATATAATTGCTATACCCCTTAAATGATTTAAATCGCAATTCAAAGTATAATAAGTATTGGAGATAATAATTAAAATTACATCCTTGGTTTTTGTATCATAATAATATTTAAATCAGAATTAATTTACAAACTCAAAAATAACTTCCTAATTTTATATCCTTGATTTTAGGGATTATTTAATTTGTTGATTAAATGTTTGATTGGATTTTAATAGTCATATACGGAAATATGAAATTTTATTATTAAGTTGATGATAAAATGATAGATAATTGATATAGTAAATCAATTTATAATTGGAAGAATAAAGTGGTGGCATGGTGTGCCACGTGGCTAAATATGAAGGAGACACATGTATTTGGAAGAATAAGGTATTGACACATGTACCAAATTGCTCGGGAGAAGACATGTGGCGAGTTTATTTTTTTCTTTTAGTATATAGGATTGATATTAATATTATAGGATATTATAAAATAAAAAATACATTTAACTTTCAAAAAAAAAATACATTTCCCATAATACACTATAGAATATTATATAAATATAAAAATATATTTAAATTTCAAAAAAAAAAAAAACTACACTTTGTTAAAATAATTTTAGGCTCAAAAATTCAAAACGGGGTGGGCGGACCCGCCCGCACGGGCAACCATTTTGGACTGTGGCGGGCACGGACCAGGGCGAGGCGCAGGGTAACTATACTTGGACAACTTTGATGTACGACAACTTTTTCTTGGACAACTTTGATGTACGACAACTTTTTCTTTTCTGGAGCAATTTAAAGATTAAAATAAAAGGTTATGAATGTTCAACTTGGTCCCATTCAGAGTTTACAGTTAATTTAACAAACCATTTCATGTTAATGAAAAGGTTTTAAAATAATAATCTGTCATTCGGGCTCATGTTTAAATGAGTAATATTATTTGCAGCATTTGTCAATTTTCATTAAAATTTCTTCACATCACTAATGCAGAATGAAAAATTCATCACATGAGCAATTAAAGCATAAGTAATGCAGATATACTTCAATTATCTCTTATTGAAATAAAAATGTCGTGCAATATTAAAAGATTGAGATTGGATATGCAAAGAATCGGATGTCATTTTCAAATTTCAATCGATTTTCTTTTTAACAGACGAATCTCAAATTTAATCATATATATCCTAAAGAGGGGGTCGGTTTTTTGGCCGTTCCCATCAAAAACCAAAATATTTTTTAGCCCATTTTTTTTTCAAATACATATTTTTTAGCCATTTTGACATGTGTAATTCACAAATGCCCCTTAACCAAGTAAACACATTTTCGAGTCACACATGCATATTCACCAACTTTGTAACTTGACATTCAAAATTTGGGCAAAAAATCTTGTTCGGTTGATTTCATGGTTTTTGTTGATTTAGTTAGTTTATAATTGTTTGGTTAGGATTTATTGTTAGGTTTGAAGATTTTTTATTGTTTAGACAATTTAGGTTTTGATTGAAAATCTTGCTGCACCGTTAATGCTGATTGGGTTGAATGAAGAAGATGACAAGAGTTTTCATTGCATAACTCGATATCGAGTTACTATTACTCTATATTGAGTTATATAACTCGATATTGAGTAATGTTATTCCCATGAGTTGTTTACATTTATATATCCTTTCATTGCATAACTTCGATATCGAAAGTTCTTTGTTTTGATACATGTTTTTATCTTAATTTTGATGATTTTATTTTTACACCAAAACAATGTTTTTAATTGTTGTCCAAATACTCCTAAATGATTTGAAATGTTTTTACTATTTATTCGGAGTATTTCTTCAAGTTTTATTTTAGATAAAATTGGACAACACTTTTAATAATTTTATGTTAATAAGTTTTTACATCAAAACAAGGTTCCTAAATGTTGTCTAAATACTCCCGATCGGTTTAAAATGTTTTTACTAAATTTTGGAGTATTTCTTGAGGTTTATTTTCGACAAAAATTGGACAACATTTACCTCTTGGTCGACCGTCGCCATATAGGCAACCGTGACGAAGATGATTTTTGGAACAAAAAAATGAGACGGAGGGATTTTAACCAGTCGACCGGTGGCGTCGACCGGCCGACACCCCCTGTCGATCGGTACACTGGTTTATTTCTTGAAACAGAACACCCCGACTTGATTTTTGAGGAAAGACGACCGATCGAGGTAGGGGTCGACCTGGTCCGAAGACCCCTGGACCGGTCGCCTATGTTATTTTTCTGTGTATTCTTCTAACGCCTATTTGTGCGTGACCGGTCGCCCTATGGTTTATGGTTTGACAAAAAATTCTAACCGTTGTGCAGCAGACAATTTTTCCCTAAATTGTGGGATTGATTTCTAACAAATATAATCTTGATTTTAATTGCAATTTTTATGTAGATATCGATTCCAAGAGGAGCTTATCAATGATCAATCATCTCCTATAAATAGAGGAAGATTTGAACACAACAATAAGAGATAATACTACAACACAACAAGATACACTCAACCAAACATATTTGTTCTTCATTGTTATTATTCTTGTTGTAATAGCCTAAGGTCTTTCACTTTCACATCTTGAGGTCTAGGCTTATTTCTTGATTACACGTGCACTCATAATTGTAATATTCATTATCGAGTTGTAATCTTGATTTTGGTTATCATTCAACACAAGATATCCTTGTGAGTGTTCTTGTGGTAAGAACACACTTGGATGATCTAGGTGATAGGTGCAAGAAGATTGTTGTGATCTTCTTATTGAGGTGTTGAAGAATTTGGTATTCTTCAAGGTTGAAGATTGTGGTGATCTTCACAAGATGCCGTTGGAGATTGTGGTAATCTTCAAGAGAGATTGTGGCAATCTCAAAGGTGGTGTTGTAGAAGAGTGTGGTGCTCTTCAAGGTAATGTTGTAAGGTGTTGTATTAATTTTAGTAATTAATAAAATCTTTTTTTTTTTTTTTGAAATCCATCCCGATATATTGGGGTGGTAGAGGATTAGGTCCTAGGTGGGTTGAACCTCTATAAATCGACGCGTGTTGTTTACTTCCCGCACCTTTATTATTATTGTCTTGGTTTGTTTGATTCGAAAAAGAGGGCATAATCGAGAAAATGGAGATAATCTATTCACCCCCTCTAGATTATCGTAGCTGCTTGGACTTACAAGTGGTATCAGAGCCAAACTCTTTGGCAAGCTCGTTCCACATCGCGAGTAAAGAAGAACGATCATCGGCTACGAATGAAGTCTACCTTACCGGCGCCTCCACCACCCAACCACCACTATTTGATTCCAAAAATTTTACACGTTGGAAAGAAAGAATGGAATGCTATCTACAAGGTTGCGGGTTTGATATTTGGAACACGGTCATAAATAAGAATCCATTCCGATGATGGACACACCACACACCTCCAAAGGCCTCAAAGAGCTCAATAATGAAGAGAAGAAGATCATCTCATTAAATGGTAAAGCTCTTAATATTTTGTATTGTTCACTTACCGTTTTAATATGATCATCTTGTAGGAATTAAATCGGCTCATGAAGTATGGAGAAAATTAGAAGAAGTATATGAAAGTGAAAGGAGTCACTCAAAAGCATCTACTTCTCAAATGGATACAACATTAAATCCAACAATATGGGATGAGCTTCCTACAACTTTCGACGATGATGAAAACGAACGTTGTCTTATGGGCTTCAAGAAAACGAGGTAAGTTCTAAACCCTCTACTTCCTATAATAATGAATTTCATAATGATTATAATGATTTGCAAAATTATTTTGATGAGCTTCAAAATGAATTCCAAAGCTTACTTGTTAAATACAAAAATTTGAAAAAGGAATTCAATGTTTTGAAAAATGAAAAGGATAGTTTATTTACTTCCTATGAATCACTATCATGTGCTCACACCACCACACTTGACAAGGTTAGAAACCTTGGAAAAGAAAATAATAGTACTCTTGTTGAGGATATTAATTGCATGAAAAATGATTTATCAAAATCCAACTTGAGTACCAATAAAATGACCAAGATTGTTGATATTCATA
This sequence comes from Rehmannia glutinosa, assembly GCA_016081115.2. Classification (NCBI taxonomy): domain Eukaryota; kingdom Viridiplantae; phylum Streptophyta; class Magnoliopsida; order Lamiales; family Orobanchaceae; genus Rehmannia; species Rehmannia glutinosa. The sequence goes on along the minus strand of JABTTQ020002398.1, from coordinate 94,300 downwards.
ATTGTGATAATTTGAAACTAGAACTTGATCATAGGCCTAATGATGTCAATCATATGAATAAAGATCAAGTCTCTATGCATGTTGGTCATTATGCTCCTAGAATTACTACTTGTTTTTATTGTGGTAAAAAGGGTCACACGGTTAATACTTGTCGGGCTAGAAATAGCTCTAATTATTATTGGAGTCCTAAAAGTCTCAAAGCTAATCCCAAAGGACCCAAACACTTGGGGGTACCACAAAACAATGTTATATTAGGTACCGGCATAATCAAGGAAAATTCATACCGATTAGAAGACATCAAATGACCATCTCATTTGATCAAAGGAGAAAACGTCACCAAAATGAATTTCTAAGAAGGAAACATTATCAACAATGGGAAGGAAATAATTCTTGGAAATGGAGAAATTGGAGAAGCTATCATTTACAAGATGATTTTCAAATGGGAAGATACCATCAACAACGGAAAGACATAACCCATGGAAATGGCGTAATTGGTAAACCGTATCTCCCTATTTATATATGCATTTTATTTTGTTATTATGCATGTTTTTATTTGTGCCTATATTTTCAAAATGATTTTTCAAATTATTTTCAAGAGGTCTTCTACATATTTGTGTTTTTAAAATTTTTGAAAAGGAGACCTTGCATAATGTTTTAATAAAATCTTGTGCATTTACTAAGGCTAAAATGTTTTATTATTTATGAATTTTTATGGCATAATCATACTTGTGATATATCTTATTGCTTTTAGCCTACACTTGTATCATATTCGTTTTGTGCTAGATTTGTTTAAGATATGTGTAGGATATATATTTTCTCATCCTCTTCAAGAGATGCTTAAACTATCGAGGTACGCTCATCATTGATATTCATCCTATAGACTCGATATATTTTTGTCATATGCCTATGTGCTTGTTTTTCAAGAAATTTCAAAGTATTTCATCCAAGTGCCACTAAAAGGATTTTTCAATTTTTTGAAATGCACTATTCGATAAAGCTTGTTTTTATCCAAGTCTTGTAAAGGATTATATTTTGTTTTGATAAAACATTTTATTTTCATCCATCTCTCAAAATTATGCATTTGATTGCTCATATTCATTCGTGTCAAAACTATTGTTCAAATGCTTTTTTAAATGAGGTCTCAACTATATGCTCTTGAATTTTTCAAATTTCAAAAGAGACCTTATATAACTTCCTATAAGTTTATTTGAACATATATGTTTTATGAAACTCTAGATGATTTGTTTGACAAAGATAGTATGTATTACTTGTTATAATGTCTCTATTATTCGATATTTCTATACTCTTGTGCAAGATGTCTTGATAAGATTTTGCAGAATTTTTGGTATTTTGGAACAAGATAAATTACCAAGGCAAGGTTAGTAGCTCAATGGTATTGTCAAGAAAAATGTAATGATTTTAATGATACATTTGCACCCGTAGCATGTTTTTGAAGCCATTCACATTTTACTTGTTTATTCTTGCTTTAAGAAAATTTCAAGCTTTACCAAATGGATGTTAAATCCACTTTTCTAAATGGTTTTATTCAAGTAGAAGTCTATGTAAAACAATCGGGGTTTGAAAATTGTTTTTGGCCAAATGATTTTTATAAAAGGCCTTGTATGTTTAAAACAAGCACCCCATGTATGGTTTGATAGACTTAGCTATCTTTTGCAAAATGATTTTACAAGAGGTAAAGTTGATCTACTATGGTTATTTTTGAAAAAGGGTAAGATTACTTACTTGTGCAAATTTATGAGAATATTTTTTATGCTACTAATGAATATTTGTGCAAGATATTTTTCTAAGTAGATGCAAGGTGAACTTGAGAGAGCATGATGGGGAGCTCAATTTCTTCATTGAAATTCAAGTTCAACAATGCCAAGAAGGTGGTTATATTCCACACTCAAAGTATACAAAAGAAGAAGCGAGGCATTGAAGAAGAAAGAACCATCTCAACCTCTATGACTACCATGTAAAGATTGACAAAGGTTGAGGAAGGCATATCGGTTGACAAACAAATTCGAGGTATGTTCATTTACTTTTATTACTCCCATAGACTCGACATTCCATATGTCTTACGTCTATATGCTCGACTTCAAAAACTATCCCAACGAATCTCATTAAAGTGTCGTTAAAAGAAATTTTCAAATATTTGAAAGGCATTTCTTCTTATAGCTTGTTTATCCAAAATTTTAAAATGTTCTTATTTTCGGGATAACAAGCCCGGTGATAATAATTTTTCAAAATATGGTTCATCATAATCGAACTAAACATATTGAGATTCGATATCTTTTTCTAAGGGATTGCATGTTTAACAAAAACTTGAGATGTGTTTAATTTCGTCTCAAGGATAACTCGCGGACTTTTTAATCGTTCACCGTCGAGTATTTTACTCCATTTCGAGCGTGATTATAACATAATGTATATTGAATGAGGTCTACGTTTGCATTTTGCGTTTTAAAATTTAGGGACGAAAAATCGGATTTTGGATAAAATTTGATTTTCAAAACAGAAACAAAACAGCGCCAGGGCTTGGGCCGACCGGTCACCCACCAGCTCGACCGGCCGCCCATGCCTATGACCGGTCGCCCACCGCAGATTTTTTGGTTAAAATCGTCTATGTTCTTGTATTTTGCTATTTTGGTGTTTTTCTTCTCTATTTCGACCCTTTTGTCATTTGCACACACAATTCACTCCAAATGTATTTTGTTGCATAATTTACATATTTTGGGGATTATCTAGCTCGTTTATCATCATTGTTATTCATCCTCACCGATTAAATGGTAAGAATTCCACTTCCTTATCTCAATTGGGTTGAACCTTTGAGAACTTGGCTTATATGTATATTTCTTGATGCAATTCTTATATATTTGTGTTGAGCATGATGATTGTTGATGGATAATATATATAAAATTGCGTTTGTTGATGAAAAACATGGCTTGATTACATTTACAAGGGCTATATATATTTTCTTCAATTTTGACGCCCGTCAAGTGTTCGATAATATGTTTCAATGAAAAATTCATCACCTACATGATTCTCTCGTTTTCAAATGTCTTATATATTTATAGAGATCATGTTTTGCTACTCAAATTAGCTTTCATTACCTTCTACAAGTCGTATGATCGACTTTTCCCTCCTATTTGGTCTATAAGCTTCAATGATAGCTCGATACATCGGTTTAGTTGCGATCTTTGATATGATTATATGATATTTTTATCGTGCTAACATTCTTTTGATGATTCCAAAGGGGGAAACAGGTTATAAGATTATTAGCTCAAAGAAGCTAAAATAAGCTCGATATAAAAGCTATAAGCTATGGTTTCTTAAAGCCATAAGTTGTGGACTATACTTAGTCCAATTGTTGCATGATGGACTTATATACTTGTCTAATGATGATTTGTTGACAAAAAAAGAGCTTATAAGCTCTTGTACTTAAGATCAATATGGAAAAGCTAAGCTTTTAGCTTGTGGTTGATTGCTTTTGATGTGCTTGTTGATAGGGGAGCTTGTGTTATACTTGGATAATATTTACTCCCTTTTGGTTGCTTATGTTACTTTGGATGTTTTTACCGGAAAATCGTTTTAAAAATTGTCCTCCTAATATTTCTAAAAATTGTTTTGGTTTGTAATCATCAAAAAGGGGAGATTGTTTGATACATGTTTTTATCTTAATTTTGATGATTTTATTTTTACACCAAAGCAATGTTTTTAATTGTTGTCCAAATACTCCTAAATGATTTGAAATGTTTTTTACTATTTATTCGGAGTATTTCTTGATTTTATTTTAGATAAAATTGGACAACACTTTTAATAATTTTATGTTAATAAGTTTTTACATCAAAACAAGGTTCCTAAATGTTGTATAAATACTACCGATCGGTTTAAAATGTTTTTACTAAATTTTTGGAGTATTTCTTGATGTTTATTTTCGACAAAAATTGGACAAAATTTATGTCTCTTGGTCGACCTGTCCGCCATATATAGGCAACCCGTACGAAGATGATTTTTGAACAAAAAAATGAGATGGAGGGATTTTGACCGTAAATCGACCGGTCACCCGGTTCTAGAGTTTGGTTTTGAAACAAATGAACACCCGACTTGATTTTTGAGGAGGACGACCGACGAGGTAGGGGTCAACCGGTTGAAGACCCCCTGACCGCCGCCTACTGTGTTATTTTTTTGTGTATTCTTCTAACGCCTATTTGTGCGCAACCGGTCGCCCTATGGCTTGACAAAGAAAATTCTAACCGTTGTGCAAAGAGATGCCTTTTCCCTAAATTGTGGGATTGATTTCTAACAGCTATAATCTTGATTTTAATTGCAATTTTTTTGTAGATATCGATTCCAAGAGGAGTCTATCAATGATCAATCATCTTCTATAAATAGAGGAAGATTTGAAGCATAACAATAAGAGATAATACTACAACACAACAAGATACACTCAAGCAAACATATTTGTTCTTCATTTTTATTATTCTTGTTGTAATAGCCTAAGGTCTTTCACTTTCACATCTTGAGGTCTAGGCTTATTTCTTGATTACACTTGCACTCATAATTGTAATATTCATTATCGAGTTGTAATCTTGATTTTGGGTTATCATTCAACATAAGATATCCTTGTGAGTGTTCTTGTGGTAAGAACACACTTGGATGATCTAGGTGATAGGTGCAAGAAGATTGTGATGATCTTCTTATTGAGGTGTTGAAGAATTTGGTATTTTTCAAGGTTGAAGATTGTGGTGATCTTCACAAGGTGTTGTTGGAGATTGTGGTAATCTTCAAGAGAGATTGTGGTAATCTCAAAGGTGGTGTTGTAGAAGAGTGTGGTGCTCTTCAAGGTAATGTTGTAAGGTGTTGTATTAATTTTGGTAATTAATAAAATCTTTTTTTCTTTTTGAAATCCATCCCTGGGTATCTTTGGGGTGGTAGAGGATTAGGCCCTAGGTGGGTTGAACCTCTATAAATCGGCGCATGTTGTTTACTTCCCGCGCTTTATTATTGTCTTGGCTTGTTTGATTTGAAAAAGAGGGCGTAATCGAGAAAATGGAGATAATATATTCACCCCCCTATAGATTATCGTAGTCGCTTGGACTTACGATTCTTTGTTACATAACTAGATATCAAGTTTTTAGCTTTTAGTGTAGGCGTTGATCAAACCAGCGATAACTCAATATCTAGTTACATATTGCATATACAAAAACGAAAAATACATATTCGAATTTTTTGAAAAGTTTGAAATAGAGAGTAAGAGGATATAAAAAGATAAGTGGAAGAGGGATAAATAAACTAAATATCAAACAAATATGCTACAAGGGTATAAATGTCTTTTGTTATGCCAAAATGACTAAAAAAATATTTATTTTTAAAAGATGACTAGCTTTCATTTCTTCATTGGTCATTTTGAGTCTACCTCTCATTATTCGGGAGTTCTTATTTTTTCTTCGTGATCTTATGTTCAAATCAGAGTGAGGTGTCATGGATACAAAATTTTCAGAACTTTGTCTTCATGAAGAAGAGGGTGAAGGTTTCGTGTTAGATGAAGGGGATAATAATATTCCAAATACTGACTTTGAGTTTTGTCTGTTGGGACGATTCTTATCAGAAAGAAGTATAAATGTTAACATTATGAAGAATCGATTGGCAAACATATGGCGTCCGTGAGGGGATCAATATCAAAGAAATGGGGAATGAAAGATACTTGTTGATTTTTTCATATGGCAGATTTTACAAGAGTTTGGGAAGGGGGCCATGGTTCTTTGACAATTATCTTCTAATTCTTCATCGTATTAATCGAGGGACGCGTGTCATCCGTTGTGCCACTATTCTTTGTTCCATTTTGGGTCCGGATATACGATCTTCCGATTGGGTACATGAAGGAAAGTGTTGGAAAGCAACTTGGAAATTTTGTCGAAAAATATCCGGAGAATGATAGTAATAATAATTCGGCGATATGGAGAGCTTATATGCGTGTAAAAGTCGAAATTGATGTTCGTGTTCCTTTGAAACGTTTCAAAAAATTAGACGTCAAGAAGGAGAATGGACGATCGTAAGTTTTAAGTATGAACGCTCTGTGTTTTTTGTTATATCCGTGGCTTAATGGGACATGGTACGCAACAACATAAATGACATTAGGTAACACAAATTTTGTAGCACTTTTTACATAAGTTACATATGTAACACATGTTTGTAACACTTTTTACATTACAATATTTATGTAACACTTTTGTAGCACTTTATCAATATGTAACACTTATATGTAACACTTTTATATAAGTAACACTTTTAAGTATCACTTTTTTTGTTATTTCTTTTGTAACGCAAATAGGTAACACTTTTATCAATATGTAGCGCTTATATGTAATATTTTTATATAAGTAACACTTTTTAAGTATCACTTTGTTTTTGTTATTTCTTTTGTAACACAAATAGGTATCACTTTATTTAAGAAGCTCTCTTGGCAACACTATATTTTATTGATTGTAACACTTTTTAAGCTATATTTTAGTAACACAAAATTATATAACTATTATTAAATCATGTCAAAGATTTATTTAATTAATTGATGTCACCAAACCTAAAAATTGTAGACATCATGTACTGCTGTTTTTAACTGAATTTTTGTTTTCTTTTTACAAAGTATTTTAGTTTTGCCTTTATTTTTTATTTTTATGAAGGCAATTAATTTCGTCTTAATACCGACGGAAAATGCGCATGTATATATTTTATTATTATTATTTATTTATTTTAATTTTTAGTGACGGAGACAAATTTCATCATTAAACCTTTTTTAATTTTTTTACTTTTTAAAAAAATAATTACCAATAAAAATTGATGTTGTCGGTAATTACTTAGGAATTTTTTCCGTCGGTAAATTATTTTTTTGTTATTTTCTTTATTATTTAATTTTTTTACTTTATTAGAACCTTTTTATCTGTCGGTAAATTAATTTTATATTTTTATATATTTTTATTTTTACCGATTGATTATTTATCAATCGGTAAATTTATTTTCTATATTTTTTATATTTTTAATTTGTTATGTCCTTTAATATGTAATATAATATGTTTTTCAAACTATATACTATACAATATAAAATTTGATATATACAATGTATAATATAATTTAATACATATATTATAAAATATAATCTTTATTATATAAAATATTATATATATATATAATATATATATATATATGTGTGTGTGTATGTATAAAACAAAACAAAAGTTGTAATAAGAATTAACTTACTTTAGTGGCAAATTGTCACTTCCACACATAACAGGTCGTGTGTTCGAATCTACATGGTGGCAAAAATAGTATTTCTACGAAGTGCTACAAAAAAAGTGTTACTTAAGATTCATATTGTAACACTTTAGAAATATGTTTTTAAAGTGCTACAAATATAAAAAGTATTACAAAAAAGTGTTACATAAGATTCATATGTAACACTTTAGAAATATTGTTTCAAAGTGTTACCAATAGAAAACTTAATGTAGAACTTAGAAAAATGTTACTAAAAGCTAATAAAAGTGATACATTAGACTATAGGTAGCACGGGCAAGTGCAAAATAATAAAAGTTCTACCTATTGTCTATAGTAACATTTTATGGCCATTAGGTAATATTTTTGTGTGTTACCTAATGTTATTTATGTTGTAGTATGGAGAACGATTTTGCGAGAAAAGATTGTTAGGGGCGGATGGTGATTTACTGAGAAAGATTGGGAATTTGGCTTCGGGCGCCGAATAGAAAAAATGGTAACCGAGAAGGAGAAAAATGGCTTTGCGATGAGTTTGACGAGGTGACTCCTGTGGATGACGGCCCATTGAAAAATACTCCGACTGGAGATTATGTGGTTAGAACAAATCCCATGGCGGAGGTAACAGTTACAAGAAATCAGGGGAAAGGCGGAAATCAAGGAATTAATGGGAGCTCTAATAGGGGGATTGTTACAAATCGTAACGGAAGAATAAGTAATCCAGTTGGCAAAGAGAATCAATTCCCTTGGGCAGATTCGGAGGAAGGTGAGATGGGCTTGGATCTTAATGAAGATAGAAAGAGAAGACGTGGGCCGGAAGGAAGTAAGGCCCAATCAAAATATTTTGAGATTGAAAAGGCCCATGAAGAAGGTACGTCTGATAACTCAGTGGCTCTTTTGGAGATCACAAATTTTTTAACGGCGGGTTCTGGACTCCAGACCCGTCGAGCCCAATGATTACCTTGAGCTGGAATTGCCGGGGATTAGGCCATCCCCAGGCAATTCCAGTGTTGCGTGAGCTCGTTAGAGCTCATAGGCCAGATATAATTTTTCTTTTTGAAACATTGGCTCATGGTAATAAGGTGGAAGAAGTTAAACGGAGTATCAAATTCGAGGGTTGTTTTGTAGTTGATAGAATCGGGAGAGGAGGAGAAATTTGTGTATTATGGAGGTATGCAGAGGTGGTGGCTATTAAAAATTTCTCCAACAACCATATTGATATTGAGGTTAAGGATAAGACTGCAGGGAATGGAGACTAACTGGTTTCTACAGTATTCTGGATAGAGCTAATCGTAGAGCTTCGTGGAATCTATTGAGAAATCTTCATGGTTTATCTTCTCTTCCATGGTGTTGTATTGGGGATTTCAATGACATGCTCCATCCGGATGATAAAAAAAAGGTAGAGTGGAGCACCCAAATTGGTTGTTTCAAGGTTTTCGAGATGTCGTATCAGATTGTAGTTTGCATTATTTACCATTAGTTGGGTATCCGTTTACTTGGAGTAGAAGTAAAGGTACGCCAAGTGCCGTTGAAGAGCGTATTGATCGTGCTTTAGTATCTAATAATTGGGCTCAATTATTTCCAGAAGCAATTTTAAGAAACGGTATTGCGCCAATTTCGGATCATTCGCCTATTATTCTTGAAACTTGTGCTAAACAAATCAAATAGAGTAGACGGCGTTTCAGGTTCGAAAATAAATGGCTAGAGTTGGAGGGATTGAAAAGTACAGTGGAAGGGAGCTGGTCATTAACTGAAGGCTTTGATATTTCACAAAGGTTGGCGGTGTGTGCTAATAAGTTGGAGACGTGGGGTAGAAATCAAGCAAAATTATTTCGAGCGGAAATTAATGATTGTAATAAGATTCTGAGTCGACTTCGAGATGAAGAGAGTGTTTCCAATCAAATACTTTATGAAGAAACCTGTAGTAAATTAGCTTCGCTATTACTTCGGGGGAGATTTATTGGAAACAAAGAGCTAAAATGCATTGGTTGGAAGAAGGTGATCGAAATACTCGATTTTTCCATAAGTCTGCATCGAGTAGACAAAGAAATAATACGATGGAAAAATTGATGGATTTGAATGGTGTGTGGTGCGCTGATCAAGGTAACATGTGTAGGATGGTATTTGATTATTATTCGAAGTTATTTGAGGTAAAAGAGAGTAATCTAGAACCAGTGATTAGTGTTGTCTGCCCATGTGTTACGGCTGCTGAGAATTCGATGCTTACGAGTCAGTTTACATTGGTTGAATTCACCAAAGCTATTAAGCAAATGCATCCGGATAAATCACCGGACCAATGGTTTTAATCCGGCATTTTTTCAAATTTTTGGCCTTTCTTTGGGTGGTGATGTCTTCAGGTCATGCACTAATTGGTTGAAAAATGGCAAGTTTCCAGATGGATTGAATGATACTAATATTGTTCTGATACCAAAGAAGGCGGACCCGGAAACTTTGAAAGACTGGAGACCTATATCACTGAGTAATGTGATTTATAAGATTCTAGCCAAGGTGTTAGCCAATAGATTGAAAGGGATCCTTCCTCGTATTATTTCGAAAGCCAATCTGCGTTTGTGTCGGGAAGATCGATTATGGATAATGTGCTTATTGCTTTTGAGATCATTCATGAGATGAAGAAAAATACTAGAAAAAAGGAAGGCGATGTGGCCCTTAAAATCGATATCAATAAGGCGTACGATAGTATTAATTGGGATTTTCTACGTGAGATGCGGAAAATGGGCTTTAACAGTGTTTGGATCAAATGGATCATGATGTGCGTCTCCACTGTGAGATATTCGATTGGCGTTAATAATGATGTAGTGGGTCCTATTCAACCCGGCAGAGGATTACGACAAGGGGATCCTTTATCGCCGTATTTGTTTATCATTTGCGCAGAAGGTTTGTCATTGCTTATCAGAGATGCGGAGTTAAAAGGGCTGATTCATGGGAATAAAATTTGTAGAAGAGCGTCGTCTATCTCACATCTATTATTTGCTGATGATAGCTTGTTATTTTTTTGAGCCGCAACAAATGAATGTAATCAGGTTAAGGTGTTGTTGGATTTGTATTATGAAGCGTCGGGGCAAAGCGTAAATTTTGGTAAGTCTGGGATTCTTATCAGTAACAATTTATCACAAACAAGAAAAGAGGATATTTGTAGGGAGTTGGGAGTATGGCAGCAATTAAACACAGGTAGATATCTGGGTTTACCATCTCTCATTGGCAGGAAAGAAGAGGTTCATATTTCAACATATAAAAGACAGAGTTTGGAAATGCATTCAAGGATGGAAAGGTCGTTGCTTATCGAGAGCGGGGAAGGAAATTATGTTGAAATCTGTGGCGCAATCGATTCCTACGTATTGTATGAGTATTTTCTTGTTACCGGCATCCTTGTTAGATGAAGTAGAGAAGATGATGAATTCTTTTTGGTGGGGCTCAAATAAAGACAAATCAAGAGGGATTAATTGGTTGAGTTGGGATAGGCTTTGTACAAGAAAAGAGGATGGAGGGTTGGGATTTAGAAATTTATCTTGTTTTAACGTAGCATTATTGGGGAAACAAGGGTGGAAACTCCTTAAAGAGCCAAATGCATTGGTTTCTAGAATCCTCAAAGCCAAATATTTCCCTAGCGGGGATTTTTTAAGTGCTAAACTAGGTAATAATCCTAGTTTCACTTGGCGAAGCATTTGGAATTCTCAAGTAGTGCTACAAAAAGGAGTAAGGTGGAGGATTGGAAAAGGGGATAAAATTAAAGTTTGGGGAGATCCATGGTTGAGGGATGATGAGAATTTCTATGTTGAGTCGCCTATTTTACTTGAGATACGGAGTATTGTTGTCAACGAGCTGTTTATACCGGGAAACAGAGAGTGGGATATAGAACTTCTAGAGGAGTTGTTCTGTCAAAAAGATGTGGAAAGAATATCTAGTATACCTCTAACTGAGTTGGTTGAAGAAGATTCAAAAGTTTGGCATTTTGATATGAAAGGGAGGTATATTGTCAAAAGTGGATATAGAATTGCTTGGAGTCTAGCTTCAGCGAATCAAAGGAGAGGAAATGGGCATTGGAAAAAGCTGTGGGATATCATGATTCCTCCTAAGGTGAAGCATTTTATGTGGAGGGTGTGTAGAGATTGTCTCCCTACTAGACATAATTTGGCGAGAAAGAAAATCGAGGTGAAAAATGTTTGTGTTCTCTGTAATAAAGAGCTAGAAACTTGCTGGCACATTTTCACAACTTGTGACTTTCTGTCAAATGCTGGGATTATGCAACATTGAAAGTAGTTGTGGAGGAATTTATGGAGAAAGCTGAGGATATTGCAGATTTTGTCAGAATTTTAGTTTGCTATCCAAATGAGAACAACTGGAAAAGATTTGTATGGTTATGTGGGGCATTTGGAGACAAAGAAACTTTGAGTTGTGGGAGAAAAGGCATGAATCAGTTGTTGGGACTGTTATTTTAGCTAATAAGCTGCTCTTAGAATGGAAGGTTGTGCAAATGGAGAGAAACAGTAGTAATACAGAGACAACATGTTGTGCAGAATAATTCAGGTTGGCAAAAACCTTCTCTTCATTTTCTCAAGTGTAATGTTGATGCTTCTTGTTGTAATAACTTGAAAAAAACTGTATTGTATGGTTATTCGTGATGATAAGGGTGCTTTTCTGGTAGCTCGTTGCATCTCTTTTCAGGGTAATTATCAAGTGAAGTAGGCGGAAGCAATAGGGGTGAGAGAAGCGTTATCATGGATTATCAATTTGGGAATGAAGCAAATAGCCATTGAAACAGATGCTAAAATTGTGGTGGATGGTATTTCTTCATCTTATGAGGGGGATTCAGAATTTGATGCTATTCTTAATGAATGTCGTCAGTTACTAGATGGTGAACCTGATTTCTCGGTGACGTTCGTCCGGCGGGAAGGGAATAAGGTTGCTCATGAACTAGCTAAAAGATCTTTATCTTGTGTTAGTCCATTAGTGTGGACTTGTCCACCTCCATGTATTGAGAAATTGTTGTTGGATGATGTTTCTGATGAATAAAATTTCTTATTTTTGCTGTCAAAAAAAAAATCCTAAATATAAAATCTACATATAAAAGACACTGGGTATCTTTTTGCCCCATTAGCGATTCAGTCATGCATAGTTTTATACTTTATATTTCAATTCGAGTGATTTTATGGGCGAGAACATGGGCTTTCATCTAGGTCCATAAATTAACAAAGTCCATATCTAAACTCAGTTGGCACTTGGCCGGGTTTGAATCCAATATAAAGGGGGTCTGGATTTGGGTCTCCAATAAATGATTCTTGTTTAATAACTTTTAATGGACAATTGTACGATTGTATTAGTAATATTTAGAATATATATTTAAAAAAACAATTGATTACAAAAATTGTTTGAGATTAATCTAAGAGTGAGTCTCTTGTAAGAACGTCTCACGGATCTAAATTCGTGAGACGGATCCCCAATATCCAAACTCAAATTCATATCTAAACATCCACAACTTGCGATCCCCACAAAAATAGCAACTAATCTCTAGCCCGTTTTACCCTCCAAGCATCTAGAGAGATAACCATGGGAGTCGGTCTCTTGGGATTTCTTGTCTCAGCACTTGATTCCATTAAAATTCCTAGATTCACCATTCTCATTAAACTAGGTAGACTCGTATGCCTTCCGAAAATCAACTCATCTTTTCTAGAAATTGACTAGTTGTTGTGGTGTATATTTCTTCCTTGTAAATTATACTCAAAAGCATGAGCCATTACTTTGATACACGGGCGTGGACGCAGATTCGGGACTTGGGGGCGAAACCTACGAAGACCTATAGAATGAATTTTTCTTAAAAATTTTGGGGGCAAATGTAATTTTTCATTAGTATAGATATAATTTTGAAATAAATTACAAGTAGAAAAATTGAGTTTTGAAAAATTTTGGGGGCGAGCCCCCACTTGCCCCCCTTAGATCCGCCATTGTACACGGGCACATGCACACACCTCTCTTGGCCCCATGGAAGGCATCAAACATTGAATCACAGTTGTGCATGTTCTAAGCTATTTTTTTTTGGTACAAAGACCCCAGGACAAAAATCTTTATCACCTGAAAAACAAAGATGCAAAACATTCATAAGTCAATACTCATTAATCTATATAAAGGATTCTAACCCATTTTGTCTATGGAAAAATTATTGCATCAACATTGAAATTTAAATGAAAAGAAAAAAAAATGTACTTGTTGTGTCTTGTTTAATGTTCATTGTTGGTGCTTTCTCTAGACGATCTTGCTTGCTCTGTTAATGACGTCCGAACTGTTTTATTCCCTAGAAGCGCAAAAGAATCAATATTTTAAAGAAAATGGTATATAATTTTAAATCTTGTATTAAGTAATACTTTTACAATAAAAAATAATACTTTTCGACTAAAAAAATATTTTCAAGTTAACATTAATACTTCAAAAGGGATTACTAAGTAATAATTTTTAAGTAAAAAGTATTACTTTCAAGTAAAAAGTAATAGTTTTAAGACAAATATTATATGATTTTAAAAGTCTTAGTAAGTAATACTTTTACAAGAAGAAATAATATTTTTGAGTGAAAAATGATACTTTTCAAGTAAACACTATACTTCTAAAGGGATTAACAAGTAATATTTTTTAATTAAAAGTATTACTTTTCAAATAAAAAGTAATAGTTTTAAGGGAAATATTATATAGTTTTAAAATACTTAAGTAAGTAATAATTTTACAAGAAAAAAATAATACTTTTTGAGTAAAAAAATGATACTTTTCAAGTAAACACTATACTTCTAAAGGGATTAACAAGTAATATTTTTTAAGTAAAAGTATTACTTTTCAAATAAAAAGTAATAGTTTTAAGGGAAATATTATATAGTTTTAAAATACTTAAGTAAGTAATAATTTTACAAGAAAAAATAATACTTTTTGAGTAAAAAATGATACTTTTCAAGTAAACACTAATACTTCTAAAGGGATTAACAAGTAATAATGTTTAAGTAAAAAGTAATAATTTTAACGGAAATATGGTATAATTTTAAAAGACTTAGTGCATGTTTGGGAGTACTTAAGGAAAAGTTCATTTAGAAAAATGGACTTCTTTAGAATAGACTATTCAAAAAGCCTCCAATTCTCACATCTCTAGAATGGACTTTTTGGAGAAACGACTTATCCAAAAGTCCATTCTAAATTAACCACCAAACATGAATTATTATTAAAACTAGTAATCCCGCGCGTGCGTTGCACTTGTATTATTATTTTAATATTCTTGATTTATAATGAAACTATATATCTATTAACATGTGTTGATATTTATTATTTTATTTTTAAAAATAATATTCATGTAAATTAAATAAAAACAAATTATCTTATCTGGAAAGTTTATTTAGAAATGCAATGTAAATGCGAATTTTGAGTTTGGTAAATATTTCAATAAGATTTTTTTTTCTTATTTGTTGACCTTTTTTAGTTCTATACAATTTTGAAAAATTCTCTCATTGACCAAAATGTTGACCTTTTTTTCTAAGGTAATACATTTCTACATTGATAAATCTTTATATTAAGGTGCGATTCTCTCAAATTATCCATAAAGTTATTGCATATAGAATCAATTTTTTTGAGTTACACGCATGTTTAGTCCCTTCCATGTTTTCATATATTTTCATTTGGTATCTTTAGTAAAATCAAACCAAAAAAATTTGGTAGATATATTAACTTCTGTTAAGTTTTCTTTTATCTATATTATAATAATGGATTTGGCAAGAATATCAAGATTTTCTTCTACCAATTTATTTTTTTCCTTATTTTATTTCCTTTTTTTCTTTTTCCCTTTATGAGGTTGATGGTAAACACAAATAAACAGGTGCCAAGAAATCATAGAAATAAAAAAATGAGCATTGAATTACTTCTCCCTATATTTTTGTTATTTAATGTGACAAAAATTTGCACATTTAAATAAATTTGTAAATTATTATACTATATTTTACTAAAAGCAAAAGTAAATTGTAAAAAGATTAGAAGAATAACCAATGTGCACTCTTTTTTCTTTTTTATTTAAAGGATAACTATATATTTAGAAAGCCACTCATCGAGTTTTTGATCGAAGAATGTGTACGTTAATTTTTATTGCATCTTATAATATAAACATAGTTATATATATTATAATAGAATATAAGTTATTTATTTAAGACGTGTTGGTTTGCATCAAAGAAATATTATCAGTTATAATTAAATTAGCATATGATATTTGATAGATACATTGACACGATAAATTTAACAAAATAAATATCTTAAAAAAGAAAATAAATCAAAGTATTCTAATTTTTGTTACGGAATTTTATATTGAGAAACAATATCCGAATTCCAAATTTTAATTTTAAATACCTCTTTCGATTATTAAATCAATAGTTTTAAATTTAGAGAAATATATATATATATATATATATATATATATTAATTCAAGAATAAATTTTCGTATAATTTGGTAAACCGATTGATAATGTAGGAAGTGAATTGGCAAGAAATCACGGGTGGTTTCTTTGAGTTGCGGTTGTGTTGGATTGATGTATTTTTTAAGGATATAGACATATATTAATATCGATTAATGTTTAGGATTTTCATTTGATATTGATAGCAATGTCTATATATGGTTAGTATTTTGCAGTAAAATAATATATGAATATAGCAAGTGAAAATAGACGAGAAAAATTATTTAGCTAATAAATTATATCAGTTACTGAAAAAAAATTCCATTGACTTATCAAAATAAAGCATAACTAATTTTAGGTAATTTCAAAATATGGATT
Organism: Rehmannia glutinosa; assembly: GCA_016081115.2. Taxonomy (NCBI): domain Eukaryota; kingdom Viridiplantae; phylum Streptophyta; class Magnoliopsida; order Lamiales; family Orobanchaceae; genus Rehmannia; species Rehmannia glutinosa. Next base: position 78,233 of record JABTTQ020002398.1, on the reverse strand, counting down.
CATTTATTGGAATATTCAGACTGATTGGTGCAATTTTTTTCTATCTTATTCTTTATCTTTTATTTTATTTTTTTATTTCACTCTCAATTAAGTCATCCTAAATTATTTTATATACTAAATTATTATTTTATGGACAATATGTTGTTGATACTTAAATATTAATTCACCACAATTATTACTTTGGTATTTGGGTTTAGACAAAATCATACATGTTTGGACGTTAGTTGTTATTGCTGGTAAAAGCTTGTTAAGGTGGATATAACTATTGAATATTTCAGTTGTTTTCTCGAAAATGAAGTTGCAAATAATCTTATTCTAAACTTAAAGAGATGTGACCAAATCAAGACCATCAGAATTATTAATGTTAGGAATAAAGAAGAAAAAAATATTAAATTAACTAAAAAATATTCATGCAGTCCACAAAATAGATCGTAAAAAAACTCTTGTTTAGTGCATAATCCGGATTCAATCTTGTCGATATTGCGTAGACATTTGACGGAAAGCCATATTTGGTGATTCTGCTTTGACTTTAAGATTAACAATTTTGAAGTGTCTTTTTAAAGCAATTGAAGTAGTACAGATATGAGAGGATTCCATATATAATTTACTTAAGTTCACATAAATAATAAGCTGGCAAAAATACCTTTAAATAAAATATGGACTATAAATATATAGTTATGGTAATCAATGTTCATTCACATTATACATAATGAGCAACATTAACTATAAATAATTATTTTATTAATTTATGTATCTAAACTTTGGCAATTTTTTATGTAATAATAAGTTGGAATACAATTTATAATATCTTTTGAACTTATAAAATATTGGCTTTAAATAATTCGTTATGGTAATCCGTGTATCATTGTTTTTGTACATAATGATCAACGTTGGCTATAAATAATTGCTATGGTAATTCGTGTATCTAATCTTTGGCTATATAATATAATATATATATATGTATTCATATAAGTATATATTAATATCAATATTAATTTTCGGGATTTTGCAAGATCTATGGTTATGATTTTGTAGTGAAATAATTTCTGAATTTAGCAAGTGTAAATGGGCGAAAAAAATTTAGTTATAGACTTATGTTATTAATTACCCTCAATTTATTGATTGTATAGGGAAATTATAGGATTGATCATAGAATTTCCAGATTTCCAAATCCGTAAATTACTACAATGATCATGAGCGGAAAATATATAGTCAATAAAATAATTTCGTTAATAAAAATATTTTCATTGACTTACGAAAGCAAATAACAACAAATTTTGGATGGCTCCAAACATGTATTAGTTGAGATATTTTCCTATTGATTTTTGGAAAAACGTAACTTACGATTAAAGATTTCTCAATCTAGAAAATTTACAATGTATTACCGTAAAAATTATATTAAAAAATAAAATAATTGGTCAAATTTGAAAATTTCAAAGTATTCATTTGCTAAGAAACACTATTTCGATGAGCAACAAATTTGTATATATTATTAAAGGAAAAACTACGTTTAGAAATTTATTATACCTAAATTAGTTATGTAAATACTCATATCATTAAGAATTTACCAAAATTTAAAAATAAATTGTTAATTATGTTTGATTTAAAGACTTACGAAATTCAAAATGGTAACGAATATTTGATTGCCTAAAATCACTATATATATTTATTTTATAAATTAGATGTCAAAAAAATGTAAACTAACAACAACAATTAATCTTAAAGTAATCCAATCTTTATTTAAGAAATTTATAAATTAGATGCCAAGAATATGAGCATATTAATAAGGAAAAAGGACTAACACAAATAATTATAGACAGATTTAGATGTCAAAAATATGAGCACATTGATAAGGGAAATAAACTAACGAAAATAATTAATAGATAAAATTAGTACTAATTAGGCGGGAAAATATTTCACCAAACTTCGCTATAAAAATAGTATAGAATTTTAAATCTTGTATTAAGTAATACTTTTCGAGTACAAGAAATATATTTTTCAAGTTAACATTAATACTTCAAAAGGGATTACTAAGTAATAATTTTTAAGTTAAAAATATTACTTTTCAAGTAAAAAGTAATAGTTTTAAGAGAAATATTATATAATTTTAAAAGTCTTAGTAAGTAATACTTTTACAAGAAAAATAATATTTTTGAGTAAAAAATGATACTTTTCAAGTAAACACTATACTTCTAAAGGGATTAACAAGTAATATTTTTTTAAGTAAAAGTATTACTTTTCAAATAAAAAGTAATGGTTTTAAGGAAAATATTATATAGTGTTAAAAGACTTAAGTAAGTAATAATTTTACAAGAAAAAATAATACTTTTTGAGTAAAGAATAATACTTTTCAAGTAAACACTAATACTTCTAAAAGGATTAACAAGTAATAATTTTTAAGTAAAAATTAATAATTTTAAAGGAAATATTGTATAATTTTAAAAGACTTAGTGCATGTTTGGGAGTAATTATGGAAAAGTTCATTTAGAAAATGGACTTCTTTAGAATAGACTATTCAAAAAGCCCCCAATTCTCACATCTCTGGAATGGACTTTTTGGAGAAACGACTTATCCAAAAGTTCATTCTAAATTAACCACCAAACATGAATTATTATTAAAATGGACTTTTAGATCCAAAAGTCAATTTCAAAAGTGCTCCCAAACAAGCACTTGGTAAATAATACTTTTATAAGAAAAAATAATACTTTTTGAGTAAAAAATGATATTTTGCAAGTAAACACCAACCATTTGGCCAAGTGGTATCACTCCCTCCAATGTGTGGGAGGTCAGGGGTTCTATCCCCAGTGAAATGTGTGTGCGTAACTCAAAAAAAAAATTCTAAGGGATTAGCGAGTAATAATTTTTAAGTAAAAGTATTATTTTTCAAGTAAAAAGTAATAATTTTAGATGAAATCATATATAATTTTAAAAGATGCATAACTAATTAATACTATTAAACTACAAGTAATACTTTATGATTAAAAATGATACTTTTCAAGTAAACATTAATATTTCTCAAAGGGGTTAGTAAGTTATAAATAATAAGTAAAATGTATTATTTTTCAAGTAAAAAGTAATAGAAAATAATATATAATAATAAAATATATGATAAGTAATATTTGTTCAATAAAAAGTAAATTTTTTAATACAAAAGTAATATTTTTTTAATACAAAGTAATACATTAATTTTTCGAGTAAAAAGTCGTACTTTAAAAAAGAATAGTAATTAATAATTTTAAAGGGAAAAGTAACAAGTTTAAAGGAAATAGCAAATAAGTTTTTAAAATTTTAAATTGTATATAAGTGTTCATGTAAATTTCTTAATTAATGCATTTAATTTAATACAAAAGTGAAATAGGGATAAAATTTGATATTTAGATTTCATAGGTCTTCGTCTAATAATAAAAATAAAGTCGGAAAAATCATCAAGTTAACTTCTTTTACTATTTATTTATTTTACATCATTAGGTTCTTATTAGGAGTGGGTAGCTAAATTTGATCACTTTATATTAATATCTCACATTTTTGTTTAATATCTCACATTACTGTTAGATAAATATTTTTATCATGATTTTGATGATTTTATTTTTACACCAAAACAATGTTTTTAAAAGTTGTCCAAATACTCCTAAATGATTTAAAATATTTTACTAATTTTCCTGAGTATTTCTTGAAGTTTATTTTTGACTAAAATCGGACAACTCCTCTGTTTTGATGTCAACCGGTCGCCCTAAAGGGCAACCCGTACCTGAACGTGTTTTAAACTTGAAAACAGAGAACATGCTGAGGGAGGTCAACCGGTGTGGTCGACCGGTTGACCAGGGGGTTGACCGGTGTGGTCGACCACTTGGTCGACCGGTGCCTGGGAAGGATTATTTTTGCTGAACTTCTCTGAATTGATTTTTGGACAAGGCCAACTCGATCCAGTGCACATCGACCGTTCGGACCACCCGTCGACCGGTCGGACCACCCATTCGACCGGCGCCTGTGTGTCTTTGTGCGATATTTTTCAAACTGATATTTCTATTCGACCGGTTACTCTATATATTTATCAACAGTTATAGTCGTTGACAAGATAAACAACTTTTCCTTATTTTGTGGGATTGATTTCTAACACTATAATCTTGATTTTAATCTCGATCCCCAAGAGGAGCCTATCCATGATCAATCATCTCCTATAAATTGATGAAGAATTGAAGCAACACAATAAGAAAGAATACTACAACACAACAAGATACATTCAAGCAAACACTTATGTTCTTCAATTTCAATATTCTTGTTGTAATAGTCTAAGGTCTTTCACTTTCACATCTTGAGGTTTAGACTTATTTCTTGATTACACTTACACTCAAAATTGTATTATTCATTATTGAGTTGTAATCTTGAATTATTTGGGTTCATCATTCAACACAAGATATCCTTGTGAGTGTTCTTGTGGTAAGAATACACTTGGGTGATCTAGGTGTTAGGTGTAAGAAGATTGTGGTAATCTTCTTGTTAAAGAGTTTGGTGCTCTTTGAGGTGTTGAAGAATTTGGTGTTCTTCAAGGTTGGAGATTGTGGTAATCTTCATAAGGTGTCGTTGAAGATTGTGGTAATCTTCAAGGGAGATTGTGGTAATCTCCAATGAGGTGTTGCAAGGTGATATTATATTAATTGTGGTAATTAATAAAATTCTTTTTCCTTTTCGAAACTCATCCCGGATATACTGTGGTGGTAGAGCACGTAGTCCCTAGGTGGGGTGAAGCTCTATAAATCGACGTGTATTGTTTATTTTCCGCACTTTCATTCTTGTCTTGACTTATTACATTCGAAAAAAGGGCATAATCGCAAAAATGGGCATAATCTATTCACCCCCTCTAGATTATCGTAGCCACTTGGAATTACAATTACTACAGTGGAAGTTGTCCTACCAAGTAACTAAAGATAAAAATAAGAAAGGGGGGGCATGTGGGGAATGGTTGGGTCTAATACGTGATCAATTGAGAGCTGAGACAAAACAAATACAGTACATATTTGCCACCGCTTAGTTGATAGGGAGATAGGGCGTATTGTACTGCAAAGCATGCAGGAAATTACAAGTTTGCCACCGATTAGTTCTTCAATATTGCATAAGCGGTCTTGGGTATAGATCCGTCTCACATACTTAGATCCGTAAGACCGTCTCACACAAGTTTTTGCCTTAATCTAATTACAAAAAGAGAAATTGCCAAACTTATCCTACTTTCAGGAAAAATGACAATGTTTGTGCTCACTTATACACGCTCTTAGTTGACTTTTTGACTTTTTTTTCATTTTGTTTTGTTCAAGTATTATTTTATGTGTTATTTCTGTTGTTTCAATGTTGTTCATATTTGTTTTTAGGTTGTTCCTATGTTGTTTTTATGTTTCAAATTAATTTTTACCTATTTTTTACGTTTTTTTTGTTCATGTGTTCCTTTATATATTATTTATGTTGTTTCTAGGTTGTTCTATGATTGTTCTCGTGTAGTTTTCAATATCTCAATACAATTTTTACCTATTTTTAAACTTTTTTTGTCCATGTGGTGTTTTTTATATTGTCTTCTAGGTTGTTTCTATACTATTTTTAATGCTATGATTTTTTTTTTGTTATTTCTATCTATTTTTCAATGTTTAAATATATTTTTACCTATTTTTAAGCTATTTTTTGTTCATATGGTGTTTCTATATTGTTTCTGAGTTGTTTCTATATAGTTTTCAATGTTATTTTGTTGTTTATTGATTGTTTCCATGTTTGACGTTTTCAATACATTAGATCAAAAATGGAATTGTGTTTTTTTATTCATGTATTGTTTCTATATTATTTGCAATTAGTTTGGTTTTAATGTGTTGTTTTATATGTATATTTCTTGATTTTTTATAATTTTTTGAGTATAAAATTGATTATTTAATGGATGCAGAAATTATTTTTTCACTGAATTTTTTTTAGATGAAACATATTCGAAAACAACCTTGAAACAACAACGTAAAAAAATCCGAAAAAATTTGGCGAGAGCGTAAAAATATTTGAAAAAAGCGGGTAAGTGTAAAAAAGTCCGGGAGTGTAAAAATGTGTCCTGATATTTTTTTAGTTCTCGTGTAGTATTAAATGTCTCAATACAACTTTTAACTATTTTTAAGTTTTTTTTTTCGTTCATGTGGTGTTTTCTATATTATTTGTGTTGCTTTTGGGTTGTTTCTATACTGATTTTAGTATTATTATGATGTTTCTTTATTATTTTCATGTAATTTCGATGTTCAAATGCAGTTTTGTACTTATTTTTAAGTTTTTTTGTTCATATGGTGTTTTTATATTGTTTCTGGGCTGTTTCTATATAATTTTCAATGTTGTTCTGTTGTTTCTTGGTTGTTTCCATGTTTTTTACGTTTTCAATGCATGAGATCAAAAATTGAATTGTATTTTTTTATTCATGTATTATTTCTATATTATTTGCAATTTGTTTGGTTTAATGTATTGTTTTATGTGTATATTTCTTGATTTTTTTATAAGATTTTAAGTATATAATTGATTCTCTAATGGGGGTAGAAATTATTATTTCACTGAAATTTTATTAGATGAAACATGTTTGAAACTTGTTCGAACAACCTTGAAATAACAACCTAAAAAATTCGGAAAAATTAGCGAGAATGTAAAAATGTCCGAAAAAAGCACGTGAGCGTCAAAAAGTGTAGAAAAAGCCCAGATACGTGAAAATGTGTCCTTCAAAAATGTTGGGCAAACGTATCCTTAACCCTAAAAAAAACCATCTTACAAAATTATAAATACCTCATTGTCATTTGTTAGGTATTCACAAACTTCAATAGTTCATGGCTACTTTAACTATTTAAAGGGGTATTTATAATTTTGGAATATAATTGGAGATTTTTGTAATGATGTTAAATCTCAGGGTAGTATTAGTAATTATCCCTAAAAATCCTATTTAACCGCCATTCAAATGCCACATAAAAAAGGTGTTTATACACAATGGATGTAAGTTCTCCTGGAGCTCCTCAACCTCCCCAATAACACCTCCCATTATCTACATTTTGTTGGGAGAATTTGATGAAGTCTGGCGAAAACAAACGGATCATTCCCGAGGCGTGCGAAATTAGCACTGTTCTTAAGGATTTATTTGTATAATTCCTCAAGATTCAACAAGAATTTTGAACAACAAAATTATACAAAAATTGTAACCCATCACCGATAGTGAAAATGCTAGAGTTGAAAAGAAAAATGAGCAAGGCTTCATTTTTGGTAATTGATGTCTCTACACCTTTATACCCATATGAGGTATATTTTAATATACCTTGAGCCAAACAATTTTCCCATGAAATTAGGGAACATTAATTTTAAAAAGGTGTACCACATTTTATTTTGTGGTCTAGCTGGAAAAGGCAATTAAAATCAACATGTCTTCCACTAACAAAAGGTGTAGGAATCTTTAGTATAATATGTTAAAACAAAAAAGTAATAGGACGTGGGAATGAAAATCTTTTAAAAGACCGTATTATACAACAATCCCCACATGGTTTAAAAGATTTATAAAGAATAAGATGGAATGATTTAATGGGTTACAAACAGAGTGTAGAATGCATCGAATCGGTGTCTTTTGGACTATGAACTGACACTAGAAAGATAAGATTTAACGTCTGAGTTTTGGTGAAGCTTGTAGCATCTATGAACCAAGAACTCTTTATTGTAAGTTAAAATCTTACCATCACATTACACCCTCTAAAAATTTTGTCGTTCAATGCGGTTTTGCGCTAATAGGCCATGCGCGTGCAGGTATTCATGAGTGCTCTAGAGACATGTCAAAGTCTCATAGGAGTGGCCCCACTCCACACTCATATAGGTGAATTTCATCAAGTATATTTTGCAAGTAAATATACCACCCTTTAGGAATATAAAATTCATTAAGAGAAATTAACTCAACCCTCATACTTGCATTCTAGCACTTCTCACACCATAGGAAGGGACAATCAACTATTGTGCTTTAGCGAAATTAACAAGTGACTTGTTGTTACCCATATGAACCTCATTCATGGGATCTCCAATCACAAAGGTTGGGTTTACATCACTTTGTTAATTTATCAATCGCTTAAGTCCCATTCCCCTCGATGTCTCAATAATTAATTTCCTTCCCAAAGGTTTCGTCAGAGGATCGGCAAAATCCACCTCTGACTTCACATAATCAATGGATATTACTCCATCTTTTAACAGTTGTTTGATCAAACCACATCTCAGACGAGTATGTCTGTTTTATCATTTTTTATTCTTCGCAATTTGCAATTGCTGTTTGACAATCAGCATGCATAAACACTGAAGGTGTTGGTTTCGAACACCACGAGATATTTGCTAAGAAGTATTTCAACCACTTAGCCTCATTGTCAGCTAACCCCAAGACAACAAAGTTGGTCTTCATAGAAAAATAACTATAATAGTTTGTTTAGCTTATTTCCAAGTAATTTCACTCCCACCAAGTGTGAATATATAAATACTAGTGGATTTTATCTCATCTAAATCGAGAAATCCACTTAGCATCACGAAATCCCTCGATCGACGGAGGAAAATCCACGATAAAGAATACTATAATTCGTGGTACCTCTCAAATATTTCATTAGCTTTGACAAAAGCGAGTCCAATGATCACGGTTGGATTATATGTATATATGCTCAATCGACACACAAAATAAGTTATGTCAACGTGAAAAATTCATCAAATGCAACGAGACTCCCCATAATGCGTGCATACTCAAATCGAGCCACAAGATCAACAAAATTTTCTTTTAATTGAGTATTAACATCATAAGAAGTACTCACGATTTTGACATTGAAATATCCAAACTTCTTAACTCATAGTTTTGACATTGAAATGTTCAAACTTCTTAAGAAGTTTCTCAACATAATGTTTTTGAGATAACATTATGATATCATCCTTTCTTATTATTTTAAGACTCAATATCACACTTGCTTCGCCCATATCCATCACATCAAATTTAGAAGCAAGTAACTCTTTAGTTTTGATATATCAAATAAATTTTAGTACCAAATGTGAGCATGTAATCCACATAATACAAAATTATTACATACTCAAATATCATCAAGTTTTGTATAAGCACATCTATTTACTTTAGAAAAAGTAAAACCATCAGACAACAAAACTTTGATTAGGCACCCACACATTTTTAAATATTCAAGGCTATGATTATATCAATAGCTTAATGAATTCATTTACTATCAAAACCAAGTTCTTTAAATATGCCAAGAAAATTTATAAATACATTATTCACTTCACCAACCAGATCAGAGGACATCGAGTTATGAACTTACAGTTGATCTACTCATACCTAATTGCATTGTATGCCCTCAGTTTCATATATAAATATGTGTACATCATTCATATCTTACTAAGCAAGTATAATTGGTACAATCAAATTTATTATTCAAGAAAGCAAGCTAATTTTTCATTCTAAAAGAATAATAACTTGGCATGCTTAGATTAAGGTCAGTGGTCAAAATAAAATAATCAATAGAGTTCAATGATGACTCTATAATAGTACCACACCTAAGAAATTGCTGAGTGCACCAAACTTCACATTTTTCAAAATTTTATGCCATAACAGCAAAAACAAAAATTCAAATGGGAAAAGTAAAGTCAACAATGTATTTCTACAATTTTATGACCACCTACAAAAGTAAACTAGCAACATTCCAGCCAACTCACTTTGGTCACAAGCCCACATGACTGAGTTTCATTTACAACAAGGTCTTGTCTCATAAGAGTTCTAAAAAGTAAGCTACGCCTTTACCGAAAACATGCAATTTGAGAACTTGAAAGATTCACATAAATCTTTTCAAGAAATATATTATTAACTCCTTTTTTTTTTTATTCAACAGAAGATATTCACATCATTCTCTTATTATATAGTAATCACCCTCAACATTTTCAAATACATTTCTTTGTAATAAATGTCCGAATATTTTAAAAATAAATTAATTCAACATTTATCCCACAAGCATTTAATCAAACACCTTTGGCCATAACCCCAAAAAAAGAAAAACTCAATAACTAAAATAAAGGCATTTATGTTACCTGGAATTGCAGCGAAAGAGGGACATACATTAGGACTCACGCAGTGGAGGAGGAAAACGAAAGCAGGTGGAGAATATTTCTCTCGTTTAAAATCGACGAGATTTCTTAGGTATGTTTTTGCGCCGCTGTTGCTGCAGCGTTCAGCCCACTCACCACTGTTCTCGGCATCAACGCCGTCAACCGCCGTTTGTGGGTTCGTGCCATAATCAAGAATTTCTTCCTCCATCTGAAAATTGCCTCTCACAGTCGAGAAATCCAAGGTGCAGGCCTGAACGATGGAGAACCCCCCAGCCCCTTGTTCACAAAGAATCGAACACAAAGTTACGAGAATCCACCACGGAGATCCTCTCACGGCACCGCTCGAGAAAAGCCACTTTTCAATCGGTTGACATCACACAGATGGAACCGATATCACCGCCGAGATCTCAACCCTCAACAACCTCTCGAATCTATGGTAGAATATAGAGAGGAGATGAGAGATTTGGCAGAACAAGAGGAGTGCTTCATGGTGCAACTCCTGGGAAATTATAAATGGGTCTGCTCCTCTAGGGGCCAAGTGAGAGGGTTAATTTATTTTTATTCAATGGAAACATGTGGGCTGGGGCTTTATCAAAAAGTGTTAGGCCAAACAAACCCAACAATGAGCAGATGAAAAGGACTGCCCCTTTGGTTTGTGAACTATGTTGCAGTTTGTTTGAACTATCGAAAGTAAATCCTTAAGATTGTTGGGAGAATTTGATGAAGTACGAAAACAAACGGATCATTCCCGAGGCGTGCGAAATTAAGCACTGTTCTTAAGCTTAGGATTTATTTGTATAATTCCTCAAGATTCAACAAGAATTTTGAACAACAAAATTATACAAAAATTGTAACCCATCACCGATAGTGAAAATGCTAGAGTTGAAAAGAAAAATGAGCAAGGCTTCATTTTTGGTAATTGATGTCTCTACACCTTTATACCCATATGAGGTATATTTTAATATACCTTGAGCCAAACAATTTTCCCATGAAATTAGGGAACATTAATTTTAAAAAGGTGTACCACATTTTATTTTGTGGTCTAGCCATAGGAAAAGACAATTAAAATCAACATGTCTTCCACTAACAAAAGGTGTAGGAATCTTTAGTATAATATGTTAAAATAAAAAGGTAATTGGAAGTGGGAATGAAAATATTTTAAAACACCGTATTATACAACACATTCATCATCTCCTAAAAATAAAAATTGTTCTACAAATCACAGGTAGTTGTATGAATATTGGTTCCTGCAGAGCAATTATTAACACTAAAGGTAAATTGCACGATTGCATTAAATTTGCAGCTCAGACATTCATAATTGCAGTATGACATTTATCCATTTCAACATAAACCAATGTCCCACCAAGTCAAATGATAATTTAACATGGCTTCCTTCATCATAACATACAAAACTGAGACCTAACTGCAACAAAAAGAAAAAGAACATGTGGTGCGGAAGAAAACTAAAAACTATACTGAGTAATGTTCGTTGTAAAACTGGAAAAGGATTGTGGACAAAACTTCCCTTATATTACATCTATACTTCCATATGAATGTAATTTTCATTGGATGGCATTCACAAAGGCCAACAATGACTCAACATCTCTCTTCTCCGAGGGATATTTTATCGGACGCGATGAATGCCTAGGGAAAAACAGCAAAGTAGGAAAACTCCCCAATTGCAATTCTCGCTGTGCAAACGCCTTCTCTTCACCGTCAGCCCTGAACTTTGCCACCTTAACACCTGATCCTGCGAGCTTCTCGGCTAAATCCACGTACGATTCCTCCATTCCCTGGCAAAATCGGCACCAAGGCGCATATAGCACAACGAGCCAAGCCTCCTTCCTATTTCCCAAATTCAACAAATTCTCAATTCCAGGCCTGCTCAAGTTCACAACACTCTGGCTGTTGAAAAGATCAGCATGAGTGACCGTTCCATTAGCGTGAACAGCGCCATTTCCATTCCCATTCAAATTTTCCTCCTTAATGTTGCCTTTGTGCAAACCACACTCCTTGGCCTTAGCATCTTCCCACCACCACCTTCCTTCCCGCTCGTGCTGCCCGGGCAGCACAGGCCTCGTGCACGGCTCACATCCAATTGAAATGTAACCTTTCGCATGCAACGAGTTAACGGGCACATTCATTGTACGGAGGAAATTCCAAATGTCGTTACCCTTTGCATTGGCAACGGGGTTCCACTTAACCAAGCTTCCAACTCCACCATCCAACCCCTCAAAAACAGGATCAACTTGGACGACAGGGATTTCTGATCGAGTGCCAGGGGATTGATCCTTTCGCTGGCCGGTTATCCATGCGCGCAAGCCCTTGAGAGCCCTTCTCAGGGGCTTAACCTTCCTCACACGGCAGCACTCCTGGTGGCCATCTTCGTAGAAAGAGAATAGACCCTTGCTCCTAACTAAAGCCTGAACTTCAACGGCATCTGGAAACATGTATTCGATGCGAATGCCATAGTGCTTCTCCACTTCGTCAAAAAATTTGTATGTCTCAGGATTTAACCTCCCAGTGTCTAAGCTGAAAACCCTGAATGGTCGTCCGGTTAAATGAGCGTATTCAATCAAAGCAACATCTTCTGCCCCACTGCAACATTGAACCATTTGGTCAGTAACCTAACTTTTGAGCACGACTTTAATAAACATATCACAAACAGGAAATTTTGAACAGTATATACAAAGAACAATAATTTACTAAATTGATATTAACTTATGAATCCCTTTAATACTGAAGCAACCGTTCCCACCAAGAACTAATAGACATAATCATATGGCAGAAAAGGTTTCGTTACAGTTTAAGAGGACCTCTAAATGACCTTCAGGCAAACAAAATCCAGACAAGATGACAAGGATTAGACCAAATTGCATCTAACGATTAAAGAGGAAAATGATAACCATTGCATCTTTTTCAGATAAATTGCTCATTGAATCAATCAATACTTCAGAACACTGGTGGGCCATTGCTCCTCTTTTTCCCTATGGTGTTAGAAACAAAGTCCCAAAAAGACGCCTTAACTAATCCTAACTACACAACATTCTTCCATATGAGTATTTTAGATGCCCTGTATCTAATTGCTAGATCTAAAAGAAAAAGGATTATTATGAATATATTATGATTGCTAGTGACATCTATATTATACTGCAAACTTTTGTTTTCTTCCGTGTAAAAGGGCCCGAAGCCGACCTGTCCAAAGTAGCATCTATTCATTTGTGAAATCAATAATCGCTACTCATTATGTTCAATATTAACCATAACATTGAATTGGAGTAAACATGAATTCTTAGTACAGGCATAGGATATTTCGAACAAAATTGCAGTCCAAAAGGGTGGGTTTATAGTTTGAAGATATAATTCACCACTCAAATAAAACAGTGAAAGATGATAAGGCACAAGAATTAGCCAATTCTGAGCACAAAGAATAGATATAGTTATGTGAATTACCTAAAAGCAATTGCAATATCGTTCCCAAATTTCTCAAGGGCCTTGTCCATAATCTCAAGCGGGGAAGCATTTTCGAGCTCCTTCGCCAATTTCTCATAGTCCTCTACCTCCACTTTTTCGATAACCTCTGCTGTATTTAACAAATGAATTCAAAGGGCAAATCCGTCAATTACATCCTTCCAGACCTCGATTAAACTAAAAATTCCACATGCACAAAAATTATAAGAAAATCTTCACGTACCAGGAGAGAATAAGGTTGCTGCTGAAGGGACGATCGAATCATTCCTCTTCGATTCAGCATTCAATGGCTTCACGGCGCAACGCCTCCGCGAAAAATTCACGGACGTTGATGGGAGATGAGGCCTATCCGACGGCTGGAATGTACCAAATTGCGCGCCTGCAAAAAATCAAAGGACACAAATGTTATTCATGATTCAACAATGTGAAGCCAGAAAAAAACAAAAAAAAAATAAAAATCGAATTAGACAGGAAAAAAAATGGCACCTCTGGTTTGGTCAAGAGCAGAGGATAAAGAAGAGCTATGAACAGCAGATGAAGAGGTGACAGCTAAAGCCATTGATCTGTCTCTTTTACGTACTTATTATTACAGTAACAGAAACTGTTGTCTGTGTGAATTTGGCCTTCTGGGTTTTCGAGAATTGGTCTGATTTCTATTGTTTGCAGTGTGGTGAGCCGAGGAAGAAACTCAAATTTATATAGGGGAAAATGAAGAGGGAGGCCTCTGCAGGTTCATTGAATGTGGACGTGTTTTGGGCCTTAAAGCTCATCCGACGTGGCGAAATACCATTGGTGCCTGTTATTGTGGTTTGGTCAGCACATCCGTCATGTGGCGGCCGTAAGGGGGAGAGAGAGAGTCGTGGTGGAGAGAAATGCGAATTGTTTTACGGGGTAAATTTGAAAACTTGGGTTGGATCTTCCTTGATTATTCCGCTGAATCTTGTTTTTTTATTTATTTGTTTAATAGAACAACACCATGTTACATCATATTTGTCAAAATACAAAATTTCGGTATCTTACAAATTAGTTTGTGATAGTTACATTGAATCTAAAATATTGATTAGAAATACTAAAAAAAATCAAAATTCATAAGATTATCATTATAAATCATTCCTTCAAATTCAGAAAAACTTATTTTTCAAATATATTATATCTTCTATTTCCAAGTACCATCATTGTGTTTTGATTTTTAAAGAACCACTTAGTTAATTGTACTAATTTTATTAATAATAAGTATTCAATAAAAATATTTGTCAATCTTTAAATTTCTATAAGAGTTAAATAGTTAGGGCAAATTAAATATTATTTATTTAGTTTTGCAGAAAATGAAGTTGGGTAAAATCACTTCAATTAAATTTGCATGATATTTGGTAAGCAGCAAACAAATTTATTATAAATAAATTTGAAATATTTTGTGTGATTTGGCGAATGACGTGAATATTTAATTCTTATTTATATTGTTACATTGATTTTCAAAGTGATTTAAATTTTCACAAATTCATTGTATATTGCAATTATTGATATTTAATTTTTTGACGTTTAAAAATTACTTAGTTACTTACTTTCTATTGGCTATGTTCAACGGGTCTTTAATTTTTAAATGATATTCATGTAAAAATTATTATATATTAATTGAAAATAAGGTTCACATATATACTGATTTGCCACAGCACCCACCAAAAGTTTCATTCGCTTATTTTAATTTTGATATGTTGTCTCTCGATCACATTTATAACATCAATATTTATCGTGCATGTAGAACCTTTGATTTACGAGAAAAAAACTAATAGATAGAATATTTATTTACTAAAATAATAGATTGTATGGATTAAATTTTTGATTTTTAGATTATTTGTTATATTTTAGATTATATATGAAAAATATGAAAAATACACACATATATATATAGATAGATAGATAGATAGTTGTCACATGGATAAATGTAAAGCCGCCATAGAAGAATGAAGAGTTGCAACATGACTTAAAATAGTGAGGTGATGGCATTTGTCATATTTGTTTTTTCTTTTAGTATATAGGGTTGTTTTATATCAATTTATTGTTCAAATACAATTACAAATATTGATATTTTTTTTACTTTTTCCCAAAGTCACACACACTGGTTTAAACCCCTAACCTCCCTGACTAAGAGGGAGGAAATCTATTTTTCTGAATCATTTTCTAAGGACTTGCATGATTTCCATATTATTGAGTTTATCCCCCACTGTTTGCTCTATGAGATATGTAAATCATGTTTGTATTAGTCAATATCAATAGAAGTATCAGATTTTCAACTTTTTACTTACCAATCTAAAACTTATATTCTCAATTTTCACACATGTATAATTAATTTCCAACCATATGAGCCAATATTATATTAATTGGATCCACTAGCTACCACTACTACATACTTAATTTTAATTTTATATGACATGAGTGAGACTCACTTTTCACCATTCATTGTCGATTCTATCCAATTATATATTATTATTTTTCCAACAAAGTTCTCACCATTTACCTATCATATATATAATTTATTATTTTATCATATCTCCATTTTTTTTTTTTGGAAAAACGTACTAAATCAAACATTTTCCTGAATTTCCATCCCATAATTTCTTCATCATATATTTTTTTAACCAACATATATTTACATTTTTGCACAAGTTCCAATAAAAGTTGAAATCTAATCTCAATGAGATGAAAAATCATTTTTCTCATTTGAATGAAAATCTTACAAAACGTCTCATACAAGTTTTAAAGGAAATTGACGGTCAAACTAGGAATTGTTTTGGGAATCGGATGGTGATCAAATGGTTTCGTATAACTTAAATCTCAATCTAAACACTCACTCTTTGAATTAATGATCATATTTTTTCATATAACTTAAATACAAATCTAAACATATAATCTAATAGTTCAAGTAGTATTGTTCACTCCTTGTATGTTGATCAGGTTTGAACGATGAATCTTGCAGTTTAATTTTACACTGTTTCTTTGGGCTCAAAATTGATTTACTTGTAAATAATAAAAAAAAAAATTGATTTACTTGTCCAAATATTTCAAAAAGGACGCCGCCCTTCATCCTTTCTTTATTAATTCTACTTGTTTATTCATGATAAGGGCAAAAGATTATGTCAGGGCCGACTGATAGACAGCCTAAGACATTGGTCAATGACCCGACAGGCGAGGCGTTAGGGCCGACTGATGATCTACACATTGGGCCGATTTGATGAGGCCCATAACCTTGGGATGATCTGTTAAGCAATAAATAGTGGGCTGATCTGTGGAGGCTTGCAGCATAAGATGGGTCTAGGGCTTATCAACTTGGGCCGGCCTGTCAAGGTCCGAGTGCAAGTGGTTGTGGATGTTCATAAGACCGACCTGTGTAAAGTCAGCTGTGTTAAGCCAACCTGTTGTTGACCGTCAAGTCTAACATGACTTCGAGGAGGAAGAGGTCGCTCGGCTGAGAGATGTATGAGACACTGAGGATGCCTTGGAGATTTAAGGGAGTTTCGCACCAATACAATGGGCCGACGTGTTCTGAGACAGGTCGGAGCTATGGTCTTACGGGCGTAAAATTAGGGTTTTTAAGAGATCCGATCCTAATCTAATGATGACTCGACACCAACCGACTGTTAGTTTTACCTCGTATGGATTGCCATTGGTAGCCGTTCATGGCCATTCCTCAATCAAATCCTGAGCGACTTTCCTAAGCGTTTTGTTATTAAGAGTTCCCCGACGCCGCATCGATCATTTGTCTTGTTGCGAGTAGCCCGTTATAAAATGTTTGGACTTGCATCCAAATAGGTAGGCCATGGTGTGGGCATTTCCGCAACAATTCTTTGAATCTCTCCCAGTGTCGTCAAGGTCTCGTCATCTTCTTGAGTGAATGAAGAGATTTCATTCCTCAATCGTGCGCTTTTGGCCGGTGGAAAATATTTCAAAAGGAACTTTTCGCCATGATGTTCCACGTTATGTAATCGTTCCCTTTGGCAAAGTATTTAGCCATTGTTTAGCCCGTCCGCCAAGAGTAAAGGGAATAGGCGTAAACGGATGGCATCATCGTGAGACCCCATTTATTTTGAAGGTATCGCAAATTTCAAGGAAATTCGCGATATGATTATTGGATCTTCGTCCCAGAGGCCGTCAATTGAACAAATTGTTGCACCATTTGAATGACATTCGGTTTGATTTGAAATTATTGGTACAATAATGGGCACTTACGATACTAGGCGATGTCGCCCCATAGACGGCTTGGCATAGTCGCATACATGGTTCTTTGTTGTTCATCCGCCATATTGGGATCCTTGCCTTCGTTAATATCCTCCTCGTGGTCTCGTATTAATACTTTCCTCTCGTTTGCTTCTTGGCGGTCGCGCTTCCAAATTCGGCGACGAGTAGGCATGCACTGCGGTAAATAAAGAGGATAAGTGTAATCCAAGACTTACAAAGATAGATAAAAAAGAAAGACAAATGATCAAATAAAATAAAAAAAATGATTAAATTAACAAAAATAAGGTGTTCTTAATATTACAATCCCAACGGCGCCAAAAACTTGATGGCTCAAAAGCTACCTTTAAAACCGTAGTAGCAAGTGCACCTATCGTTTTATAGTATAGATTATTATTGAGTACCGAGTGTCATTCCCACGAGGATTGTAAGTACTAATAATTACCGTCTTTTTGTTATTTAATCTAACAATTTTCAGAGTTTTTGTTTGATGAAAAAGGAAAACAAATTATAAATTGCAAAAATGAAGGAAGATTTGTAAAATAAGAAATCAAGAGATAGAAATGTGTTTGAATGTAAATCCTCTAGAATGTTTTTGTGATTTGACAAGTTAAAAATACAACCGTAAGCCCTTAAGCAAAAACCAACCTCTTTTAATAAAATCTCATGTCTTGTGGACCGTAGAAATTCCCAATTTAAGTTAAACCCTTTCTCAAGGCGAAAAACTTCTAATCTCAAGTTGATTAACTGAAATCTCTTTCTAGTTAAAACCCCCAAGACAACATTATAACGATTTGTGAATTCCCATATTAGGTTTGACCCTAATCCAGAAGATTTATGTCGTCCTATATCTAGGATTGCATGCAACTCTTTTCACTTATATAGGTTCTATTTCACCATGAATCTCTCGATTTCCCGGATGAAAAATAAACTTCAAATCAATATTGCGCATATATCAATTCGAATGAACGAAGCATACTATAAGTGAATCACACAAAATATGAAGATTTTATTAAAAACATACACACCTTAATCACAAATCCATTCTAGAGTTTATTACATTCAAACACTAGGAGTTTAGCTACACATGATTTTGACCAAAGAATAAATTACACAAGAAGATTTAAGTATTGTAGACATGGTGTACATATCTTTCTCAAAATCTCAATTGACTTCTTTCTTGATTGATGATGTTGCTCCAAGCCTTCTTCTCCAATATTGCCCCAAGCTTTCTCCTCCAAGACCCCTTGATCCCAATTCTACTTAATGAAATGAATACAATGAATATTTTCTAGTATCTAATGAATTTCTCTCCCAACTTCAACCCTTGGCTTTTATAGGCAACCAATACATTGATAGTATTCTTTTGTTAAACAATTGCCTCCATTTTCCTTGTTGGTTGGTGAATTCTTGTATTCAAGTGATGATGGAGGAGACATGGAGACATGTTTCAGCAAATAGGTATTAAAAGTGTACAAAAGTGGCCAAAATGGGTTGGTTGGTGAGTTTTCCCAAATTCCGCAAAGAAAAGTTGCAAAAAGAGGTCCCGACACGCCGTGTCGCCCGTAACGGCCGGGCCGTCTTGTTCTATCACACAGGACTCGAGGAAACATGGCCGTGCTCCCAACACGGCCAGGCCGTGTCTCGACACGGCTAGTGTTGGGGAACACGGCCTGGCCGTGTCGGAGGTCTGTTTTGTGCGAAAAAATCGAGTTTTTAGCTCCGTGAACACGGCCGTGTTGCCCGACACCCCCTGCCCGTGTTGGACCAAAAAGGCCCCGAAATGACGCGCGTTTGGCTTGGAATTTCGAGCGTTTTTGCATCCTTAAACTCCCTTGGTATGTTTTGACATGAATCCATGGTCCGAAATTCACCAAAATTAGCCCCAAATGGTCAATCTACATCAATAAAAGCACCTCGAGTAATATGAACTATGTACAATCAAAAATTTATAAAACTAACAATAAAATAACTCGAATACTACTCAAATATACACATAAAACATGCATAAAAAGACCCTTATCAAACCACCTCCAACTTTGAACTTTGCTTGTCCTCAAGCAAAACATTATATCAAAAAGAGGATTCAATAAATCACAACACAAAATATTTTTTTCTTTTTTTTTTTTTTTTTCAACACATTGAACACAAGTAGTCAAGTTCTTAGCCTTCTCAACCCGAATTAACCATTCAAAAAAATTATTTTGCAAAGCGATCGATCACAAGAAAGACCGTAATATCATTAGCATTATTGAGACTTGAAATCATCACGCCACAAATATTGATAGTTATGAACAACTTCAATTCAATAATGCTATGAAAATACAAGAACTCAATGGATCATAGTAGTTAGCTTACTAGTCATATAACCAAGCTTCTTGAACTTTATTGGAATGAGAAGTCAAGGAGTATTCATTCTCCTTTTTTTTTTTTCTCTCTTTTTTTTTTTTTTTTTTTTTTTTTTTTTGGGACCTTTCGAGACATGCTTCCACTAGGTTTATATTTTGAATTTCTGTTCAAACACTCCTAGGGTGGTTTCCCATACTCATATTCGTGTCGCCGTTTTACGTAAAAAGACAAACATGGGGCTCATGAATGCTCCTAGTTACTAAGCAACAACAAATAGAGGAGTATAACCTCGATTGGTCCGTTTTTTTTTTTCTTCTTTTTTTTTTTTTTTTCATTTTTCTCTTTATCCTTTTTTTTTTTTTATTCGCAAGCTTGGTTTAACAACTCGTTAACCACTACTAAATCACGAGTTCTCGACGCGTTCATAGCGCTAGGTATCGTCGTATATGCCTTAACACATCAAGTATTTATGGTGTTAGAAATCTCATCAAAATTTTGCTGCATCCACGCTCATCTATCCTAGACAATCAATTGCTTCACATGAAAACACAAATTAACAAGTTAATGTAGGTATAATTGGCTAAGTTATTGACTAGCAAACATTCAATTTGTTAAAAAAAAAATCATATCTCTCACAAACAAGCATACAAGCATTCCGAAAATGTTATTGTACCCACCTCCAACTTTATGATTCACATTGTCCTCAATGTGAAAGAAAGAAATGGACAAACACACACAAAACACTCAAAAAAAAAAAAAAAAACAAAGAAATTAGAATGATATAAAAGAGGTGGAAAAAAAAGAAAAATACGACCTTACTACAATAGTGGAATTGGTGTTGAGTGACCATTGGGTTGTTTTGGTACGGGACCTTCAACGGCATCTTCATACCTAATCAAAGTTAAGCAACACACAACTCGAATACCGTGAAATCTCAAATATTCCCAATTAGAACAAGCAAGAAGAAGCTCAAGAGTTTTTTTTTATTTGAAAATGACTCTATGGATTTGTGATTATTTTGAAAGAAAATAAAATAAAATACAAATAAATGAAAACAATTGCACACAAACATCGGGTTGCCTCCTTAGCGCTTCTTTAACGTCAGATAGCTGGACCATTTCACCTAAATGTGAAGATTTAATCGGCGGAGCCTTGAACTTATGAAAAAATTTATCTCTTTGAACAACATCGCCACCCGTGACGATTTTCGAACAATTGACCTTCATGGTCCTATTTTTCTCGCATGTTATTCTCAAAATGGGATTTATCTGTGGAAACTTTTGCACATTGAACATCACATACTTTCAAAGATTTATTACAAGACATATCAAGCAAAGAATCATTTATCCTTGTCTCAATCAAGTTTATAAGAAAACAAGTATCATTTATATGATTTCTCAAAGGAATTTTAAAGATAACTTGTTCACCCCTACTCTCAAAGTGAGCTTTCCATCATGCACATCAATGAGAGATTTAGCGGTAGCCAAAAAGGGACGCCCTAAATTAAGGGAATTTCTATATCATCATGCATGTCAAGAATAATAAAATCAATCGAATATGAATTTATCAATCTTAACTAGCACATCTTTAACAATACCTCTAGGATGTTTAATCGATTTATCGGCTAATTGAATGTCCATCCTAATAGGTTTAAGTTCACTTAATTTCGCATGCTTGAATGTTTCATAAGACATCACGTTGATACTAGCTCCCAAGTCGGCTAGCGCCCTATCAACAGTAAATCATCAATTGTGCAAGGGATAATAAAGCTTCCGGATCATTAAATTTTGTGGTAGTTCATTGGAAGGACATTTATTATTCAATTGCACATTTGATAATTTGTTAAGCTTATTTTCACTAGGAATGATGTCATTAAGATCCCTAACATGCTTTGAAGGAGGGTCAACAAATGGAATATTGGCATGTAATTGTTTGAAAGAATTAAGGTACTTACCAAATTTGTCCTCCCTTCTATCTTCTTCTACAGACTCCAGGTGGATCTTGGGCTTGATTCGCAACCTCCTTTTTCATGAGATTTTCTTTGGGCATGTCATCCTCCACGTATTTACGCATGGCGGCATTGACATAATCATGCTCATGTGGAAAATTGATGGTGATTGCCTTTACGTGCTCCCCCGGGTTTGGCTCGATACCCTAAGAAACTACCTTGTGGCCTTTTCGAAATCATCTTCGCAATCGCCTATTTGGTTTTCCAGATTATGGATAGATGCCTCTTGATTTCTCAAGGATGTTTCCACCGGAATCGGTATCCGTTGATTGCACAAACTTTGTTATAAGATCTTCCAAGTTAGGCTTACCTTGATTTGGTGAAATCCGGAGACGTGTGTAGATCGGGATTGGGATTAGGTCGTGGTTGGCCTTGATTTCCCAACCGAAATTAGGATGTTGTCGCCACCCAGGATTATATGTGTTCTTTGTAAGGATTACTTGGGTAATTTTTGCCTTGATTCCCAACGTAATTAGCATGTTCAGTGTGAGGTATTGTGTGTGGGCAGTCCTGATGATTATGCAATCCTCCGCAAGTTTCACAAGATAAAACATGCGGTGGTGGTGGTTTAGGAGCTGCTAGATCGTCGATCTTTTGGGTCAATGCTTCGACTGTCTTTGCGAGCGTAACTACCGCGATCTGCATTATACACACCAACCGACCGTTAGTTTTACCTCGTATGGATTGCCATTGGTAGCCGTTCATGGCCATTCCCTCAATCAAATCCTGAGCGACTTCCGCGTTTTGTTATTAAGAGTTCCCGACCGCTGCATCGATCATTTGTCTTGTTGCAGAAAGTAGCCCATTATAAAATGTTTGGACTTGCATCCAAATAGGTAGGCCATGGTGTGGGCATTTCCGCAACAATTCTTTGAATCTCTCCCAAGTGTCGTACAAGGTCTCGTCATCTTCTTGAGTGAATGAAGAGATTTCATTCCTCAATCGTGCAGTTTTGGCCGGTGGAAAATATTTCAAAAGGAACTTTTCGCCATGATGTTCCACGTTGTAATCGTTCCCTTTGGCAAAGTATTTAGCCATTGTTTAGCCCGTCCGCCAAGAGTAAATGGGAATAGGCGTAACGGATGGCATCATCGAGACCCCATTTATTTTGAAGGTATCGCAAATTTCAAGGAAATTCGCGATATGATTATTGGATCTTCGTCCAGGTAGGTCGTCGAATTGAACAAATTGTTGCACCATTTGAATGACATTCGGTTTGATTTGAAATTATTGGTCGCGCAATGGCCGGGCCTTACGATACTAGGCGATGTGCCGTCCATAGACGGCTTGGCATAGTCGTACATGGTTCTTTTTTGTTGTTCATCCGCCATATTGGGATCCTTGCCTTCGTTAATATCCTCCTCGTGGTCTGTATTAATACTTTTCTCGTGTTGCTACCCGGCGGTGTCGCGCTTCCAAATTCGGCGACGAGTAGGCATGCATGCGGTAAATAAAGAGGATAAGTGTAATCCAAGACTTACAAAGATAGATAAAAAGAAAGACAAATGATCAAATAAAATAAAAAAATGATTAAATTAACAAAAATAAGGTGTTCTTAATATTACAATCCCGAAGAACGGCGCAAAAACTTGATGGCTCAAAAGCTACCTTTAAAACCGTAGGCAAGTGCACCTATCGTTTTATAGTATAGATTATTGAGTACATCGAGTGTCATTCCCACGAGGATTGTAAGTACTAATAATTACCGTCTTTTTTTGTTATTTAATCTAACAATTTGCGAGTTTTTGTTTGATGAAAAAGGAAAACAAATTATAAATTGCAAAAATGAAGGAAGATTTGTAAAATAAGAAATCAAGAGATAGAAATGTGTTTGAATGTAAATCCCTCTAGAATGTTTTTGTGATTTGACAAGTTAAAAATACAACCGTAAGCCCTTAAGCAAAAACCAACCTCTTTTAATAAAATCTCATGTCTTGTGGACCGTAGAAATTCCCAATTTAAGTTAAACCCTTTCTCAAGGCGAAAAACTTCTAATCTCAAGTTGATTAACTGAAATCTCTTTCTAGTTAAAACCCCAAGACAAACATTATAACGATTTGTGAATTCCCATATTAGGTTTGACCCTAATCCGGAAGATTTATGTCGTCCTATATCTAGGATTGCATGCAACTCTTTTCACTTATATAGTTCTATTTCACCATGAATCTCTCGATTTCCCGGATGAAAAATAAACTTCAAATCAATATTGCGCATATATCAATTCGAATGAACGAAGCATACTATAAGTGAATCACACAAAATATGAAGATTTTATTAAAAACATACACACCTTAATCACAAATCCATTCTAGAGTTTATTACATTCAAACACTAGGAGTTTAGCTACACATGATTTTGACCAAAGAATAAATTACACAAGAAGATTTAAGTATTGTAGACATGGTGTACTTATCTTTCTCAAAATCTCAATTGACTTCTTTCTTGATTGATGATGTTGCTCCAAGCCTTCTTCTCCAATATTGCCCCAAGCTTTCTCCTCCAAGACCCCTTGATCCCAATTCTACTTAATGAAATGAATACAATGAATATTTTCTCGAGTATCTAATGAATTTCTCTCCCAACTTCAACCCTTGGCTTTTATAGGCAACCAATACATTGATAGTACTCTCTTTTGTTAAACAATTGCCTCCATTTTCCTTGTTGGTTGGTGAATTCTTGTATTCAAGTGATGATGGAGGAGACATGGAGACATGTTTCAAAAAATAGGGTGTTAAAAGTGTACAAAAGTGGCCAAAATGGGTTGGTTGGTGAGTTTTCCCCAAATTCCGCAAAGAAAAGTTGCAAAAAGAGGTCCGACACGCCCGTCGCCCCGGAACGGCCGGGCCGTCTTTGTTCTATCACACAGGGGACTCAGGAAATATGGTCGTGCTCCCAACACGGCCAGGCCGTATCTCTCGACACGGCCGTTGGGAACACGGCCTGGCCGTGTCGGAGGCTGTTTTGTCTGCGAAAAATCGAGTTTTTAGCTCCGTGAACACGTCCGTGTTGCCCGACACCCCCTGCCCGTGTTGGACCAAAAAGGCCCCGAAATGACGCGTTTGGCTTGGAATTTCGAGCGTTTTTGCATCCTTAAACTCCCGGTATGTTTTGACATGAATCCATGGTCCGAAATTCACCAAAATTAGCCCCAAATGGTCAATCTACATCAATAAAAGCACCTCGGAGTAATATGAACTATGTACAATCAAAAATTTATAAAACTAACAATAAAATAACTCGAATACTACTCAAATATACACATAAAACATGCATAAAAAGACCCTTATCAAACCACCTCCAACTTTGAACTTTGCTTGTCCTCAAGCAAAACATTATATCAAAAAGAGGGATTCAATAAATCACAACACAAAATATTTTTTTCTTTTTTTTTTTTTTTCAACACATTGAACACAAGTAGTCAAGTTCTTAGCCTTCTCAACCCGAATTAACCATTCAAGAAAAAAATTATTTTGCAAAGCGATCGATCACAAGAAAGACCGTAATATCATTAGGCATTATTGAGACTTGAAATCATCACGCCACAAATATTGATAGTTATGAACAACTTCAATTCAATAATGCTATGAAAATACAAGAACTCAATGGATCATAGTAGTTAGCTTACTAGTCATATAACCAAGCTTCTTGAACTTTATTGGAATGAGAAGTCAAGGAGTATTCATTCTCCTTTTTTTTTTTTTTTCGTTCTCTCTTTTTTTTTTTTTTTTTTTTTTTGGGACCTTTCGAGACATGCTTCCACTAGGTTTATATTTTGAATTTCTGTTCAAACACTCTAGGGTGGTTTCCCATACTCATATTCGTGTCGCCGTTTTACGTAAAAGACAAACATGGGGCTCATGAATGCTCCTAGTTACTAAGCAACAACAAATAGAGGAGTATAACCTCGATTGGTCCGTTTTTTTTTTCTTCTTCTTTTTTTTTTTTTTTTCATTTTTCTCTTTCTCCTTTTTTTTTTATTCGCAAGCTTGGTTTAACAACTCGTTAACCACTACTAAATCACGAGTTCTCAGACGTTCATAGCGCTAGGTATCGTCGTATATGCCTTAACACATCAAGTATTTATGGTGTTAGAAATCTCATCAAAATTTTGCTCGCATCCACGCCAATCTATCCTAGACAATCAATTGCTTCACATGAAAACACAAATTAACAAGTTAATGTAGGTATAATTGGGCTAAGTTATTGACTAGCAAACATTCAATTTGTTAAAAAAAAAATCATATCTCTCACAAACAAGCATACAAGCATTCCGAAAATGTTATTGTACCCACCTCCAACTTTATGATTCACATTGTCCTCAATGTGAAAGAAAGAAATGGACAAACACACACAAAACACTCAAAAAAAAAAAAAAAAAAAAACAAAGAAATTAGAATGATATAAAAGAGGTGGAAAAAAAGAAAAATACGACCTTACTACAATAGTGGAATTGGTGTTGAGTGACCATTGGGTTGTTTTGACGGACCTTCAACGGCATCTTCATACCTAATCAAAGTTAAGCAACACACAACTCGAATACCGTGAAATCTCAAATATTCCCAATTAGAACAAGCAAGAAGAAGCTCAAGAGTTTTTTTTTTTTTTTTATGATTTGAAAATGACTCTATGGATTTGTGATTATTTTGAAAGAAAATAAAATAAAATAAAAATAAATGAAAACAATTGCACACAAACATCGGGTTGCCTCCCTGGGTAGCGCTTAACGTCGTATAGCTGGACCATTTCACCTAAATGTGAAGATTTAATCGGGCGGAGCCTTGAACTTATGAAAAAATTTATCTCTTTGAACAACATCGCCACCCGTATCGATTTTCGAACAATTGACCTTCATGGTCCTATTTTTCTGCATGTTATTCTCAAAATGGGATTTATCTGTGGAAACTTTTGCACATTGAACATCACATACTTTCAAAGATTTATTACAAGACATATCAAGCAAAGAATCATTTATCCTTGTCTCAATCAAGTTTATAGGAAAACAAGTATCATTTATATGATTTCTCAAAGGAATTTTAAAGATAACTTGTTCACCCCCTACTCTCAAAGTGAGCTTTCCATCATGCACATCAATGAGAGATTTAGCGGTAGCCAAAAAGGGACGCCCTAGAATTAAGGGAACTTCTATATCATCATGCATGTCAAGAATAATAAAATCAACTGGGAATATGAATTTATCAATCTTAACTAGCACATCTTTAACAATACCTCTAGGATGTTTAATCGATTTATCGGCTAATTGAATGTCCATCCTAATAGGTTTAAGTTCACTTAATTTCGCATGCTTGAATGTTTCATAAGACATCACGTTGATACTAGCTCCCAAGTCGGCTAGCGCCCTATCAACAGGTAAATCATCAATTGTGCAAGGGATAATAAAGCTTCCCTCGGATCATTAAGTTTTTGTGGTAGTTCATTGGAAGGACATTTATTATTCAATTGCACATTTGATAATTTGTTAAGCTTATTTTCACTAGGAATGATGTCATTAAGATCCCTAACATGCTTTGAAGGAGGGTCAACAAATGGAATATTGGCATGTAATTGTTTGAAAGAATTAAGGTACTTACCAAATTTGTCCTCCCTTCTATCTTCTTCTGTTAGACTCCGTGGATCTTGGGCTTGTATTCGCAACCTCCTTTTTCATGAGATTTTCTTTGGGCATGTCATCCTCCACGTATTTCTCGCATGGCGGCATTGACATAATCATGCTCATGTGGAAAATTGATGGTGATTGCCTTTACGTGCTCCCTTGGGTTTGGCTCGGTATTACCCTAAACTACCTTGTGGCCTTTCGGAAATCATCTTCGCAATCGGCCTATTTGGTTTTCCGGACATGGATAGATGCCTCTTGATTTCTCAAGGATGTTTCCACCGCCGGAATCGGTATCTGTTGATTGCACAAACTTTGTTATAAGATCTTCCAAGTTAGGCTTACCTTGATTTGGCTGAAATCCGGAGACGTGTGTAGATCGGGGATTGGGATTAGGTCGTGGTTGGCCTTGATTTCCCCAACCGAATTAGGATGTTGTCGCCACCCAGGATTATATGTGTTCTTTGTAAGGATTACTTGGGTAATTTTTGCCTTGATTCCCAACGTAATTAGCATGTTCGGTGTGAGGTATTGTGTGTGGGCGATCCCGATGATTATGCAATCCTCCGCAAGTTTCACAAGATAAAACATGCGGTGGTGGTGGTTTAGGAGCCGCTAGATCGTCGATCTTTTGGGTCAATGCTTCGACTGCGGCTTTGCGAGCGTAACTACCGATCTGCATTATACACACCAACCGACACGTTAGTTTTACCTCGTATGGATTGCCATTGGTAGCCGTTCATGGCCATTCCCTCAATCAAATCCTGAGCGACTTCCGGCGTTTTGTTATTAAGAGTTCCCCGCCGCTGATCGATCATTTGTCTTGTTGCGAAAGTAGCCCATTATAAAATGTTTGGACTTGCATCCAAATAGGTAGGCCATGGTGTGGGCATTTCCGCAACAATTCTTTGAATCTCTCCCAGTGTCGTCAAGGTCTCGTCATCTTCTTGAGTGAATGAAGAGATTTCATTCCTCAATCGTGCGATTTGGCGGTGGAAAATATTTCAAAAGGAACTTTTCGCCATGATGTTCCACGTTATAATCGTTCCTTTGGCAAAGTATTTAGCCATTGTTTAGCCCGTCCACGAAGAGTAAATGGGAATAGGCGTAAACGGATGGCATCATCGAGACCCCATTTATTTTGAAGGTATCGCAAATTTCAAGGAAATTCGCGATATGATTATTGGATCTTCGTCCAGGTAGGCCGTCGAATTGAACAAATTGTTGCACCATTTGAATGACATTCGGTTTGATTTCAAATTATTGGGTCGCAATAAATGGCCTTACGATACTAGACGATGTGCCGTCCATAGACGCGACTTGGCATAGTCGTACATGGTTCTTTGTTGTTCATCCGCCATATTGGGATCCTCGCGCTTCGTTAATATCCTCCTCGTGGTCTGTAGATAATACTTTTCTCTCGTGTTGCTACCGGCGGTGTCGCGCCTTCCAAATTCGGCGGCGAGTAGGCATGCACTGCATCATGGTAAATAAAGAGGATAAGTGTAATCCAAGACTTACAAAGATAGATAAAAAGAAAGACAAATGATCAAATAAAATAAAAAAATGATTAAATTAACAAAAATAAGGTGTTCTTAATATTACAATCCCTTACGAACGGCGCCAAAACTTGATGGCTCAAAAGCTACCTTTAAAACCGTAGGGCAAGTGCACCTATCGTTTTATAGTATAGATTATTGAGTACCGAGTGTCATTCCCACGAGGATTGTAAGTACTAATAATTACCGTCTTTTTGTTATTTAATCTAACAATTTGCGAGTTTTTGTTTGATGAAAAAGGAAAACAAATTATAAATTGCAAAAATGAAGGAAGATTTGTAAAATAAGAAATCAAGAGATAGAAATGTGTTTGAATGTAAATCCTCTAGAATGTTTTTGTGATTTGACAAGTTAAAAATACAACCGTAAGCCCTTAAGCAAAAACCAACCTCTTTTAATAAAATCTCATGTCTTGTGGACCGTAGAAATTCCCAATTTAAGTTAAACCCTTTCTCAAGGCGAAAAACTTCTAATCTCAAGTTGATTAACTCAAATCTCTTTCTAGTTAAAACCCCCAAGACAAAGATTATAACGATTTGTGAATTCCCATATTAGGTTTGACCTAATCCGGAAGATTTATGTCGTCCCATATCTAGGATTGCATGCAACTCTTTTCACTTATATAGGTTCTATTTCACCATGAATCTCTCGATTTCCCGGATGAAAAATAAACTTCAAATCAATATTGCGCGTATATCAATTGAATGAACGAAGCATACTATAAGTGAATCACACAAAATATGAAGATTTTATTAAAAACATACACACCTTAATCACAAATCCATTCTAGAGTTTATTACATTCAAACACTAGAGTTTAGCTACACATGATTTTGACCAAAGAATAAATTACACAAGAAGATTTAAGTATTGTAGACATGGTGTACTTATCTTTCTCAAAATCTCAATTGACTTCTTTCTTGATTGATGATGTTGCTCCAAGCCTTCTTCTCCAATATTGCCCCAAGCTTTCTCCTCCAAGACCCTTGATCCCAATTCTACTTAATGAAATGAATACAATGAATATTTTCTCGAGTATCTAATGAATTTCTCTCCCAACTTCAACCCTTGGCTTTTATAGGCAACCAATACATTGATAAGACTCTCTTTTGTTAAACAATTGCCTCCATTTTCCTTGTTGGTTGGTGAATTCTTGTATTCAAGTGATGATGGAGGAGACATGGAGACATGTTTCAGAAAATAGGGTATTAAAAGTGTACAAAAGTGGCCAAAATGGGTTGGTTGGTGAGTTTTCCCCAAATTCCGCAAAGAAAAGTTGCAAAAAGAGGTCCGGACACGCCCGTGTGCCCGCCTGAACGGCCGGGCCGTCTTTGTTCTATCACACAGGACTCGAGGAAACATGGCGTGCTCCCAACACGGCCAGGCCGCGTCTCTCGACACGGCCGTGTTGGGAACACGGCCTGGCCGTGTCGGGAGGTCGTTTTGTGCGAAAAAAATCGAGTTTTTAGCTCCGTGAACACGGCCGTGTTGCCCGACACCCCGCCCGTGTTGGACCAAAAAGGCCCGAAATGACGCGTTTGGCTTGGAATTTCGAGCGTTTTTGCATCCTTAAACTCCCTGGTATGTTTTGACATGAATCCATGGTCCGAAATTCACCAAAATTAGCCCCAAATGGTCAATCTACATCAATAAAAGCACCTGAGTAATATGAACTATGTACAATCAAAAATTTATAAAACTAACAATAAAATAACTCGAATACTACTCAAATATACACATAAAACATGCATAAAAAGACCATTATCGTTACATTGCTTTTTTCTCTCTCTAGCCTTTGTTTTCCTTTCCAAGATATCGACTTAAGCATCGGAGATGATGTACGCGAGCCTCCCTCCCCCCCATGTGCAGGTTTCACGGTGGACTTCGTCTTGGAAGGTGATCGGTGAAGAGAGGTCGTTTTTTGGGAGCAACCAAGTGGCGCCGTCCTCGTGGGAAACATTGAGCGAGACGTGAGATTCGAGTTTTGGCTATGGAGGATGTTAGGAGAAACTTGGAAGGTGATCTCGAACCGTCGCGCCGGGAGATACTCCGGCGTAGTCACGCAGGAGGATGTTCGACCTCCACCCCCACCACCCCCGGTGGACGGCGGAGGGCAGCGGATGCAGAGGATGGGAACGGATGGACAGACGCATATGGCTGGGGGGAGTATAGATTTGGGCCCAATGTTCTTTGAACAATTGGGTGGTTTCATCACGAGAGCTGTGGAGCAAACGGTTGAAAGACGCTTGAGAGAGATGCTTCCGCCACCGGCTCCGCCTGTGGTCCCTCCTCCGATCCCTCCTCCTCCTGTGATTTCCCCTCCGGTGGTCCCTCCGGAGTTGGGAGAAAGAGGTCGGCGGCCAGCAATGGCGGAAGAAGTACATTCATCAAGGGCGGAGCATATGTCCGCTGAGGACCAGGACTGGTCAGAACGGATGGATGACCTCCATCGTGAGGTGCGAGATATTCGGAGGAGAGTGGCTGGAGTGCCAGGGGCGGCTGCAGTTCGGGTGAGGAGGGGAACTCCTTTCTCAGATGAGGTGATGGCGGATGATCTTCCAGCCTCATACCGAGCTCTGAGCTTCGAATACGATGGTACGACAGATCCGTGGGACCATCTCTGCCGTTTTGAGAATGCTGCTTTGCTACACAGGTTCACGAATGGTGTGATGTGTAGAGTTTTTCCTACCACTTTGACAAAATCGGCTCAAAGAATGGTTTAGCCCGACTTTGCTCCGGCTCCATTCGAAATTTTGATGACTTCAGCTCGGCTTTCCTTAATCAGTTCACGAGTTGTCGTAAGTACCAAAAGGCGCCCCTGACTCTGTTTAGCATCAAACAGAGAGAAGGGGAGGGACTTCGGAGCTATATTCAGAGGTTTACCAAGGCAAAGTTGGAGGTGCCGTCAGCCAGCCCAAAAATTTTGGCCAATGCCCTAGCTCAGGGCCTGAAGGATGGGGAGTTCTTTGAATCGTTAGTAATAGAGCCTGCTAAGACATTCGATGAGCTGTTAGCTCGGGCGGAGAAATATATTAACCTGGAAGAGGCGAGAAAAATGAAGAGAGAGGAAGGAGAGAAGATAAGAGATATGAGGGAGGATCGGGAGGACAAGAGACCTCAGAAGAAGCCGAGGTCTGAGGCAATGGGAGGAAGGCCGAGGTTTGAGAAGTATACGCCTTTGGGTCATCCTCGGGCGAGGTGCTTGTAGCTATTGAGAGGCATCACGACCTGAGGTGGCCAAAGGCGCACGCAGAGGCACCAGTAAACGCGAAATGTAAGGAGTTTTGTAGATTTTACAATGAGTATGGGCACACAACAGATCGGTGCATACACCTGAGGGATGAGATCGAGCGGCTCATTCAGGCAGGTCACCTTAGGGAATTTGTGTACATCGACAAAAAGGAGAAAAAAAGGGAGTATAAGAGGTATAACCGGGGATATCATCAACCTCGGTGGGAGCCAGAGCGTAGGGGGGAGGAAAGGGAGGAGCTACCTCCACCTCCGCCCCCACCTCGGCGAGAGGTCATCCAGATGATTGTTGGAGGGCCGGCAGAAGGAGATTCGAGGCGAGCTCGGAAAAATTATGTGAGAGCAGCAGCACCAGATCGGGTGCAAGAGCAGTTGAAGGTAGAACAGGTCGGGCCGGGGCCGAGTATACAATTCGGACCAGAGGATTGCAAGGGTATCGTGACACCTCACAGCGATGCTCTTGTGATCACAGCGACGATCTCCAATTATGATGTGCAAAGGGTATTTGTGGATACAGGGAGCTCATCAGATATCTTATTCTATGATTTCTATAAGAAGATGGACCTCCAGGTCGGCTTGGAGGCGGTGGACACGGCGTTGGTCGGATTCGCTGGAGGGATGATCCAACCAATAGGTAAGATTACTTTACCCGTCTTTGGGTAAGAGCCTAATCGTAAAACTAGAATGATTCGATTTTTGATAGTTGATGCACCGTCCTCCTATAATGTCATGTTGGGTAGGCCGGCACTAAATGCTTTCCAAGTTGTGGTGTCGGTATACCATCTAAAAATGAAGTTTCTGTGGGAGGAAAATAGGTGAGGTCGGTGGTGATCGGATATGGCTAGAAAATTGTATGTAGAAAGTATTCGGGAAGCGAGAAAGGGAAGTGCTTTTGATGATGATAAAACAAAGACAAGTTGATTAGGTTGGACGAACCTAGGTGGAGCATGTCCAACCTAATGACGAAATGATGATGGTCGAGTGCCCGGTGACCGATAAGGTCACCAAGGTCGGGAAGGAGTTGCCTGATGAATTGAGGGATGAGCTGGTGGAGTTTTTAAGAAGTAATGTGGATGTATTTGCTTGGACAGCGGAAGACCTGGTGGGGATTGATCCGAGCATTGTTGAACATAGGCTTAATGTTAATCCGTCATATAAGTCGGTGAAACAAAAGAAAAGGAATTTTGGCCCTAAGAAGGATGCTATAATTCGGGCGGAGGTGCAAAGGTTGTTGAAAGCGGGGCACATCAAAGAAATCCGATTTCCGAACGGCTATCTAATGCGATTGGTTCCAAAAAAGGAGGATGATTGGCGCGTGTGTGTGGACTTTAGGGATTTGAATCGTGCTTGCCCTAAGGATTACTATCCATTGCCCCGAATTGGTCAGTTGGTGGATTCGACGTCGGGGTGTGAACTGCTTAGTATGATGGATGCGTCGCAAGGATATCACCAGATCAGGCTAGCGAAGAAGACCAAAAAGGGTGTGCTTCACCATCTCTTTTGGTACCTTCACATTATGTAGTAATGCCGTTCGGATTGAAGAATCGCGGAGCCACATACCGAGGTTGGTGGATAAGATGTTTGGGGAGCGACTCGGTAGGAATATGGAGGTGTACGTGGATGATATGCTGGTTAAAAGTATAAAGGCTGTGGATCATGTGCGTGACCTAGCTGAAATGTTCGACACCTTGAGGAAGTATAGAATGAAGTGAACCCCAAGAAGTATGCCTTTGGGGTCGAGTCGGGAAAGTTTAAAAGGTACATGGTAACGGAGAAAGGAATAGAGGCCAACCCGAGAGAAGGTCGGGGCCATCGAGAGATGGCACCGCCTCGGATGCTAAAGATGTGCGATGTTTAACAAAGTCGGCTAAGCGGCTGAATCGCTTTATTTCGCGCCTCGCGAGAGAGGATTTTGCCTTCTTCAAGGTCTTGAGAAAGGCCAAAAAGTTTGTTTGGGATGAGGAGTGCCAAAAGGCCTTCGAGGACTTGAAAAATTACTTGGGCGACTGTCGCTACTAACTAAGTCGTTGCCGGTGAGCCCTTATACCTCTATCTTTCGGTAGGAGGCGGAGGTTAGCATGGTCTTGATCGGGGAGGAAGATCGGTTCGAGGCTTGTGTACTATGTCGGTAAAGTTTTGAGGAATGCTTTGAGCTTCGGTATGCGGAGATCGAGAAAGCGAGTTTGCTCGTGGTGATCATGAGAGAGACTTATGCCGTATTTCCTTTCGCATAAGGTAATCGTCCGAACTAATCTTCCGTTGAGAAATGTGATGAGTAAGCCCGAAGTAGCGGGGAGGTTAGTGAAGTGGGCTATTGAGCTAAGTGAGTATGATATTGAATTCGAGAAACAGATTGGCCATTAAAGCTCAAGCTTTGGCGGACTTTGTTCAAGAATCAACAAGGATGATAAAGCGAGAGAAGGAACTTGGGTGATTTATGTGGATGGTTCATAGGGAGGTCGGGATGTGGTCTTTGGTATTGTCTTGATCGGCCGCAGGGATCGAAAATGACTTTCTTTGTGAGGTTGGAGTTCAAGCTATCTAATAATGAGGCGGAGTATGAAGCATTCATCGAGGAATGCAAATGGCTATTGAGATGGGGGTCATTAGGATGGTGGTTTACATGGACTCTCGGCTCGTCCATAAACAAAGTTATGGGAGAGTTCGAGGTTAGGGAATAGAGGATGAAGAGGTATGTTGAAGATACCGAGCTTTAGAAAAGGAAAGTGAAAGACATCAAGATATGTCATATCCCGAGGAGGAGAATGGTCAGCGGATTTTCTCGGCAAAAATGGCGGTTCGGCCTTGGAAAATCAAGCTAAATCGGATCACACTTTTGGTGGCAAAAGAAATCGACTGGGTTGGAGGTCGGAGAGATTGAGGAGAAAAGAGGATTGGAGGCCGGCTATCATAGCTTATCTAAAAGAAGTCTTACCAACGGTGGCGTGAAGCGGCTCGGGCTGAAAATTTGGGCGACGCGTTTTGCATTGTCGGAGACAAGTTATACAAGAGAGGCTTCTCTATGCCTTTGTTGAGGTGTTTGAGTGGAGAAGAGGGTACATATGTGCTGAGAGAGATACATGAGGGTTGTTGTGGGAATCACATGGGAGCAAGGATTTTGATGAAGAAGGTCCTTAGAGCAGGGTATTTTTGGCCTTACCTAGTTACCTGAAGGGGGAAGCGGAAAAGTTGTTAAGAGCGTGTGAGGTTTCACGGTGGACTTCGTCTTGGAAGGTGATCGGTGAAGAGAGGTCGTTTTTTGGGAGCAACCAATTCAGTGACCACAATCTTAATGGATTTCGACAATGACAAATTTAGTCTTATAAAAAATTATTTATTTTTAGTGAAATATCACTATCAGATGTATAACCTAAATTTAAACCAAGAAAAATATTTATTTTTTTCATTTATTTATACTTAATTAGACAATAAAAACAAGCCACCAACTGATCGACATCACTCCCTGAGGACCAGAAAAGGGAGCCCACAAAGAATATCCAAATTATTACCCTCTTTATTCTGATTAAGATGGGTAAATTTCGGCCACCTAATCCCATTAATTTTCTGCAACACGAAATTACAAGGAAAACTGATAGCTAGATATGGAAAAATTGTACTAATGTATCAATGTCACATGATGTAAGTGGTTTCAAATGGAAGCCAATGGAAAATAATTGCGGTAGAAGTACATCCTAAAGGAAATTCCATTTGGCCGTAGGTTCAATCACTTCATGATTGTAAACAGTGTTTTAGAAACTGGATTAGTGATCGAACCAATCATCATAGCGGTTCACGATTTAATCGGTCGACGATTCCACTCTTTCCAACCGGTTTGATAAAAAGGAATATTTTTTCTTGTTATATTGTATATAATAATATATTAATAATAAATCAATTATTATGTAACATATTATTTAAACAGAAAATATATAAACAAATAATTAAAACAATATCTAACATAGCTCAAAATTCAAATAAACATATAAATGTAACAAAATACAAAGGCAAAAATTTGCGTGAGACGGTCTCACGGGATTTAGATCCGTGAGACGAGCCCTTACACAAAGTTTTAAAGGTTTTTTTTCGATTTTATTTTTTCTTGGGGTTTATTTTGTTTTTAGGGTTTATTTTGTTTCTTGGGTTTATTTTTAATTGATTTGGGTTTTTAGGATTTTTAGTTTTTTTTAGGGTTTATTTTTATTTTTTGGGTTTATTTTTGTTTTTCGGGTTTATTCTTCATGGTTCATGTTTTTAGGGTTTATTTTTGTTTCTTCATGGTTCATTATTATTTTTAAATTTATTTTCATGGTTCATGTTCTCAAGACGGAGCTCTTAGGAGGTCCGTCTCATGGATTTAGATCCGTGAGACCGTCTCACAAGAAACTTGCTCAAATACAAATTTAAAATTCTAAATTACTAACAAAATCAAAAAATAAAAAAATGATTCTAGTTTGGTTCAACTGGTTTTTCCGACATAGAAAAATACAAAATTTAAAACTCTAAAATTACTAAAAAAAAAAAGAAAAAAAAAAAAAAAGATTCTAGTCGGTTCACCTTGACCAATTCAACCGTAAACGGTTTTGAAGCCCCGATTTTTTAAAAACACACTAGTTGTAACTTGTAACTTGCAAGCGTATAATGGCGTGATTAATCATCTTTTAACTTCAGTACAAATTTTCATTCATTTTTTTAATGAGTTGGGAATTTGGGATGAATGGAATGGAGGAGATAAATGTCAAAAGAAATTGAAGGACTCAATCCGATTCATGGTTCGAATCCCGATCAACTTTGTAAAAGAAAGGACAAAGCTTGTGGTACAAATTTTTATTCATCAAGTGACCGATATTTAGGCTCTTTTATTTATAACTCGTGTAGTGATCCACTATGATAAATTATTTGGTTACTTGTCTGTTCAATGACAAAATATTTATAGGAGGATAAAGCAAAAAATAATGAAAATTAAGACAAAAGATAATGAATAAGTTCTGGAGCAGATTAGTATTTTAAAAAAACAAAACAGTAAACCGCACCAAGTCTCTCCTAATCATGGAATTTGACATTGAGTTTTAATTTCTGAAAACACAATCAATTATTATTATTCAATTTCATAAATAGCAATTTAATTTGACAGTGATAAGTGATAACTAGCCCATGACCTGGCTAATGAAAATTGGGCCATACTCAACTCTCTCTGTTCTGTTATAGTTTGACGGGCCCGACAGGCCTCGCAATATAGGCTCGAGTTGGAAATAGTGGTATCCACAATCCAGTATTCTTAAGAATGAGCCAAAATAGATGATTATTTCATTGTTTTGAGTTCTATAAGGATGGTATTCATTGTAATGGAGTGCTTTGAGGCAGATTTGAATCAAGGATTTTATTTCATTCCATTTCAAACCCAACTTTACGGATTTGACCAATTAGGCCCATTAAATTTACTTTTCAATTTTTAATATCAAATGGATACATATAATTCCCTCAAAAAAAAAAAAAATATGGATACATATAATTAATTTTAAAAAGGGCAAAATACAATACATCCCCTTGAACTTGACCTAATATACCAAACACCATTCTAAACTTGCCAATGTAACACTTACCCCCTCAATTAAAGTATATGGACAAATTACTATTAATAACAATTAGTTTTAGCATTTTTAATAATTGTACCTTAATTTTGATTTTTGATACGGGCTAGATTTGCCATATTAAATAGGATCAATATAATTTGGGAGGTGTGCGGCCAAAAATGAATAATTAGCCTAAGCCCATGTGTTAGCTAGGGTTTTAGCTTGACTTGCAAACACGCAACCTAATTGCCAACCTATAAATAATCGACAAAAAGGTGCTTGAGGTTAGAATTCAGTACACCCATTTGGTATCTTGTTCTATTTTACATATATTCTCTCTCTAGAGCGATCCCGACTTGAGCGTCTTGAGCGTCGGAGAGGGTGCGTCGGAAAAACCCTCCTCGGCCCCGCTTCTCACACGCTTGTTTGCGCATCAAGGCGAATCGAACATTGGAGATCGGGTTTTTCATGCTGGGGTAAATTTCGCCCCAACAATTAATTGATACGGGCCGATTTGCCATATCAAATAGGATCAATATAATTTAAAAGGTGTGCGCCCAAAATGAATAATTAGCCTAAGCCCACGTGTTAGCAGGGTTTTTAGCTTGACTTGGTAAACACGCAACCCTAATTGCCAACCTATAAATAGCTCACAAAAAGGTGCCTCGGGTTAGAATTCGAGTACACACATTTGATATCTTTTTCTATTTTACATATATTCTCTCTCTGAGCGATCTTGGCTTGAGCGTCGGAGAGGATACGTCGGAAAAATCCTCCGGCCCCTTCTCACCGTTGTTTTGCGGCATCAAAATTTGAACGAACATTGGAGATCGGGTTTTCTCCCCAATAATTTTATATTCTTTATTTATATTATTTTTAAAGAAAAAGCAACTAGAAATTAACTAGTTCAAATATTAAAAAGATTTTAATAATAGATGAATATAACAAATATACAAAATATTGAATATGGAAATTGTTTTGATTATTTGAGTTCAATGTATTTGACTCTTTTAAATAATACTGAAAAAAATAAAAGTATTACCTATCTAATTAAATGAACTTTCAATATTAGAAAAAATATGAATATATATATATATATATATATATTCTAAAATCTAATTGATTACATATTTTGTTACATTTCTTAATTTATTTATTATTTATTCAATATGATTCGTAGTCCAAAATGTAAACGTCAATTAATTAACATCTTTAATGAACAATCGATTTATGAATGAAACAAATTAAAAGCACACCCATTTAGTTCTATTAAAATAATTTAGACACTAATCTTGTTATTTGAGCAAAGATGTTTCAAAATATTCTAATATTACCAAAAAAAAATGTATTATTTCTTCTTTCGTACTAAATTGATATATATACATTATATTAGAAATATAAATTATTAATAGTTTTTAAAAGAATATGTATGTGTAGAATATTCCAAAAAAAATTTGTTCGTATTATTTAAAAGAGTTAAATACATTGAACTCAAATAATCAAAATAATTTCTACATTCAATATTTTTGTATATTTGAACTAGTTAAGTTTTTATTTGATTTTTCTAAAAAAATAATTTAATAAAGAATATAAAATCAAATTAAAGTACAATTATTAAACACATGCTAAAAATAATTACTATTAAGGGTAATTTTGTCCGCATACTTTGATTGAGGGGGTAAATGTTACATTGGCAAATTCAGGGGGTGTTTGGTACATTAGGGCAAGTTTAAGGGGTATAATGTATTTTGCCTTTTTAAAAATTGTAAATGGGACAAATTTGGAAGAATTTTTGTTTAAATTTAAAAATCCAAAATCTATTATATTATGAGATTAACCAAACAAACTCCATAAATTTATCAATATGATTTTGATTTTTTTAAAATTTCAAATCTATTCGAAGATTTGGAAACAAAATAAAGTAGCAAAATAGTTTTATTACTGAAATAAAAACAATCGACACAAGGCAATAAAGCTGTGAATCTTAACCACGACAGACGATTTTCAGCCGTATATCTGGTAGATGCTTCCAGAAGTGCCACTGTTGTTATCAACTGTCACAGAACAAATATGCCCTGGCCCGTAACCCTAGTTAAACCTCCTTAAAACGTGAGATTTATTATTTATATACAGCACAGCACCGAATCGATCATTTCAGTGCAGTAGCAGTGAAAGCGTGTCTCTGGATTGTTCATTCTCTTCTTAGAACCCTGATCTTCATTGAGGTACCTTCTCCCTCCCTTATTTTTCTGTGTTTTGTTCTGTGAATGTCTTTACTTTCGTGTCGGGTAATTATTTAGTGTTTGATTTTTGTGTTCATGCTATTATTTTGCTGTTTAATTCTTAATTTTGCATTATGAATTATTTTGTCTTTTGTATAGGATATGGAACTTCTAAATTTTTAGCCAGAAATTCATTTATATTTAAGAATTAAACAATTTCCCGAACGTTACTTCATAGTTGACTCATGTAAATTAACCAAATGCGTTTTGGCTGATGTTGTTTTTGTTTCTTTTCTGTTCAATTCAATTTTCTTTTTAGCATTTTTTCAGGTCATATCATGGCAATTCTTTTTGCTTACAAAATGCACAAATGTTTCGTCTCATTTAAGAGTAGAGAATGAAAAAGATGGATCAAACATTTTTTCTCCTTCTAAACGTGCTATCTAGTTTTTCTTCATCTTTTCATCTATGAACGATATGGAAAACTGAAAAATAAATAATAATAAAAATCACGGTTCTGTGTAACTTTTACTTTCCATTTGTATTTCTTTAAAACTTTGAGAAACTGAATTAGTGTTCGATTAGATACAGGGTTTAATGGAGAAAGTCTATAGGAAATCGTTATCAAATAAATTTTTGATCTCTGTTCCTTTTTTTATTAGGACAAAAAGAATATCATCTTAAGGATGTTACCAAGTACAACGAGGAAAGAAATGAAATCTATGTATCTATAGTAATTATTTTTTACGTAAAGTCCAAACATAAAAGTGTCTTTTTTTCATTTTCATTGGACATTAAACCTTTTATCCAAAGGTCATGATTACTATATTTTCTTCTGCATTTGATATGTAGTGCTCTAATTTTTATCCAAAATTCATGACTTGCTTTATCAGTTTTCATCCCTGAATAAAAATAAAAATCAGTTGTGCTGTTGATTTAATAGTTAAAGAAATTAACTTGTTTTTTTTTAATTTGCGTCTAACTACTAAACATATTCGGTTTCTGAATGCAGACTTAGATCAATGGCTGAGGGAGCAACCCCAGTTGTACCAAGTCATGAGCTATTGGAATGGGCAAAGCAGGATAAGCGTCGGTTCTTACATGCTGTGTATCGTGTGGGAGACCTTGATCGCACCATCAAGTATGTATTCCACTTAAGAGACAAATTATATATGTGGATGGACTGAAATGGAGCTTTTTTCTATTGTTTCACCACATTGCTTATTCTTGCTTCCCTGCTAGGTTTTATACTGAATGTTTTGGGATGAAGCTTTTGAGGAAAAGGGATATTCCAGAAGAAAAATATTCAATGCTTTTCTTGGGTTTGGTCCAGAAGACTCTCACTTTGTTCTGGAATTGACTTACAGTACGTTGAATTATCAATTTTGATATTTCGTTTTCTTACCTATTGGATTTTATGATTTATTGTGTGTATGAGATCATTAGAGACCATAAATTGCGTTGTTACTATATCAATTGCCAATATCGGTCTTCACCTAATATTACTTATAGATACTCATTGCATGTCAATTGTCATACACCCAGTGCCAATTGACACGAGTAACTGTAACCATAACCCTTCCCCTGCCCCGGCCCCCTTGAGTCCATCCACGCTCATGGGGGCTTACATACACTTAGTTTATAATAATTAATCTAGCTACATTTTTTTCTCAATGCTAAAATAGAGGAAGAGAAGATTTTGAAATGGTTGAATGGGGGACAGTCGACCAGTTGAGTGTATGAGACATACAGGACCATCTAATTACAGCAACCTCTAGATCTTCCAAATATGTACATTGAAAATATGTATATATGATGTATTGATTTTCAGCAATTTTGTACTCATGATCCGTACATTTAAAACAGATTATGGAGTTGATAAATATGACATTGGAACGGGCTTTGGACATTTCACCATTGCAACTCAAGATGTAAGCGCTCATCTGTTTGTTTTTTCTTTTTTGGACAATTGATGCGAGTGGTTGTTTGTTGGCCAGAAGATTAATATTATTTGGTTTCTCCAACTTTTAAATTTCCATCCTTAAGGTTTACAAATTGGTTGAGGACATAAAGGCTAAAGGCGGAACAATCACTCGAGAGCCAGGTCCGGTTAAAGGTGGATCATCTGTTATTGCTTTTGCCAAGGATCCAGATGGCTACCTTTTTGAACTAATTCAACGAGGTCCCACTCCTGAACCACTCTGCCAAGTGATGCTTCGTGTGGGTGATCTTGATCGTGCTATCAAATTTTATGAAAAGGTGAACTTTTTGTCCTTGCTTTGTTCAAAGTTTAATTATTTGTCGAAGCAATGTCTTAAACTGTTCCCGACCTTTTTTTTTCTTCTGAATTTTCTTTCTGAGTTTTTGTTTCTCTAGTTCTTGTAAATAGTTTAATTGTTTCTTCTCCTCGCCTTGCTCTATATTATGCATGTTTCATGTATCTGACACTTTTAGATGCAATATTTCAAAACCACGTCAAGTAGTGGAGTAAGGAATTGCTTACATGTGTATGCAAACCCAATATATGGCATATTAGCTTATTTCTTATATTCTTTTTATTCATGCAGGCATTAGGAATGAGACTCTTGAAGAAAACTGACAGACCAGAACAAAAGGTATTAGATTTGAATGAAAATCTAACTTTATGAGCTTCGCATCTTTTCATTCTGGTTTTGAAGTGATGTCGCCTTCTGTAATTTGCAGTACACCATAGCAATGATGGGATATGCCGATGAATATGAGACGACTGTTTTGGAACTTACTTACAATTATGGTGTAACTGAATATACCAAAGGAAATGCATATGCACAGGTTACTTAATGCTTTTCAACAACACTCTTCTCAGCATCATCACTTCCTTTTTTTAGCCACATTATGGATGTGATTAATTTTTATTCCAGGTTGCAATTAGTACTGATGATGTATATAAGAGTGCCGAGGTTGTGAACCTTGCGATCCAGGAGCTTGGAGGAAAGATAACTCGACAACCAGGACCTATTCCTGGAATTAACACTAAGATCACTTCTTTCCTGGATCCAGATGGCTGGAAAACTGTAAGTTTGCAAAGCCAGATAAGAATAGAGATTTTTATGATAGTACAAATTTTAAGAGTCATATTCCATTATAGTTTAAGTGTTTCAGAACCATCTGTTTCCTGACAATGTTGCTAGGCCAAGCTTCCTTTAGTTATGACCTTAGATTAGTCTAAACTATTGATAGCTGCTGTTTAGATAATATCAATTAGCTGAAGCTATTATATTAACAAGAGCTCGGTTCTTTCCTCATATAAGAGGACGTGACAAATTCCTAACTTTATCACTTTCTTTGCCTCGTCTGTTACATGGTTAAGCTGTGCGATTGATTTAACTGTGCTCGAGCTGTTGTTATGGACACTTTTTCTGGTGTATGCAGGTTCTGGTTGACAATGCAGATTTTCTCAAGGAACTCAAGGCGAACGAATAAAGGGGGCGGAGTAATGCTGGAGATGATCATCTCGAAACTGCTGCATCCATTTCTGGTTCAATAATGTAGTCATTCATAAAATAGAATGAGCTTTTTCAACTGCTCTCAGTATTTGAGTAAAATCCAAATCCAGAAATGCAAACTCTAGCTTCATCTCTTGTATGAACTCTTCTATTTTATGCTAGTATAACCTATATATATTACGTGGTTTTTTTTATTCCTGTATGTACAAGCACAGGAGATTTTGTTCGTTGTTAGTTCTGCATTTGAGTTGTGGAATAACTGAGTGTATCTTTTTCTTCGTGGTAGAAAAAGGAGTGGAAAAAATAATAATTAATTTAGAGCTGAAGTAGGGGTGTCAATTTCAAACCCGACACGCAAACCCGACACGAACCTAACACGAAATTAATGGGTATGGGTCCAGGCTTCGTGGGTCCGGGTCGAAAATGGGTCGAACCCGAATAACCTGCCAATTAAACAGGTCGGGTTCGGGTCAACCTACTGTGACCCATTTAACCCGTCTAACCCGTTTGTGAATTTAAAAGAAAATTAAATAAATAATTAATTGTAAGAAAAAACAACAAACAAGACATGTCATTAAAACTTAAATGATAAAACCTCTTTAATTATATATTCGTTATTATTATGCATGTCATTCTGAATATTGTCCTTA
This sequence comes from Rehmannia glutinosa, assembly GCA_016081115.2. Classification (NCBI taxonomy): domain Eukaryota; kingdom Viridiplantae; phylum Streptophyta; class Magnoliopsida; order Lamiales; family Orobanchaceae; genus Rehmannia; species Rehmannia glutinosa. The sequence goes on along the minus strand of JABTTQ020002398.1, from coordinate 33,720 downwards.
AAATATGATTAGTATGTTATGTTATTTATGCAATTATGTTATTTCTTTTTGTATATTGTGAATTGTAATATTTTTTATTGATTGAATAGTGTATGACAGTGATTGATTTTCAAAAAAATAAATTTATTCAGTTAAAACTATTAAATTTATATAAAAATAATTTTATTAAACGGGTTACGTGGGTCGTCCGGGTTACTGTGAAATAAATAGGTCGGTCCAGGTTCAAGATTCTCGACACGAATAATTAAGCAGTCGGGTCCGGTCGGCCGTTTCGACACGCCAACCTGCGAACCCGGACCACGAACCCGGACCCAACCCGAATTGACACCCCTAAGTCAAGCACTAGCCCCTACTAGATAATAGCCACACCCCAAACTAATACTGTCCTATAAAATTGGAAAAACATAAACAAATCATACATAATTTGGAATATATAGAGAGTGATTGTTTGACCTCTCGTTTCACTTTTTTTTTTTTTTTACTTTTAGAGAGAATAGTGTGAAAAAAATTATTTTTAAAAAATGAGAATGAATTTCGAGAGTGTGGTTGAATATAAGATGAAAATGTGATGATGATAGTTGATGTAATAGTTTCTTTTAGTACAATAGTAATTAGATGTGATAGGTGATTTGAAAATAAGATAGAGTGAATAGTGTATTTGTGATATGATTGTATAATAATGATAGTTGATGTGATATTTTTTGTTAAAATTATAAATGGATGTGATTGATGATTTGAAAAATGAGAAAAGTGAATAATATATTTTTGAAAAAAATTCACAAGCAATCGCATATTCATGCAAATTTTTGTCTAAAAAGTAGATGTGAAATATTTTTCACAAACAAGCGCTCCCAAATATTTAATTTAATTCCACTAGAGAATATTTTTTACCTCAAATATGCGGTTGTCTGAAAATTTTCGAAAAATACATTATTTGTTTACTCTTTTTTCTCTCAACAATCACATTTATATACACTTTTTAAAAAAGAAATAAATCATAACTATTTTTCATAAATTTTATTATTCACTCTTAACTACCAATCACATCCGATCATTATTTTATTATTTATATATTATCAACTTAGTCACTACATTTTCATCTCATATCCACTTAGATTTCGTGAGAAATTCATCATTTGTTTCAATTCATCACTATTATATAGTGGAAATAGAATTTTCAAAATGAAAGTATATCCAATCATTACCTAATAATCACAAGTTATTGAATAGTAACGGATAATAGTAGAATGACGAGATGCATGTACTAAAAAGTCTTCAACTACAACAAAAAATGTTACACGAAGGCCGAAGCACTTCAAAGTCAGAATGTTAAATAAATCAAACACTTTTCACAGTTCAAATGTATTGGTTGCCCAAAAACCTTCGTATGTTCTGTTTTAAACTGAAATCAGTAGTGTCCGAATGCCACAACACTTCCAATTGCTCCACAAATTTGCAGAGAGAACTTACGTTCTGCTGTGCATGGAGGTCTAAGTTTCTGTGTGATCTGCCGTTGTCTGATACCTCTGAAGGTAGGTTAAAAGAATAGGAAAAATGGAATGAAGCTCTAGCTACGGACAACGAATACAAATATGTAACGCTCCCACCAGATCCAGGAAAGTTCATCTTGATAACTGATTAAGTAGGACTGTGAGTATGTACAAACTTAAACCTTTCCTTTTTTCTTTTACCGGCTGAGAATCCAACTCGACATAGGATAACAAAATACTAGTTCACGTTCGTTTATTGAACTGTATCCATTGGATAACAACCAAGAACTCGAATAAACCTTGCAAACTCCTGTAAAATGAAGAGACGAAAAATACGTGTTGTAAATGCGAAAACAAAATTATATAACCAAGCACCCTACAACATATTTCCTTGCCTACATGTGAAATAGGCAATGCATCATTCATCTATTTCCACAAGATCATATAGAAAAGAGATGGCCATCATTAAATTGTCTTTCAGCTCTTTCTTTCTGTTTGATTTTATGAACTAATTTACCTATAATGAAAAATAGCAAACAAGGGAAAATAAACACTAACCTGAAGATGGCCCAGTGCATATTGGGCACGAGGTTCTGCCATAGAAGCTTCAAAATCAATGTAAAAGAGGTAATCAAAGTATCTGCAAGTGGGATTATTATCATTTCTATGCAATAAACAGTATGATGATTTATTTTAGCAACAAAGGTATGGGAAGGCCTTAAGGGCTAGACAAGTGAACCAATCAAGGTACATTTTAGTAGACTGCACCTTACGTCTGTCGAAGAATATAGGGGATAAGCAGATTATTAGAAGATCTAGAATGAATAAACAGACACTCACGTGGCACTCCCACTGTTAGAGTCATCAACAACCCTCAAAGGCCGCCATCTCTGTGGGCGGCTCTCAATCTGTAGTATAATTTTACAACGACGAAACTATTAGTAAACATTCATAAATAGGTAAAAAGCACACAGGAGCAATAAGAAATCAATCTTATAATTACCTTTGACAAATTAATGTCCCTCATGGCAAACACTGCTAGGGCCTTGAATAGAACTCAGGCCCTTCTTCCAAAGTGAAGACAATGCTAGTCTAAAATGAAGAAAAATTATTTTATAACGACACATAGAGAGAGACATGTGCGAGAAAAGAAAGGTACCTTATAAGATCTATCTGTTCCCGGGATTATAGGTTCCTCGCTAGTATCAGAAAACGAGTGATGTTGTCAGAATCATCCTGTTTTGTTGGATCAATGAAATAATTAATTAATATTATTACACAAGTGTCAGGTTTTTATTATCTGATCTAAAGCAATTAACACAATTAGGTAATTTTAGAAATAACAGGCGCGATAAGCCTGAGTAAGAAGTCTTATGATATAGTTGTTGGTGACCATTTTCATTAAACAGCCTGAGTTCCATTGAGATACTCATCAAGTTATGTTACGCTATTATGCCATTTGGAACATGCCAGTAGTGTGAAAGTAGAGGAGAACTAAGAAAGGTTCGAGATATAAAATCGAAAAATATAATATAAAAGATAAAATCCAAAAGTAGGGTAAGTTTAGGGAGGTGCCATCAATTCAAATGCCTTTTGAACTACAAGTAATGAGGGTGAACCTGAGAAGTTGCAGTATAGCCTGATCTAGAGAAGCGAAACAGGTACGAAAACTAAACCACAGCATTATTTTATCCTCAATTGCTTTTGAGTTTGAATTTCTGCATTCTTAGATGCACCTCAAACTGTAAGTTTATAATGTTTAGAGAGATGATGAAAGTTTATAAAGTTTCTGAGTTATGTAAAAAACTTAATAACATGACAAATCCTACTGTATATTTCCTTTCACCAGTTTTTACAAAGCACTCCAAGATGATGGAAAAGGAAATGCAGATTTCTGATAACATATTATTACATTCCATCATGATCCTTTCACCGGAAAACAAATTATAACATTATGTAATACAGAATGTGAATGTCCACATTAACTAGAATAAAACCTCAAGTTTGTTTCTATAAGTACATGGACAAGTATACAATGCAAAGAAATTTGGCTTAGAAGTAGAATTGAGCACAAGAAAGAATAAGCACCATGACTACAGGATCAGCTTTTGCCTTACCTGTATTCGTTCAGCAAGAACATTAAGTCCATAAATTTCTGCAGCTCGAGCACTTGCAATTGCTCCTGTCTCTCTCACCCCTTCAGAGGCTACAATCTGTCCTGATGTTAATGTGACCTAACTAATGTTGCAAAAGGGAACAAAACTTTCAAAAAGATTACCTGAGCGGCACCAGCAGTATCATCAGCACTGATTCTGGTAACACCCAACTTGTTCAGAAACATCTCACACTGATCAAGTGCCTGAAAGAGATGACACGGTATAGAGCGCCAATCAGGCAACAAAAAGTGCAAATTTAAATTCTGATTTATTTATTAATATGGATAATTACAAAAAACACCCCTGAAAAGTTTGGGGGTAATATTTTCTGCATTGCGAATTTGCCATACGGAGTGCAACTCCCATAGTGGCATGATTACAAAGACTTTGAAACGTGAAATGAACCATTACTACCTTTTCTCCTTGTGAACAAATATAGATACAATAAAGTGGTTTGGAGAGCGCACATAGAAGAGATAGGAAGGAATGATCACCTGCGGATGGCTCAAAACGCACTTTAACTCCTCCTTTCTGACCCCGGGCAATCCAAGAAGACAGTGATTGACAATAAACTGAACTTCCCCAACTATGTGAAGCCTATGCCGAAGCAGCAAATCATAGTTACGATGGATGCTCCCACCAACAGAATTCTCAATGGGAAGTATGGCTTTGTCCACCAACCACAATTCAACTGCCTGAGGATAAAAAATGTGAAGGTATAAGAAAATATAAAATGATTGAGAAAATGTAGACCCATACTTTTGGAAAGATCAAAACCTTGAACACAGCCTCGAATTCATCACAAGGAACAGTCTCACACTTCGGGTATGCTTTTAGTGCAGCAGCCTCACTATATGATCCTGGAACCCCCTAAATGATACAAAAAAAATTACTCGAAGAAAAACAGGCCACAAATCAAAGCAATGTTATATATCAGGATTAAAGATCACATACCCGATATGCAACACGAACCTTCGTGCCATCACTAGAAGAAGAGGGAAGATTGGTTGCAGACAAAGGTTCTTCATTTAAAACAGTATAGCAAAAAAAATGCACAAAAAAGTAACTAGATTAGGTCACTGATATAGAACAAAATCTATCTGAAATAAATTACGTGATGATAATTATGATTGTTTAATTCAACACAGTGAAGTTCAAAACATTAAAGCATGGCCTGCAGAATAATATATTTTGGTGACTATTGGCAAATCACTAACTATAAGCATAAATTCTGCCTCAGTAAAAGATATTATCTTTTTATGAATATATCAGAAAATGGCAAATTCATAAATTCTTTTCATCAATTTTAACATGAAAGCGGGGTCCAATTAGTCACAATCGAATGAATAGACATGGCAATTTTGCAACTTCTGCAAATTAGCAACAGCTAAAATACACTCCAACTGAAAGATGCCCGCACAGAAACATGAGTAATCATTATAAAACTCATTAACAACTGTTCAATCATTAGAAAACAGTCTAATACATAAATTTTCGTGCAATCAAGTGTTGTCCACTAATTAACAACTGTTTTAAGAAAAACAATTATAATGATTCCAGTCTTTTCCAGAAAGCAATTGGAGTCTTTCACTTGAACTAGTCACAAAATTCACAACAACCAACAATGAGGAAAATGTTTTTGCATAAAAAAATTGGAATTTTTACTCACTTGGGAGAGAGTTTAAATCCTTGTGAAATCCTGCAGCTGGAGTAATCTGAGTGGGCTCATCAACAACACCAGGAGATGAAGGGATCTCATCTTCTACAGGAATAATTGCCCTGTGAGACAAATATTCCCCTTCCTTTGAATCCTCAAATTCAAGAAACTAACCCGCCTGCTCACGAAATCCGAAAAGCCCAATTGAGAATGTGGGTCGGTTTTCTTGTTATCAGCACCAAAACCCAAAAATGGCGCAGCCTTCAAAAGGCATTTCTTTTTTCTACACAAATCCCAATGTGAAGAGACGCACTCACAAAACCCGAGATTCATGAGAAAGAGAGAGAAAAAAAAAGAGAGGAAAGAGAAACCACTAACGTGTGTGATTGAATTGCGACAAAATGTATTTTCTTTTGAAAACCGAGTTTGATTAGTATTGGTAATAGAATGGAAAGTTATGAAAAATGGGCTTGTTGGATTTACAGCAACAGCAATGTAGAAGACTTGTGTTGTAGGAAAATGTTGGAAAACAGGCGAGAAAAAAATGGGGTGGTGGGTGAACAGAACGTTGGTTACACGTTTTCTCTTCTTTCTGTTGTGTGTGTGTTTTCTCTGTATCTTCAAAGGAAAGGAGACGGCGGCGAAGCAGAGTGAGAAATGTACTGTAAAAATACAATGTACGAGAGCTATAAATAATGTGTAAATACAGGTTTTCTTAATAAATATTTATATTATGAGCATTTATATATACACCAACTTTTTTATATAATAGAATCAGATATAAAGATTTAGAAAAGCAAAATAGGGCATTTAAGTTGGATAGTAGTAATTTATTGATGTGCGAGTGTGACACTCTATTATTTATTTTCAATTTCTTGTATAATTTACTCATATCTTAGAAGCTTTTAACCTCTTTAATTTCTCATTAAAATTTCTGGAAGCACTTATTAATAATAATTTGAAATCAGTATGTTTATCAGTGTGTGTCTATGCATGTTAACATCATTTTTTTAGTTATAACATGCATGTCAACATGGTAGCCTGGCAAACAGCTTTCACAAATGCAAGTGTCGGCAAAAATCCAAACGTTCTGTATTTTATTTCCTTTAGCATTCATTAGGATTTAGGATCCTCTTTTTATGTATATTTTGTGAATAATAATTAATTACAAAATAAAAAAACAGATGTTATAATTATCTGCTCAATCAAATCATAAATATAATAAATCCAAGAAAAATCACTCCAACCACCTTGAAAAAGGAAATGGAATAAATGGGCCCGGCTGCTCAAATCGGCCCGATTTATTGCAAAACCAGGCTGGTATTGTTGTTGGCGGTCCAAAGAAAAAAAAAAAAAAGAAAGACAGAAAGAAAGAAAATGTGAAAGTGAAAAAGAAATGAAATTTTGAGTTATACAAAGGGTGTAGTTAGGAAAAAACATGTATTTTCATTGTATGTTGACAAGGGATGACATGGGTCGGGTCGGGTCAAGTATTTAAAGACTCGACCCTTTCCTGTCCTTAGAATGGGTTGGGACGGGCGGATCGACTTTGTCCTAACCCAAATAAAATAAAGTGGTAATGGTGACAAAAAATACCCATTTAAAAATGTAAAGATTAAAAATAATCAAATGTTTTGTAGACACATCTTTTTAGCCATTTTAGGGTGTAAAATGACATCCATACCCTTCTAGCGAGTTAGTTTGATATTTGGGTTATTTCTCTATGTATCTTCTTACTCTTTTTTTAAGAGAAATCGAACATGTAGTTTTTATTTTTAAATATGCAATATGGGTGTTGAATTATAGATATCGAAAAGAGAATTAATTTGATATATTATACATGCAAAACGGATTTAAAACGAAAAATTATGTGAATTCAAAGTTTTTGGAAAAAAAAATAATCAGGTATGATGTAACTCGAATTCGAGTCACCGTGACTCGAATTGAGTTACAACATGACTTCGATTTCGAGTCACTCAATGTGTGATATATAACATAAAGTTCGTTATTATAACCAAAAGGTTTGTGTGGCATAGCAGTTTGTCCAATATTTCCTTACTATTAGGTCATGGTATCAATACTCACTGAAAATTATTTTTTTCGAGTCATGTTTCGAGTTACAACATACCCAAGGTATATATACATTTGAGAGAAATAACCCAAATATCAAACAAACATGCTTTAGAAGGGTATGAATGTCATTTTACACCCAAAAATGGCTAAAAAATATGTGTTTAAAAAAGATGGCTAAAAAACATCTTGGTTTATTGGGAATGGCTAAAAAAAACCGCCTCGAAAATAAACTTAAGTAGACAAAATGAAAAAAAGGAAAAAATATATATTTATTTTTAATATATGTTTATAAAATATTTTCTATTAAAGTTGTTATTTTCAATTTATGAATGATAGATATAATATTAAAAGATAAAAAATTATATTATAATATATATTATATATGAAAATATATATTAAACATATTAAAAAAAAAGGTTGAGTGGTACGAGTACCCAAGTCGGGCCAAAAATGGTCATCCCTAATATTGACTTCGGAAGTTCGACTACTGACTTTATGGGTCCTCAAATTTGTTGGATTTTGGAGTCAGGGAAATTAATGAGAGCTCAACATTTACCAGCCCAGTAAAGTCAAAAATAGATGGCCCAACAACAACGCTCAACTTTGGATAGTTCCTTCATCAAGTCACTCACTAGTCAAGTAGTCACTCCCCATTTAATAGCAATATTACTCTACTTGTATTCTCTTGATGGATTTACCTACGTGGGATTTTTGTTTCATCAAATATTCCAATATCATTATACTATCATGTAAACATAATGTTTATGGATGTTAATGAAATAGTTGATTGGTTGCTCCCAAAAAACGACCTCTCTTCACCGATCACCTTCCAAGACGAAGTCCGCCGTGAAACTTGCACAAGGGGGGCCGGAGGGGGGCTCCGACGTACCCTCTCCGATGCTTAAGTCAGTATCTTGGAAAGGAAGCAAAGGTTAGAGAGAGAAAAAGCAATGTAATAGTAAAAATGAGATTAGGTTAGAATGAACCTGGGCTTGGGCCTTTTATACCTTAGCTAGGATTAGGGTTTCCGTAAAATCCGGGATTCCGTTACGATTTGGTGTCAGAGTCATCATTAGATTAGGATCGGATCTCTTAAAAACCCTAATTTTACGCCCGTAAGACCATAGCTCCGACCTGTCTCAGAACACGTCGGCTCATTGTATTGGTGCGAAACCCCCTTAAATCTCTTAAGGCATCCTTAGTGTCTCATACATCTCTCAGGCCGAGCTGACCTCTTCCTCTGAAGTCATGTTAGACTTCGACAGGTCAATAACAGGTCGGCTTAACACAGCTGACTTTACACAGGTCGGTCTTATGGACATCCACAACCACTTGCACTCGGACGCCGGTAGGCCCCGAGTTGATAAGCCCTGCACCAATCTCGTCTTTGCAAGACTCCACAGATCGGCCCACTATTTATTGCGTAACAGATCATCCCAAGGCTATGGGCCTCATCAAACCGGCCCAATGTCGGTATCATCAGTCGGCCCGAACGCCTCAGGCCTGTCGGTCGATCCGATGTCTTGAGCACATGTCAGTCACCCCCGCATAATCTTTTGCCCTTATCAATTCATCCCCCAACTATGGGTTGATCTGTACCTCAACCATAGTTGCTGATAGGCCGAGCTGACCTAGTATTTAGGGTTTGTGCTTTTCACATTCCCACCGACTCTTGGCATTTGAAATTCTGCCGCCTTTGGCCTTTCGAGTACGACATGCGGATTTGATTGATGGGATGTCTTTTCGCTTCCCGACGCGCCTCGTGAGATCGTCAAATGTCTCCTCGAAAATCGAGGCACCCCTTTGTCTTCTCTCTCCCCTTATAAAAGCCATCTTCCTCCTCCATTCTCCATTTTCCTTCCCTTCAATTTTCAAAGCTTTCCCCAAAAAATACTCTCCTTCTCCTGGAATTCTCCAGTTCCTAGGTGAGCTTCAAAGTTTCACGGTCCGGACTACTTTCCTCCTTCAACCTCATATTTCTATCCAAAGAAGTAACCCTTTCCTTTCCAGTTTTTTCTTTTGTTTAATATGGCATCCTCTTCCTCCCACTCGACACCGCTTGACCTTGGTCGTCGTCGCCGACTTAGAGCGGTGGGGCGATAACGACGGGATCTGCTCCTCCACCACTTTCCCTCACCGAGTCCGTCCATCGGACCACGATGCGGCAATCGGCTTCGATTCAGTCGGGATTCCGATACAATAGAGATCCGAGCTCCGTGCCGGTCCTCTTGTATATCCTCACGATTTTAGGGAGACCACCCTATCGACCTCCAATCTTCAAACCATTAAAAGAATAGCCCAAATTCCTTCCTCTTTCAAACTCTATTTACCCAAATATTCCGATCGACCCTAACCGACCTCCACCCAATGCCCTAGCCTTTCTGCGAGGTCGGATAGAGGAGGGCCTCCGATTTCCCATCCATCCATTCATGGGCTGGGGTGTCCGAGTTCTCCCGAGTGCCTCAATCAACTAGCTCAAACTCCTTCCATATTTTAGCCGCTTCATAATCTTGACTAAGTACCTGACAAAGAACCCACTCTGAACTATTCTTCGCCCTATTCCAAATAAAGAGCTCGACCACCAAGGGGTTTTTCTACATCACCTCCCGAGGTGATGCTCGATTTTTAAGTAAGTACCCTTCCTCCAACAAATTACGGAAGGACAAATATTTTTTTTTTCTTCCCCCCGAGTTTGGGGTTTCCTATTGCTTGGACTGGACCCTTCCTCTCCAACGCAAACACAACCCCGAGAGATCGGTCTCCGATCTCAAGCTCGGATAAATAAGCTCACCTTGGTCAAGTATGACGTCTCTCGCCTTATAACTCCCTCCCCTTCGTACTATTTTTTGAGTTGAGCCCCATCGTGGCTCCTTGCCTTGTAATATTGGTAATTGTCATTTTTGCGGTTGATTTGTTTTATTCTTACTCATTAGCTAATCTTTCTTCTTTGTGCAGATATGTTCATAGCACGTGAGATGGTTGCCGAGCCGATGGATGACGAGCAACCCATTGCTTCCTGGCTCACTCCTCCTTCATCCGAAATCGCCGCCCCAAGCCCTGGAGGTCACCTCTCTACTTCCGGCGACGATACGATTGTTGCGGTGATGGCCAATCTCACAGCCCGGGGCTCAACCTCTTTCCGACCTCCTCCTCCAAAGAGGTCGGGTGTCGGCACCAGCACAGGAGCTGCCAAGAAGGCGAAGACCAACACACCTCCTCCTGCTGCCCTCTCTCTCTCCCGCACTCCCATTCATACACCCAACCAAACCTTTCTCACGAGCAATTCCATCCTAAAGAACAACGATGGAACCTTTGCCATCAATACATCCAAGGCAATCGCCCAACCACCGACCGTCTTCGCTTGGAGAAACTTGGTGATCTTTGAGTGGTGAGCTCCTTCTGTTTAAACCACTCGAAAGTCGAGACACGACTAGCCGCACCGATTTCACGAGCTCGGGTCGGTTTCTTGATCCTCCCATATTGCCGAGCTCAACAATTCTAAGAAGGAGGTCATTCGGTGAAAGCTCGGAGACTAAACTCCTGAGAGGAGAACCGTCGGTACAAGGACGGGGAGGGTCGGTAGGCTACTGTGGCTTCTCTGCAGAGGCCAAGATAAAGGCTGAGATCGGAGGCGATAATGCGATCTCAAGACCGAGCCGAGTGATCTCCCGGATCCGCGCATGTCTTTGCCGAATCTTGCCGATCAAGCCGAGGGCGTCGGCTGGTCGTCGTCGTTTCTCACCTCCCGGGCTCTTCAATAGTTTAGGCCATTCGGGAGAGAGTGAAGCAAGCCTTTCGAGCTCCGGGAATTTATCAAAGTCCTCTCTCAGATCTCGCCATGGAGTACTACGGTTTTGCTTTTGACCGAGGCTTAGCTTCGGCTCGGGGAACGCGGTATCACTCACCGAGCCCTTCGATCGCCGAGGTCCCGGGAGGATTTTGCCCGACCCCAAAGGCTTCATGTTTTTCGACGACGGCGGAGCGTCTCAACCTTGCTCTCCCAGGGAGGAGTTCATAGAATCCCTATCTGCTCCTTTTATCCTCCACCTCGCTCGGCTCGGCGGGTCCTTCTCGAGCTCCCGGAGATCGGCCAACCCCTCGGCTTCCGCAGGCCCTCTCTCAAGTTCGGAAATCCGGATGATGATCCCGATCTCGCTCTTGTGGATGATGTGACCATCTCCATGGACGACACGAACACCGAAAATGTTCATCCTCCCGCTAGGAGTTTAGTTCTTCTTTTGTAGTTGTTCATGATGTACTTGTAATTATTTTGAATGATCAATGAAGTTTCTTCGCACTTTCATTTTCTCGATCTCTTGTCTATTATTAACTTTCATCATGGTTTGGGCTTGTCTATTATTATTATTTTTTTTTTTTTACAAAAAGATTGGCATACTATGCTCCTCGTGGCCCCAAGTATTTGGAGACTAGCTCGAGCCGAGCTCCAAATACTTGTCGGTTTCATTAAAGGAAGGCGCTCGAGCCGAGCTCCTCGCATGGCCTTGTGGCCCCAAGTATTTGGATACTAGCTCGAGTGAACTTCAAATACTTGTCGGTTTCATTAAAGGAAGGCTCGAGCCGAGCTCCTCGCATGGCCTCTCGTGGCCCCAAGTATTTAGAGACTCGCTCGAGCCGAGCTCCAAATACTTGTCGGTTTCATTAAAGGAAGGCGCTCGAGCCGAGCTCCTCGCATGGCCTCGTGGCCCCAAGTATTTGAGACTATCTCGAGAGCTCCAAATACTTGTCGGTTTCATTAAAGGAACGCTCGAGCCGAGCTCTCGCATGGCCTCGTGGCCCCAAGTATTTGGAGACTAGCTCGAGCCGAGCTCCAAATACTTGTCGATTTCATTAAAGGAAGGGCGCTCGAGCCGAGCTCCTCGCGTGGCCTCGTGGCCCCAAGTATTTGGAGACTAGCTCGAGCTGAGCTCCAAATACTTGTCAGTTTCATTAAAGGAAGCTGGCTCGAGCCGAGCTCCTCGCGTGGCCTCGTGGCCCCAAGTATTTGGAGACTAGCTCGAGCTGAGCTCCAAATACTTGTCGATTCATTAAGGAAGGCTCGGCTCGAGCCGAGCTCCTCGCATGGCCTCTCGTGGCCCCAAGTATTTGGAGACTAGCTCGAGTTGAGCTCCAAATACTTGTCAGTTTCATCATTTTCACTTTCCGAACTCATAATGTATGGCAGCGGATCATTTCATTCAAAACGAGTAGATTGATTACATCAGATATTTCTCTATTCTAGGAATGATATTTCTTCAAATTGCAAATCGCTGTTCCAAGCCCTCGAGTTTTTGACCCCGAGCTCTTCCAACAGACGCACTTCCAAAGATTTCACTACCCCCGAGTGGTCCTTCCCAATTCGCATCTAGTTTCCTTTATTCTTGCTAGATCGACCTTCTCAAAACTAAGTCACCGACCACGGAAGGCCCTTTTCTTTACCTTCTTGTCATAGGCGCTTTGATCCTTCCTCGTGTCTTTTCCATTTGCAAAAATGCCATCTCCCTTTTCTCATTTATCGTATCCAATGCCTCTCGAATCAACGCTCATTAATATTTTCATCGAAATTACGAACCCGATGTGTTTCCATCCCGATCTCTGCCGGTATCAAAGATCCATACCATACACCAAGTGAACGAACGCATCGCCCGATTTGCCTCCTTCTGATTAGTTCGATAAGCCCACAACACCGAGCCGAGCTCTCGAACCCACGCTCCTCCCGCCTTCTCGGCCGAGCTTTCAATCCTTGGACAAGAATTCTCGTCACTTCCACCGCCCATTGGCCTATGAGTGGGCCACCAAAGTGAAGTTTTGCTTGATCTTTAATTCCTCACACCAAGCTCGGATTTACGCCCGCGAATGCGTTCCATTATCGATATCAAGATCCGAGGCGTTCCATACCGACACACTATATTTTGCCAAATAAATTTCATCATCGCATCCTCATTTATCTTAGCAAGAGGTTCTGCCCCACCCACTTGCTAAAATAGTCGATTGCCACAATCAATCAAGAATTTTCTCTCGACCGGCCGGAGGAAAAGGACCAACAATATCAATTCCCACTTTGCAAATGGACATGCCAAAACTCATCGTCATAAGCTCCTCCGCCGGTCGATGTACCAAAGGTGCATGGATCTCGACATTTTTCACACGCTCTCACCAACTTTTCCGCTTCCCCTTCGTAAGGCCAAAAATACCTCGCTTCTAAGGACCTTCTTCATCAAAATCCTTGCTCCCATGTGATTCCCACAACAACCCTCATGTATCTCTCTCGACATACGTACTCTCTTCTCTCCACTCAAACACCTCGGCAAAGGCATAGAGAAGCCTCTCTTGTATAACTTGTCTCCGATAATGCAAAAATGTGTCGCCCTAATTTTCACCGAGCCGCTTCACGCCTACCCGTTGGTAAGACCCTTCTTTTAGATAAGCTATGATAGCCGACCTCCAATCCTCTTTCTCCTCAATCTCTCCGACCTCCAACCCTAGTGCGCTTTCTTTTGCCACCAAAAGTGTGATCTGCTTAGCTTGATTTTCCAAGGCCGAATCGCCATTTTGCCGAAAATCCGCCCGACCATTCTCCTCCTCCTCGGGACTGACATATCTTGATTTCTTTCATTTTCCCTTCTAAAGCTCCTGGTATGCTTCAACATACCTCTTCATCCTCTCTTCCCTAACCTCGAACTCTCCCATAACTGTTTTTATGGACGAGCCGAGAGTCCATGTAAACCACCATCCTAACAATGACCCCATCTCAATGGCCATTTGCATTCCTCGATGAATGCTTCATACTCCGCCTCATTATTAGATAGCTTGAACTCCAACCTCACAAAGAAAGTCATTTTCAATCCTCGGGCTGATCAAGACAATTCCAAAGACCACATCCCGAGCTCCCCATCTTGACCATCCACATAAATCACCCACGTTCTTCTCTCTCTTTATCATCCCTTGTTGATTCTTGAACAAAGTCGCCAAAGCCTGAGCTTTAATGGCCGATCTGTTCTCGAATTCAATATCATACTCACTTAACTCAATAGCCCACTTCACTAGCCTTCCCATTACCTCGGGCTTACTCATCACATTTCTCAACGGAAGATTAGTTCGACGACTACCTTATGCGAAAGGAAATACGGCCGAAGTCTCCTCGCATCACCACCCACAGTGCCAAACCCGCTTCTCGATCTCCGCATACCAAGCTCGGCATTTCTCAAAACTTTATCGACATAGTACACCGGCCTCGAATCGACCTCTCCTCCCACGATCAAGATCAGCTAACCCATTGCCCTCCTACCAAATATAGAGGTATAAGGGCTCACCGGCACACGGCTTAGTTAGTAGCGACAGATCAGCCAAGTAATTTTTCAAGTCCTCGAAGGCCTTTTGGCACTCCTCATCCCAAACAAACTTTTTGGCCTTTCTCAAGACCTTGAAGAAGGGCAAACTCCTCTCCGCGAGGCGCGAAATAAAGCGATTCAGCGCTGCTAACCGACCTAGTTAAACACTGCACATCTTTAGCATCCCGAGGCGGTGCCATCTCTCTGATGGCCCTGACCTTCTCTGGGTTGGCCTCTATTCCTTTCTCCGTTACCATGTACCCCAGAAACTTTCCCGACCTGACCCCAAAGGCACACTTCTTGGGGTTCAGCTTCATTCTATACTTCCTCAAGGTGTCGAACGTTTCAGCTAGGTCACGCACATGATCCACAACCTTTATACTTTTAACCAAAGATATCATCCACGTACACTCCATGTTCCCCGCCGAGCCGCTCCCCAAACATCTTATCCACCAACCTCTCGGTATGTGGCTCCCGCATTCTTCAATCCGAACGGCATTACTACATAACGAAGATACCCCGAAAGAGGTGGTGAAGCACACCCTTTTTTGGTCTTCTTCTCTGCCTAACTGTCTGGTGATATCCTTGCGACGCATCCATCATACTAAGCGGTTCACACCCGATGTCGAATCCACCAACCGATCAATTCGGGGCAATGGATAGTAATCCTTAGGGCAAGCACGATTCAAATCCCTAAAATCCACACACATGCGCCAATCATCCTCTGTTTTTGGAACCAATGCTTTGCATTAGATAGTCATTCGAAACCGGAGACGGATTAACATTAAGCCTTTATGTTCAAGAATGCTCGGATCAATCCCCACCAGGTCTTCCGTTGTCCGAGCAAATACATCCACATTACTTCTTAAAAACTCCACCACTCATCCCTCAATTCATCGTAACTCCTTCCCGACCTTGGTGACCTTATCGGTCACCTGGCACCAAATCGACCATCATCATTTCGTCATTAGGTTGGACATGCTCCACCGTTCGTTCAACCTAATCAACTTGTCTTTGTTTCTATCATCATCAAAAGCACTCCCCCTTCTCGCCTTCCTCAATACTTTCTACATACAATTTCCTAGCCATATCTGATCGATCACCACCGACCTCACCTACTTCCTCTCCCACAGAAACTTCATTTTCGGATGGTATACTAACACCACAGCTCGGAAAGCATTTAGTGCCGGTCTACCCAACATGACATTATAGGAGGATGGTGCATCAACTATCAAAAATCGAATCATTCTAGTTTTACGATTAGGCTAATATATAACTCTTTTGGGATACCAGTTAAAATTTACCAGCTCCACATATTGTTAGAGGATAAATCTTTTGGGAAAAAAAAAAGGTTATCTAATAATTTTCTTGAAACTTTGGACAAATTTATACATAATTTTGTTATACCTAACTTTTTCAGTCAAAGTAACAAAAACAAACACACAACACACACATATATCGTTTGAACTAGTTATATATATATATATATATATATATATATATAGGGGAGGTTAAAATGAGATCACATATTATAGTGAGACACTGTGGACTCATCTCAACCCTCCATTATCTACATCAATGGCTAAGATAAATAGGGGTTAAAATTACATTAAATATTTAATTAATGCAAAATAAGGGTATAATTGTCAAATTAACCAAGTGGGGGACCATCCAAATATGGAATCGATTATTAGGAGAGAAAAATCACGTGGGAGAGAAAAAAATCCCGAGAAAATCGCTACCGAGAGAGAAAATCGCGCATGTGCTCGCCGTGCAATATGTTGTACACTTATCATATATTTGTTGTATACTTAACACTATTTTCTTGTATGTTTAGCAAAATTTTCTTTGCATATTAAAATGGTCAAACAAAAATATGTGGGGACCGTGAATCAAGGAATCAATTATATATAGAGAGAGAATCACACTCATTAACATGTGGGGACCGTGGATTAAGTAAATCAATCATAGAGAGAGAGAAAATCACGCTCATTATTGTGTTGTATATTTAGCATATATTTGATGTACACTTAACACTATTTTGTTGTATGTTTAACATTATTTTACTTGCATATTAAAATGGACAAACAAAAATATAAGTATACAACAAAACACATATAAGTATACAAGAAAAACACATATAAGTATACATCAAAAACATAAGTACACAACAACATAATTACATACATAAAAAATTAACTACTTATACAGCAAAACACATATAAGTATACATCGAAAAATATCTAAGTGTACATTAATCCTAATTGCCTCCTCATAGGCCTCGGTTTCTCCACGTCGGCAAGATCGTCTTCTTCCAGACTCGTACGCTCCTGGATTTCGAGAATTACACCACCGCCGGCCGCCCCCCGCCTGAAACTCCATCACCTTCGCCTTCTTCTCCGTCACCTCCTCCTCCACCTCCCGATTGTCCCTAATTTTGTTTTTTTCCCAATTTAATCAGACAAATTCACTGTTCACATTTTAAAGCTATGCACAGAGTGTGGGACTGAATACATGGGTGTAAATGTAAAAGTAAATCAATATCGTTTCTTGTCTATTTCCATGGTAGCTGTTATCGTCATTTACCGACAATCTGCTCAATACTACACGCACTCCCCTGATTCATCAGACGATCAGGAATCAGCCATTTCGAAACGACTCAAATGACGGCGTTGTTTTCCCTGTCACCTGCGCTAAAACAGCCGTAGTACAAACAACTGGTGTAATTGAGTCTCCACAATTTCCAATCCCTCATACACCGGTTCTTCCCGTCGTCGGTGCCATATATGTCGGAGAATCTGGTTCAGTCAATACCATTTATAGATTTGGGTAAACTTAAATGATATTAAGTAATTACACAATTACAATGTTGCCCTTTTCAAATTTAAAATAAATAAAAAATGTTTATTAAATTGGATAAATCTCAACCATCTAAAATTTGAGATTTGTGATCAGGATTAGTCCACACTGTCTCATTTTAAATTTTTAATTATGTGGTCTCATATGATCCTATTCCTATATATATATATATATATATATATGAAATTATTTATATATAGGGGGAGAATACAATGAGACCACATATTATAGTGAGACAATGTGGACTCATCTCAACCCTCCTTTATCTATATCAATGCCTAAGATAAATAGGGGTTAAAATTACATTAAATATTTAATTAAGGCAAAATAAGGGTATAATTGTCAAAACAAACATGTGGGGGACCATCCAAATATGGAATCAGTTATTAGGAGAGCGAAAATCACGTGAAGAGAGAAAAATCGAGTTGGGGAGAGAGAAAATCCCCATGTGCTCTACCATTCAGTGTGTTGTACATTTATCAATGATTTGTTGTATACTTAACACTATTGTGTTGTATGTTTAACATAATTTTTCTTGTATATTAAAATGGTCAAACAATATTATGTGGGGACCGTGAATTAAGGAATCGATTATACATAGAGAAATCACGCTCATTAACATGTGGAGACCGTGAATTAAGTAAATCAATGATAGAGGGAGAGAAAATCACACTCATTATTGTGCAGTATATTTAGCATATATTTGATGTATACTTAACATTATTTTCTGTATGTTTAACATAATTTTACTGCATATTACAATTGTCAAAGAAAAATATAAGTATACAACAAAACACATTTAAGTATACGACAAACCACATATAAGTATACAACAAAAAACATAAGTATACAACAACATAAATATATACATCAAAAATTAACTATTTATACAGCAAACTAAATATACAACGAAAAACATCTAAGTCGTAAACCACCCCAAACCCATGATACTGGTAATTCCCCAACAGCCCCGATGGCCCGCCGCCAGTCTCCGCCTCATCATCGCCGTCCATGAACATCAGACAACCAACCTTCTTCTTCGCCTCGCCGTCAAAAAATTCATAAAAATAATTCCTCCTCGGCCCGAGCGAGAAATTCACAGAGATGGCCACCACGACGAACGGAAAAGTAGGAATCGACGTTTACGAGTGCAAAACTTGCAGCAGGACTTTCCCGTAGTTTCAAGCGTTAGGCGGCCACAGGGCGAGCCATAAGAAGCCTAAACCAATCGCCGATTTTGATCCGAAAAAATCACATGGTTGGCGTCGCCTTGATCGGTGCTAACGTGTTGAACGTCCACCGCTGAATCTTTGTTGTCTCCGGTGGCCTGAGCTCTGATTAATGGCCTCCTTCTGAAATTACACGCAGAAGGGAAAATACGGAACAAGGCCCAACATAAGCTCTGATTGGTGTCTGAAAACCATTGTTTAATGCAAAAGGAGCACAAGCTAAGCTTTTAGCCGCCATTAGAGAGTGAATCAAGATAGGATTATCTGACAGAAATAGCGGCGGAGGTGAGATTGAATGGGCAGGGTGGGAGATGGAGGAAGGGGAATATTATGTAATTGTGTAATTATAATGCTGTCCTTTTCAGGTTTAAAATAAATTGAAAATGATTATTAAATTGGATAAATCTCAACCATCTAAAATTACAGATTTGTGGCCAGGATTAGTCCACACTGTCTCACTCTAAATTATCCGGTTGATCATATTCCTATATATATATATATATATATATATATATATATAAATTGGTTCAAATGAGACCACATTCTTGGGGTGAGACAAGGTGGACTAATCTTAGCCTTTGATTGAATATATTTTATGGTTGTGATTTTTCCTGGATTATATGCGATTTTCATTTATTTTAATTCATTAATGGTAAAGTGGTAGTTTTATTTTCCAGCAGTTTTTTTGGTATTGATTGACTTTTTGAAATCGTTTATGGGTTGAGATTGTAACTGCCTTATTTAATGACATTATTTTAGGAGACTTTTGTTTTTATTTTATTTTTTATTTTTTTTTCGGAATAGAGGGATAAACAAATTAATATAGAAATATTAGTGATCTTTTCTAATAAGCGAGCAACTCAATCCAAGCTAAAGTATCTTAGAATCAAACAATGTTAGAAGAATTTTGGGGTTGTCCAACAAAGTGTAGGAAGAAAATTCGAGCACATAAATTAAGTAATTAACTTGTATTTAATGAATAATGATTAAGAATGAACTAATTACGTGGGCCTGAGGCCTTTTTGATGACTTGGCCCAAATAACAATTTTTATGGGTTACTAAATAATAGAAATGCATTAAATAGGAAATTAAATATTTAAAAATGGAATTACGATTTTACCCCTTATCCGTTATTTGATAAGGACGTAGTAAGCAAATAAAGTACTTTAAATTTGACTAAGTACTAGTCAATTATTTAAACTTTGAAAATAAGCCAACCATGCATTTCAAATTATCGAAATTGTCCTCTTCGCAAATAAATAAGTTCAACAATCGGATCAACTTTGTGTGCTCTAGTGATTGAGACATGAATTGTAAAGGTGAATGACCCAAATTTGATCTCATGTGAGTGCGTATGTCCCCTCCTCAATTTCCCCATTGTACTAAAAAAAAAAAAAAAATTCAAGAATCTATGAATGCTATCGAAATTGTCCTCTTCGTAAATGAATGAGTACAACAATCTCTTTCATTCATACTTGCTTAAAGTACCAAGATTGGAGAAAGCGAATAAGATATGTCCCCATGATTCGGCATGAAATTGTAAGTCAAATGTGCTACGATAATCTAGAGGGGGTGAATAGATTATCTCCATCTTTTCGATTTCGCCTCTTTTAACAATCGAATGCTTAAACAAAATAATGAAGATGCGGAATGTAAACAACACACGCCGATTTAAAGAGGTTCAACCCACCTAGGGCCTAATCCTCTACCACCCCAAGATATCCGGGATGGATTTCGAAAGAAAAAGAATTTTATTAATTACCAAAATTAATACAAATTCAACTTACAACACCTTGAAGAGCACCACACTCTTCTTCAACACCACCTTTGGAGATTACCACAATCTCCTCAAGATTACCACAATCTCCAACGGCACCTTGTGAAGATTACCACAATCTTCACCCTTGAAGAGCACCACACTCTTCAACACCTCAACAAGAAGATTACCACAATCTTCTCACACCTAACACCTAGTTCACCCAAGTGTGTTCTTACCACAAGAACACTCACAAGGATATCTTGTGTTTGAATGACGACCACAAATTCAAGATTACAACTCGATAATTGATAATACAATAGAGTGCAAGTGTAATCAAGAATAGCCTAGACCTCAAAGATGTGAAAGTGATAAGCTAGGCAATTTTACAACAAGAATAATGACAATGAAAGACCAAGTGTTTGCTTGAAGTGTATCTTGTTGTGTTGTATCTCAATTGTTGTGTTGGTTGCTCCAAAACTTCCTCTATTTATAGGAGATGATTGATCAAGCATAGGCTCCTCTTGGGGATTGAAAATCTACTAAAAATACAATTAAAATCAAGAATATAGCTGTTGAAGTCAATCCCACAATTTAAGGAAAGTTTGTCTCATTGTCAAACGGTCGGAAATTTCTTTGTCAAAACATAGATACCTGGTCGCATTTAAAATAGACGTTGAAAAAGAATACACAAAGAAAATAACACGGGCGGCCGACGCGTCTACCTCGGCCGTTCGACCATCACCCCAACCGTCCCCTCATGGATTTTGCAAGGATTAAACGTTACGTTTGAACACACTTGCAGTCTGCCGGTCGGCCGATGCGGCCCGTCGGCCGACCGATCGGCCGACGCCCGAGCGCGGCGGCCGACGACTGCTCGTTTTTCTTTCCGTCTCATTTTCTGTTTCTAAAAACATCTTCGGTATGGGTTGCCCTATAGAGGCGACCGTCGAATCACTTGGCAAAATGTTGTCCAATTTTTGTCGAAAATAAAACTCAAGAAATACTCCAAAATATAGTAAAAACATTTTAAACCGATCGGAAGTATTAGGACAATCATTTAGAAACATCGTTTGAGAGTGAAAACCCAATAACGTAAAATCATTAAAAGCGTTGTCCAATTTAGACGAAAATAAACTTTGAGAAAATACTCCTAAAATATTAAAATCATTTTAAATCATTTAGGAGTATTTGGACAACCTTTAAAAAACATTGTTTTGGTGATAAAATAAAATCATCAAAATTAAGATAAAAACAAGTATCAAACAATCTCCCCTTTTTGATGATTACAAACCAAAACAATTTTTACCCAAACTAAGAGAGCAATTTTAGAAATGATTTTCCGGTAAAAACATTTGACCGTTTGGAAGAACCAAAATTTCCAAAAATATTAAAGCAACCAAGTAGGGAGTAAATATTTTCAAAAATAAGCTCAAGCTCCCCTATCCACAAGCACATTAAGAATAATGTAAGAGCAATAATCCATAAGCTAAAAGCTTTAGCTTTTACAATTTGTTCAAGAGCTTATAAGCTCCCCTCACAAAAACAACATTAAACAATAATATAAGTCCATCAAGCAACAATTGGACTTAAGATAAATCACAACTTATGGCTTTTATGAGCCATAGCTTTAGCTTTTACAATTTGTTCAAGAGCTTATAAGCTCCCCCTGTCACAAAACAACATTAAACAATAATATAAGTCCATCAAGCAACAATTGGACTTAAGATAAATCACAACTTATGGCTTTTATGAGCCATAGCTTATAGCTTTTATGACAAGCTTTTATTAGCTTCTTTGAGCTAATGAGCCAATATCCTGTTTCTCCCCCTTTGGAATCATCAAAAAGAATGTTAGGATGATAGAAACATCATAGAAGTATATCAAAGTGCGCTAAAGAAATGGTTTATCAACCTTTGAGCAATTTAGGCTTAAAAACCAAGGAAAATGGGAGAAATGTATCATGAAAAGTTCATACGCTCGTTTTGTTTCCCAAAACATGATCTCAATGAGTATTGAAAACTTGTGGAAGCGAGAGAATCATGTAGAAGTTGAAATTTTCATAGCGACATTTTAACTAACACCTTGTGTGTGTTAAAAAAAAAGAAGAGGTTGTATATAACCTTTGTAAATGGTTCAAGCCAAGAATTTGCATATCATCAACCTCATTTCAAAGCTCAAAAATCATATGCACCATATGCAATAATTTGTTCATCAATAAAGAAGCTCAAAGTAGATTCTCAAGGGTTCAACCCAATTTGAGATAAGCTAAGAATGATCAAGGCATTACAAATGCCAAAAATTAGAGCAACCATCAAGTAATAAGTCATGCTTTCAACAATACATGTATCAAATGTCCCAACATATTCAACTAAGCATAACAAAGCAATAAAAGAAGCACTTTTACCATCAAGTACTTCATACCAATTATCAAACAATGCTTTAGAGTATTTTTACCATCAAATACTCCATCAAAACTCATGATCATCCACAAGTCATTAACAACTTGCAATATTAACCCTTTTAAGAAAGACAAGCAAATATCATTAGTACAAATGAGTTTTACAAAAATTCATCAAAATACAAAACATCATTAATGAAAATGCTTTAGAAAGTAAAGGGGTGGGGTAACATCATTCCTCATCCGAGGAGAAGCAAGATCCGGAATAAAGTCCTTGATGAATTTCTTTAACTTGCCGATAGACTTTTGCATTTTAGAGGTCTTTTGCTCCAAAGCCTCATACCTCGTCTCATGAAAAAGCCCTCATCTCATCAAATTCGGCTTGAGTATACCTCCCTAGGTGGTTGAGCACCGGTATTACCCTCCCGGATTGCTCGGTTCGCCTTCTTCCACCAATCTTGCGGCCGGCGTCATCAAAGATGTCATTAGGATCGGGAGACTCTTGACCTCTTCCTCTCGCCATTTTGGTTGGTCGGATGTCCATATTTCTTGCGCATCGTGACTATTTGGGAGATATTATCAATGTCGAAGTCATTTTGAAAAACTTCCGAGTTAAACTCCGACGAAGTCCCGATTGAATAAGAAGTTTACAAATCCAATTTCCCATAACCAACTTCTTATTACCTTGAGTAATGGACTCGATTAGACATTGAATAAGTATGGCGCCAAAGTTAAGTGGTTCCTCCTAGCAATCTTATAAGTCAAAAAATAATCCATATTGCTAGGCATCTTTCCCGACTTACCACAAATGCAATATGCGACAATGACCGATAAAATACGATGCTCAAGTGTCATTGCCAACAAAGAATACTTTGGCCATACTCCCAAATACGTCTTAACTTCTTTCATTGACACCCCAACATTTCATCATTCCAAGTCCCACACGAGAAATAATCCCAACCACCTTCTCTAACATGTAAAAGCCGGCAAATATCATTGGGAGTCCATCTAAAATGACGACCCTTTATAAGTGAATTAACGGCAATCGGCTTTCTATCATTATCATATTGCACCCACATATTAGCATAAAAATGTTGGATAATATCATCATCATACAACACATAAGCATGCTCCCATAAATACATCCAACCTTGCTCCTCAAAAATCCTCTAATCGTAGGATACTCATTCGCAAAAGAGCTAAAACGACACATTTTAGTCCTCGCAATAGATTTACCTTTCATCCCAGTATCCTCATAGTACCATTCCGCATACTTATTGATGAAATTAATAGCATTGCGGGAATTAGGAGCTTGAGTAACAAAAGATTTTTACCTTTAAGCCAACGGCAATTTTCGAGCGAAATTGTTCAGCGAGCTCGGTGATTTGGGCCCGAGAGAGAATGGGATTTTGAACATCATCACCTTCTTGAGCCACATTTCTTTGAGCGCTCGAATATCCCTTTGTTCGGCTTCTTCTTGCCGATTTCTTGACGAACCCTCTCCGTCCCTTCTACGCTTGGAGATGGGATTTCGACCGTGGAATTCTTTGGAGGTGCCATATGTGTAAGATTCTCGATGGTTTAAGAAACTTGATGACGTAATAGCCAATGAGTATGAAGTATGTATCCTACACAATTCTTAGACAACATATGCATAGAAAATACAAGTGTAGGCAAATAATATTAGATAACAAAAAGAGCTTATGCTATAAGATTTCATAAGAGATAATAAGCCACATAAGTCTAATGAAAAGCTCAAAAGTTTATAGAAAAACATGCAAGGTCTCTTTTAAAAAAAATATTGAAACTCATAAATATATAAGAGACCTATTTAAAAAAATACTTGAAAGATCATTTTGCAATTAAGACACAATAAAAAAAACATGCATATAATTAAAAGAAATAAAATGCATATATAAATGGGGAGATACGGTTTACCAATTTCGCCTTTTCCATGGGTTGTGTCTTTCCCATTGTTGATGATGATATCTTCCCATTTGGAAGTCACTTTGTTGATGATGACTTCCTTGATTACTCCATTTCCAAGGTTTGTTACCTTCCCATGGTTGATGGTTTCTTCTTCTTTGAAAATCATCTTGTTGATGATGTCTTTGCCATTTCCAAGGATTGTGTTCTTCCCATTTTTGATTATACGCTCTTCTTGGAAATTGGCTTTGTTGAGAGTAGTTCTTCTTTGATCAAATGAAACGTTCATTTGATATTTTCTTAATGGCATGAATTTTCTCCGATTTTTGTTTTTTCGGGTACCTAATAGCACATTGTTTTGTGGTACCCTCATGTGTTTGGGTCCTTTAAGATTAGCTTTGAGACTTTTAGGTCTCCAACAATATTTAGAGTTATTTCTAGCCCGACAAGAATTAGCCGTATGACCCTTTTTGCCACAATAAAAACAAGTAATAATTCTAGGAGCATAATGACCAATATGCATATTTACTTGATCCTTTTTCATATGATTAACAACATTAGGCTTATGATCAAGTCCTTTATCACAATTATGAATATCAACAATATTGGACATTTTATTGGTACTCAAGTTGGATTTTAATAAATCCTTTTTCATGCAATCAATATTTTCAACAAGAGTACTATTTTCTTTTTCAAGGTTTCTAACCTTGTCAAGTGTGGTGGTGTGAGCACATGATAGTGATTCATAGGAAGTAAATAAACTATCCTTATCATTTTTCAAAATAATGAATTCCTTTTTCAAATTTTTGTATTTAACAAGTAAGTTTTGGAATTCATCTTGTAGTTCATCAAAATCATTTTGCAAATCACTATAATCATTTTGAATAACAATATCATAAGAAGTAGAGGGTTTAAGACATACCTCATTTTCTTCATTGATGCCCATAAAACAATATTCAACTTCTTCATAATTGGAAGTTGTAGGAGGCTTATTCCTTAGATTTGAGCTTGTATGATCTTGAGAAGTAGATGCTTTTGTTTGACTTCTTTCATTTGCAAATACTCCATAGATGGCTTCTAATTTTTGCCATACTCCATGTGCCGACTTTATTCCTACAATATGTTCATATTCTAAATTAGTAAATGAACAATATAAAATATTTAAAGCCTTACCGTTTAAGGAGATGATTTTCTTTTCTTCATCATTGAGCTTTTTGAAGCCTTTTGAGGTGTATGGTGTATCTTTCGTCGGAATGGATTCTCCATTAATGACGGTGTTCCAAATGTCGAACCCGCAACCTTGTAGATAGCATTCCATTCTTTCTTTCCAAAAATTAAAATTCTTGGAATCAAATAGTGGTGGCTTGGTGGTGGAGGTGCTTGGGATAGATGAGCTTCGTTCAGTAGCCGTTGATCGTTTCTCTTCACTCGCGATGTGAAACGAGCTTGCCAAAGAGTTTGGCTTTGATACCACTTGTAAGTCCAAGCGACTCTACGATAATCTGAGGGGGTGAATAGATTATCTCCATCTTTTCGATTTACGCCCTCTTTTAACAATCGAATGCTTAAACAAAATAATGAAGATGCGGAATGTAAACAACACACGTCGATTTAAAGAGGTTCAACCCACCTGGGGCCTAATCCTCTACCACCCCAAGATATCCGGGATGGATTTCGAAAAGAAAAGAATTTTATTAATTACCAAAATTAATACAAATTCAACTTACAACACCTTGAAGAGCACCACACTCTTCTTCAACACCACCTTTGGAGATTACCACAATCTCCTTGAAGATTACCACAATCTCCAACGGCACCTTGTGAAGATTACCACAATCTTCACCCTCAAGAGCACCACACTCTTCAACACCTCAACAAGAAGATTACCACAATCTTCTCACACCTAACACCTAGTTCACCCAAGTGTGTTCTTACCACACAAAACACTCACAAGGATATCTTGTGTTTGAATGACGACCACAAATTCAAGATTACAACTCGATAATTGATAATACAATAGAGTGCAAGTGTAATCAAGAATAGCCTAGACCTCAAAGATGTGAAAGTGATAAGCTAGGCAATTTTACAACAAGAATAATGACAATGAAAGACCAAGTGTTTGCTTGAAGTGTATCTTGTTGTGTTGTATCTCAATTGTTGTGTTGGTTGCTCCAAAACTTCCTCTATTTATAGGAGATGATTGATCAAGCATAGGCTCTCTTGGGGATTGAAAATCTCTGAGAAAAATACAATTAAAATCAAGAATATAGTCATTAGAAGTCAATCCCACAATTTAAGGAAAGTTTGTCTGTTTGTCAAACGGTCGAAATTTCTTCATCAAAACATAGGGCGGCCGGTGCATTTGAAAATAGACGTTGAAAAAGAATACACAAAAAATAACAGGCGGCCGGTCGACGTCTACCTCGACCGGTCGACCATCACCCCAACCGTCCCCTCATGGATTTTGCAAGGATTAAACGTTACGTTTGAAACACACTTGCAGTGCCGTCGTCGATCATTTGGCCGCCGACGGACTGATCGACGCCAGCAGCGGCCGGCCGACTGCTCTTTTTTTCCGTCTCATTTTCTCTGTTTCTAAAAACATCTTCGTGTATGGGTTGCCCTATAGATGGCCGGTCGACCACGAGGCAAATGTTGTCCAATTTTTGTCGAAAATAAAACTCAAGAAATACTCAAGAAAATATAGTAAAAACATTTTAAACCGATCGGAGTATTAGGACAATCATTTAGAAACATCGTTTGAGAGTGAAAACCCAATAACGTAAAATCATTAAAAGCGTTGTCCAATTTAGACGAAAATAAACTTTGAGAAAATACTTAGGAAAATATTAAAATCATTTTAAATCATTTAGGAGTATTTGGACAACCTTTAAAAAACATTGTTTTGGTGATAAAATAAAATCATCAAAATTAAGATAAAAACAAGTATCAAGCGAGAAATGGGCCGAGCCGATAAGCGGGCCGCCATAGCCAAAGTCTCACTCTGTGCCCATTGAGGATTATTCCTTAGTACCCGGTTTCTAGAAGGATCGTGTGTGCTCGGGATTGGTTAGTGTGCTCGGTATACCTCCAAGCCTAATTTAAACTCGTCTGATTAGATAAGATTTTGTAATAAATTGTCCATGATTCTCCCTAACCGTTTTGGAAAATGCGAAAACCCTAACAGTAAGCACTTATAAATAGTCATTCATCGGGTATGGCCAAAATAATGCATTTTTACTATTCCATAAGATATTTGAGTTATTTCTATCTTCTTTGGGATAAATTCGACTTGAGCGTCGGAGAGAGGCTACGCGGAAAAAAATCCTTGGCCCCCTTTTCGTGTAGGTGTTCGGTAGGCGGAGGAGTTCGGTCGTGCACGATGGAGCTAAGTCATCATAGCCGTCGGACATTTTTGGGTATCACCACCCCAAGAAATACAAATAAACATTACCTTAAAAAGTTAAAATCCAGAAACACCTACTTAGCAAAAATAAGGCAAAAGTGGAGATCAACATCTCATATTTCCATTATCTATTACAACTAATATTTCATTTACTATATCAATATCAATATATATAGCATGTACAAAAAAATCATTTTGTATCGATTGCATACATACAACTTATCAAATATCAAAGGAAATCTGATGTGACATCGCAACAACTCGCATGTGGATCGGATAAATCATTAAATTATTTGGTGCTATGAGTTATGGATCTCAATATTTGAAAACTATTACTATTGAATTACGGATACGTCAATGAGGCCTAATTCGGGTAATAAACTTGATGTTCTAATTCAAACTTTGAGATTGCGTGTTTAATTCCAGCAAACGTGTGTGTAATATAATTGTTTAGTTGGTATTTATAATATGTTTATTACCTAATGTATAATAAATTTTGTTATAGGGAAAATATGATTTTTAGTTACGTAAGTTGGGACCTTTTTGAAAATTAGTCAAGCTTATCACCTTCATATTTTAGTCCTTTAACTTTCAAATTTCTAGATATTTAGTCCTTTAACTTAGCAATTATACTTTTGGTCCTATAACTTAACATATTTGAAAATTTAGTCCTATAACTTTTTTTTGTTGAGGGGATTTTAGTCCTATAACATAACAATAGTTAAATTTAATTAATTTGTTAAAAGGTAATTTCTTAATTAAAATTTTATTATTTTAAATTGAATAATGTTAATTAACAGTTAGCTTTCTTTAAAAAATAATTATTTTTTCATTTAATTAACTTTTTAAAAACATTTCAAGCACTAATTTTTTAAACCTTCTGAAATAAATGAATCTTGTACACTAGTCGAGATCCATTTCTTGGAGATAATTCCCATCACCAAATGTTAATTACATAAATCTGACAAATTATTCTTAATATACTAATTTGATGTAATTATTTTAATTTTTCTAAAATTCGTTAATTGTTTTTCAAATTTCTATTTATTTAAAGTTTTTATTAATAAAATTAATTTAATTTTTAATGTCTTTTATAATTTAATTAATTTTCAAAAATTGAAATTTAATTATTTTACTTTTGGTCCTATAAAACAAATGTGAAGTGTGGGTATTAACCTTTTAATAAATTAGTTAAATTTAACTATTGCTAAGTTATAGGACAAAATTTCTAAAATCTTTAAGTTATAAGAGCAAAAGTAAAATTGCTAAGTTAAAGGACTCAATATCTAAAAAGTTTAAAAGTTAAAGGATCAATATCTTGAAATTTGAAAGTCAAAGGACTAAAACATGAATGTGACAATTTAGAGGACTAATTCTACAAAATGTCCAACTTACGGGACTAAAAATCTTATTTTCCTTTTGTTATATGTTTCTAATTGGTCATTTTTCTAAGTATATATCAAGTATAAATTTACCTACGAAGCAATGATCACAAATTCAATCAATCGACTCTACACTAAAATTCCCGGAAATTTGTAAAAATAGTCCTATATGTTTTGGGTAGTTTAGATGATTATCTTGTTTTTATAATTTAGTTTTTTTAAATTTTAGTTATTAAATAGTTTGTTACTATTATCTTAATTATTTGAAATGATTTATTAGTTGACTTACATTATTTTATTAAAATACTGACATTTATTTATTTTATTAAAATAATTATTCCCCATACTTCTTCAAGTTTTGATAAAAATGTTCTCATTTAAGAACATTTTAATATATATATATATATATATATATATATATATATATATAGGATCAATCTTGCAAAAATCAAATCGGAAAAGACCTTTTTTTCAACACCCCCAAACATAGGGTGTTCACCGAATCGCATTCGAATTCTTTGACTATCGAAGAATTAATCGAATGGAATTTTTAATACCTCAATTCAAATTTGATTCTAATTCAATTAATTTGAATTGAATTTAATCGAATTCGAGTCAATCCAAAAATCCAAATTTTGTCGATAAACCTAGGACACAAGCGTGTTTAAGACTCATATTTTTTGGATCCAAAACACATATATTTCAAATAAAATTTCAATTTTATTTTTAACAAAAGAATTTTATAATGAAACAAAAGCATAACCAAACCATATAAATTATAAAATTACATTGCTACTTTAAAGATATTGCAAAAACTAAAGATATAATACTTTTTAAGGTTGAAATCTATTAATCAAAAGCATAATCTTTTGCTCTTTTTTTTTTAAAACATATTGTTCTTTTAAGCTTAAACACATCATAAGATAATTCAAAAACTATACAAAAATTGTTGAGACTTTGAAATGAGATTGAACTGTGAAACTAACTATGACCAATGCTATAATTCTACAGCAACAATTTTATTATAATAGATATATAAAATTAAATATTATTTATACACCAATTAATTATATTAATTATATTTAAGATCTATATAAATTTAAAATATATAATATATAAATTAAATTTGGATTCTAATTGAGTTAGAGTCAGTACATGAATTCGAATTGAAATACGAATATGAATCAATATTCTAATCGAATTTACTCGAATTTCACCTCGAATTAGGATTTTCGAATAGAATTCGAAAAAAAAATCCCCAATTCGTTATTCAATTCAAGTATTAATATTCGGAATTCGATTAAAAATTCAAAAATCCTAATTAAATTGAGATTCGAAATTGAATCGAGTTTAAATTGATTCAAAAATAACACCCCTACCCAAACATACGGGACAAATTTTCCAATTTTTTCAAACTATGCTGGCAAAGAGGTGATCAATCTTGCCAATTAAGCCTAATTAAGACTTAATTCGCTCGAAAATTCAAAATTGAGTATGAATTGTCCTTGAGACAAAATCACACAGGCATGACCAATTTTGCAACTACCAAAACATAGAGGACCATTTTTGCAATTTTTCCAAAATCCCCAAAAGAAGCAATAATAATATATTTTTTTCTGGGATTTTGACAGAAAGAGAGAAGAAGAAAAAAAGGCAAAAACAATCAAAAACGAATTTAACCCAGAAACGTCCGTCCCGTGTCTACCACAGAAGGCCCATTAATCTATTGCCATCTCACTATACAGATTTAAGCAGTAGGTCCACTGTATCTTCGGTCTCTTTCTCAAAGCTAGATTTGGTACTTTTCCCTTTTAGACTCAATTTGGATAAAAATGGTATTTCACGATTGATTCAGACAATTAATTTTAGGGATGTCACCTGGCTAGTTTCGAATGAATTTGGACTTAAAATTCGCCACTTTTCCAAACTGCGATGAATCGAATTTGAACACGTCTCCGTGAATATTTCCTTAGGCCTTATTTAAGAAGTTGGAGTGCGACGGAAAAACAAAATAGTCCTATGTAATCTTATGTTTGGGAAGTTGGTCAGAGGCCCATGGTTAACATTGGGCCGTATGTTAATCCACTACTCATTTGGATTAAGTATTCATGCCCAAGTGGCCTTATTGTGTAATCTCTCACCTTGGTTGGATCGGAATTCAACATTTACTTCAACTTATGCCCCTCATATATAATAAAAACTACTAGTAACATTTTCAAAGCTACCACATTGGGTACATGGGTATTTTAGATATTTTCACTTTCATATCTAATCCATATTCCCAATCAAAAAGTTAGTGAAACTATACAATCAAATAAACATCCCAATCCTACTTCCCTAATATAAATAAAAAAACATACTATCCATGATTCAATCTATGGTAACTATATGTATGGATGTGTTTCCAGTCCAATTTCAGGTTTAGTATTGGAAAATAAATTTTCAAACTTTATTGATTTTCGTGTGAGAATTGAGAATATGTTTGGTTTGTTGTCCAATTTACATTTCAAAATAAAAATATGTTTGGTTATAGTATTTTTGACATAGATTTGCGTGATTGTAGTGTATTTTTGACATCGTTTTGCGTGATTGTAGTATATTTTCACATAGATTTACGTGATTGTGGTGAAAACTTATTTGGTTGTATTTTCAAAAGAATCTTTCCATAAAAAATGAAAACTGGAAATGACTTTATTTCTATTGAGAATTTTTAAACAAACATAAATTCATTTTCTAAAATAGTTGGAAATTGGAAAATCGGATTTGAAAACAATTCCATACATAACCTTAGGGTTTGAGAAAACATGTTCTCCTCTCTCCTCCTCCCAAATCTCCATGAATCGACACATCTTGATCTTCTCCATGGAGTTCGATTTTTCTTTTCCCGGAATTACAAAATCTCATGATTCTCCTATCCCTACTCCTGCAGGGTTTTACCAAGGGTTCCCAAACCCTAATGCCGCTACACAAACGTTTCAAACCCTACAAGAATTGATCAAGAAAATCAAGATCTGTTACATCTACATGTTTTCCTCAAGTTTTAGATCATCCTGTTGATCATGCCTCCAAGATTCTCAAGAACCATCCAAGAACGGGTCACGATTTTCAAGAAACGACTGTGAAAAAATCTTTTGCAAAAACGGTGCACTCCGGGGAGGATACAATTGCAGTTAAGAAAGGAGATTTTTATTCTGTAACGATAGATGAAGGGATCATCAACGTGCAACGGAGTTACGAGATTCATTAATCGGACGACTCCTACTTCCAAAAGGGGCAAAGCCATGCACGTTAGAGTTAGAGATGCTCAAATCGAAATTGCATGCCATTTGGAGAATTTGACACGCTTGGTGATTGGTACCACTAGGTAAGGGTCATTTTAGTTTACAATTTAGTCATTTTAGTTTACAATTTAATGATATAGCTGATCATAATCGTGCTTTCGTTAAAGCTTCATGGAATTTGAATCCGGGTACAATCCACATCACTAATTGGATCCCAAATTTTAATCCTTATAAAATTAATACTTCTATGGCACAAGTTTGGGTTCAAATTTATGAACTAAGTATCGAGTATTGGCATCCCTCTTTGATTACAAAGATTGCAAGTGTGATAGGTACTCCGATCCAAATCAATGGTCGTTCGTTGTCCGGGGAGGTGGGACATTTGTTCGAGTGTTAGTTGAACTTGATTTGAATAAATCTCTTCAGGAATTTATTATGGTTGAAAGGGTGGGACATTGCTCTGTTGTTTCGATCAGTTATGAGGCTTTCTTGGATTTTTGCGTTAATTGTCGCATTGTTGGGCATCTTACAATGTTACGGTTGCCATCAAGATGAGACAAAAAAACCTGACATTGTTCAAACTGATAAGAGCCCGATTCGTGGACGATCTGTCATTAGAATGGGAAATCGTGATAAGATTCCGGCTAACAAGGGTAAGGAAGTAGTTTCGAAAACTTGGGTTCAAGTTAATCCCCGGAAAGCCCATTCCGCGGAGAGAATCGGCCTGGAGGTGGACCATCCACTTCGGTATTCAAACACAAAATTCTTTTAACGT